>JANHMN010000015.1:55199995-55217554 GCA_030674055.1 Rhabdomys pumilio
AGAGAGAGAGAGAGAGAGAGAGAGAGAGAGAGAGAGAGAGAGAGAGAACAGGGATCATTATGGTGTGTGTGTTGGTGGATTCTCTGAAATTATCATAAAACCCAGTATACTTCTAAGAGTGAAATTCCTACTAATAACTGTACTGATACTATTAGTAGAAATGAGACTGTCACAGGCCATGTATAAGGTCTTCCTCTCAAGTGCCACCTACAAACAAAATCAATAATGGAGATCTAGACAAACGTAACTAACCTGATTTTATAGATCTTAAAATTATCTTAAAACTAGGGCTGGAGAGATGGCTCAGCAGTTAAGAGCAATGGCTGCTCTTCCAGAGGTCCTGAGTTCAATTCCCAGCAACCACATGACGACTCATAACCATCTGTAATGGGATCTGATGCTCTCTTCTGGTGCATCTGAAGGCAGCTACAGTTTACACATATGCATGAAGTAAATTTAAAATTTATCTTAAAACCATGTGAAATGTAAATGATAAAATTTTTCACAGATCCTGTGATGGTTAAACTTTGCTCAGTTGGGAATCAAGTAAAAGGCAAGAAGTTGGGCCTTCCTGTGGAGATTTTCTTAATAAAATCGTTTGAGGTTAGAGCATTTAAACATGGGTGGCACCTTCCAGTGGATCTCAGGTAAAAAAAGACAGAAGAAGGAAAGTGTGCTTTTTGCCTGCTTGCTTCACTCTTGCTGGCCATTTCTACTACTCTGACGCTGCTACATTCCTTTGCCCATATCAGACGCCAGCTTTTTCAGGTTTTTAGTGTAGACTGAATACCAGCAGCAATTCCAGGAATCTTCCAGACCTTTGGCACTGAATTGAGACTGCTAAGACATCCATCCAGCCTTGTGAAATAAACAACTACTAGATTCTTGGCCTTTCCAGTGTGAGACAGCCATTGTGGGACTACCCAGACTATCATGTAAGCCCATCTAACACATTCCCTTTTAATGTCTATTCATCTAACAGTTCCATTCCTCTAAGGACCCGAATACAGATTGTGATACCAGGAGTGGGGTAAGTGCCATAATAAACTGAGGCTTTGATATTATTTTGTTGAAGAAACATGGAAGGGTTTGATTCACTGGCCTAAAAAATCTTTTAAATTCAGGAAGAAGAGTTTAATGAGATAGTCTATTGGGAGCTTGAAGACAGTATATTGAGAAAAAAGACAGCAGAGGCCTGACTCACAGTGTTTGAAAGAGGAACAAGGACTCTATCGGGAACTTGGATAGGAGCCATTTCTGTAAAGTTTTAGCCAAGAATCAGGCTTCCTTCTGTCCATATCCTGAGATACCAAATGAAGGTGAATTTAAAGAGCATGGACTGATTTGTTTGGCAGAAGCAACTTTAAGGCAGAATGATATTCAAGCTGGTGTTGAAAGAGGAATTGTAATTCATGGACAAGCCAACACCATTGTAAAGAAGCCTTCTACACTACATTGAGACAATAGGCTTGTGTTTCCTTGGGATCAACACACAAAAGCAGATATGACTGTGGTTCTAGTAGGGCTGGCTACATCTCTACTTGGCAGACAACTTGGTAATGTCATACAATTCACCATTTAGTACTGATTTTGAAGGCATGAAGAATGTAAGCTTGAAGGGTTCATGAAGAACGGCTGAGACCAGGCACTGTGTGGCAGGGTTAAGTCTTGTGAAGCAATCCTACAAGGCCATGTGTGAGGCTGTGAAGGTGAGGCCTAAGCTGCAGTGCACACCCCAGAATACTGGAGATGCCATTACTGCAGGACACCCGTCAAAGAGAACTTCAGCTTAAGAGAGGAGTGTGTGTCATAGGTGGTCTATCTGGAGGCATACATCTGCCGCAGATATTTGCACTCCAGATTACCTGACAGACCCAAGGCTCAGCCTAGAGTTACAGCCTTGGTTTTGCATTGGTGTAATTGTTTTATCCTGATTTTTTTCTTTTTTAAAATAAAAATGTTTACTCTGAGTTATGACATGTTGGATATATATAGCCTTTTATTTTATAGGAGCTCATAGCAAAAAGACCTTGGAATTTTAAAGTATTAGAATTTTGTAAGACCATGGAGACTTTTAAGGTTGCACAATAGTTAATATTACATGACAAACTTGAGACTTTGGGGATAAGTCTTTGGTGTGGAGGGTGTTGGCTTAAAGCAAAGTGTTTGTGTGTCAAATTGGCAAGAAGTGGGGTGAGACAGTTTTGTCAACTTGGCAAAATCTAGAATCACTTGGGAAGAGAGTCTGAGTGAATGACTGTCTAGATCAGGTTGACCTGTGGACATGTCTGTGAAGAATTTTCTTAATCAGATTAATTGAAATGGGAAAACACACCCTGACTATTCATAGCACCAATTCTTGTCTTTGGACTGAATGAAAAAGAGGGAGCCAACTAGGCATGAGACAGCATGCATGCATTCATTTTATTTTTTGCCTGTTCTTGACTGTGGATATAACTAACAGATTCATGTTCTTACTACTTTGACTGACCCTCAGTAAAAGACTATAACCTAGAAGTGTGGGCTAAACTAGACCATTCCTCCCCTAAGCTGCTTTTGCCAAGGTATTTTAATTTCAGCAACAGAAAGAGAACTAATAATATAGCTTTCATGCTGAGAAAAGAGGAGCATACCAGAGAAAGAAGTTGAGGAGGAAGAAAGCAGGTCACTTTGGTTCTGAAGTCAAGATAACCAGTCAGAGTCCTCTTTTTTAATGGGGTTTTGTGTTGTTTCATTTCCTTTGTACTAAAGACTAAACCTGGAGTTCATACATGATAGGCAAGTGTCTTATCACAGAGCTATTACTTATCCCAACTTTTAGATTTTAATGGTTAAATTATGCAATGGTTCACTCCATGAAAGATGTATGCGTGAGTTAGGAGGTTAGGAAGTTTTGTCACCCTCAAAAGCTTTATTTTAAAATTTGGACCCCAATACAACAATGTTGTGAGGTTCCCTGAGCCATACGGATTCACCATCATAAAACGATTCATGTTTTTCTCTTGAGAGTGAGCTACTTCTTTTGGAAAGGGTTCTGTTATGAGAAGAGCATATTGAAGGATGTCAATCCTCAATTCACTCAGCCGGTGAAGGTGCTTGCTGCACGGCGCATCGACCTGAGGTCAATTCCAGGGACCTGCAAGGTGAGAACTGACTCCTGAAAGCTGTCCTCTGACCTCCACCCAAGTACTGAGTCACTCAGCACAGATAATAAATAAATAAATAAATAAATAAATAAATAAATGTAAATATGTTAAAAATTAAAAAGCATGCTTTTATAAAAATAAGTTTAGCCTCCTTAGCAATTCTGTGGCCCCTTCTACCCTCACACTATTATAAGCTAGCTTTTGGCCCTCAGCAGAATAAGACAAATGTCAACATCATGACCTTTAACTTCATAGAGTCATGAGCCAAACTAAAGGACATTATAAAGTATCCTTTATAATACACTTGTAGTATTTTGTTATTGAAGCAGAAAATGAAGAAAGCCAAGACATCAAATTCATCATCCACCCTCCCAACCCCTCTCTCAGTTGGAACAACACTGATCCTGTCCTAACACTATGACTCCCACCCAGGTAAGGCACTGTCACCTCTAGCAGGAAGGCTCCTTGAAATCCAGCCACTGACTAATCAAGATATTCCAACTCTTTCTGAAACTGAAATATGTGGAATCTACCATGACAAGGATAAACGGAAGGTAGAAGGCTTCCTTAAGCAAGTGAAGGAAAGTTTAACAGTTCCAATTCCTCAACTAAAAAGCCTGCTACCCACTGGCTTCCATTGCAATCACATCTACAGCTCTGTGTGAATGAGCTGTTTCATTGGAAGTACCAAGTGAGTCCCTATAGGCTAAAGGGCTCAGCAGAGTCTCAAAAGACAGTGTGACATTGGGTCAGGAAGACCTTCCTTCCTCTTCTGCTTCCATTTTTCCCTCACTGATCTCTGCTCTGTCAGCGTTTTAAACCAAGGATAGCATAGAGGCCCAGGAAGAATGGCCCTAGAAGTATCACTGAGTGGTGGGTCAGGCAAGACCCCCTTGGTTCTCATGGTGTCCCAAACAAAGGTGTAACACCTAATCTCATTTCCTACCACATAAACAGACTCAGACATGTTGTTTTGCTGCCCTGAGCTTGTTTCTTCATCTATGCCTAGTTATCTCCATTCCACAGGGAAGAGCAAACGGAAACACAAGAATAAATCTAAAGCTAACCATAAATGCTGTTTGCATGCCTGTAATCCTGGCACTTAGGACCCTGAGGCAGAGGAATTTAAAAATGTAAGAGAAACCCTGACTGGGCACTGAGGAAATTAAGTGCTGTCACATTTATGCTTGTCTATATTTTTGTTATCATTCTTCTTTCTAAGGTGTATCTGAGTACACATGTATGTGCACATACATGTATGTGTGTGTGCTTGCATGTGAAGACTGGAAGTCAATTAGAATGTCTTCTTTAATAACTCTGTACCTTATGTTTTGTGACAGGATCTCTCGCTGAACCCAGAGCTCACCAATTTGTGTTGACAGACTGGTCACTATTCCCAGGCATCTTCTTGTATCAACCTACCCAGTGCTAGGACTTTGGGCATATGCCACCATTCCCAGCTTTTTCACATGGGTGACAGAAATCCAAACCTAGGCTTCATGGTCGAACCTCAAACACTTCACTGACTAAGCCATCTGCTTGGCCCTATTTTCAACAGTTTTTGAGGCACTGGTAGCAAGTTAAGGAAACAGAGTGAGGATTGAATTCAGTGAGATGCTATCTTGTGTTCTGGTTAAAAGTTTGCATAAAAGTAGGTACATTTTTAAGGAGAGAAGTCAACTTCATCTTTTTAAGTTTATGGAAAAGGACTTAAGCTTCTTCCCAGTGACCACTAAAGAATCTTGATGTTATTAATCATTCTCATATAAGAAATATGTATTTCCCTTCCAGTTTGGGCCTGAGTACTGAGCAGATCCTGGGAGGCAGCTCTGACCCCAATCTCTAGGAAACCAGAGGAAGCAGGGCTCCCAGGTACTATAACCCTGGCATTATCTTAGGTAAGCAGACAGCAACACTTGACCCAAACAGGGAGTAACCTGAACCAACTAGGACCCAGGAAGTCACTCCTGGCCCGAGCAGATTTTGGGCCTCAGCTCTTACCCCAGTAGCAACACCCACGTCACACAGTTTTGATAAAACCAAGATAATAGGAAAGACAGGCTCCAGTTAGAGACAGGGAAAGTAGCACTAAGGAGATCCAGATGGCAAAAGGCAAGTGCAAGAACATAAGCATCAGCAACCCAGAGTACTTGGCATCATTAGAACCTAGTTCTCCCACACAAGAAAGTCCTGAATTCCCCATAGTACTAAGAAAGCAAGATTCAGATTTAAAATCACTTCTAATGATGATGATAGAGGACTTTAAGAAGGACATAAATAACACTCTAAAAGAATGTGAGGAGAACACAGGTAGACAGGTAGAAGCCCTTAAAGTAGAAACACAAAAATCCCTTAAGGAATTACAAGAGAACACAACCAAACAAGTGAAGTAATTGAACAAAACCATTCAGGACATAAAAATGGAAGTAGAAACAATCAAGAAATCACAAACGAAGACTTCCCTGGAGATAGAAAACCTAGGAAAGAAATCAGGACTCATAGACACAAGCACCACCAACAGAATACAAGAGATAGAAGAGAGAATCTCAGGTGCAGAAGATACCATAGAAAATATTGACACAACTGTCAAAGAAAACGCAAAATGCAAAAAGTTCTTAACACAAAATATTCAGGAAATCTAGGGCACAATGAGGAGACCAAACCTAAGGATAATAGGTATAGATGAGAGTGAAGATGCCCAACTTAAAAGGACAATAAATATCTTCAACAAAATTACAGAAGAAAACTTCCCTAATCTAAAGAACAAGATGCCCATAAACATACAAGAAGCCTACAGAACGCCAAATAGACTAGACCAGAAAAGAAGTACCTCCCATCACATAATAATCAAAACACCAAGTGCACAAAACAAAGAAAGAATATTAAATGCAGTAAGAGAAGAAGGCCAAGTAACATATAAAGGCAGACCTATCAGAATTACACCAGACTTCTCACCAGATACTATAAAAGCTAGAAGATGCTGGACAGATGTCATACAAACCCTAAGAGAACACAAATGCCAGCCCAGGCTACTATACTCAGCAAAACTTTCAATTACCATAGGTGGAGAAACCAAAATATTCCATGACAAAACCAAATTTATACAATAGCTTTCCACAAATCCAGCATTACAAAGGATAATAGCAGGAAAGCTTCAATACAAGGAGGGAAATTATACCCTAGAAAGAGCAAAAAAGTAATCCTCTTCCAACAAATCCAAAAGAAGATAGCCACACAAAGATAATTTCACTTCTAATGACAAAAATAACAAGAAGCAACAATCACTGTTCCTTAACATCTCTTAACATCAATGGACTCAATTCCCCAATTAAAAGACATAGGCTAATGGACTAGATACATAAACAAGGCCCAGCATTTTGCTGCTTACAGGAAACTCACCTCAGTGACAAAGACAGACTCTACCTTAGAGTAAAAGGCTAGAAAATAATTTTTCAAGCAAATGGCCCTAAGAAACAAGCTGGCGTAGCCATTCTAAAATCTCCAGCCTAAGAACACAAAGGGAGGGACTCATGGTTCCATCTGTATAGGTAGTTGAGGGTGGCCTTGCCAGGCATAAGGGGAAATGAACAGCCTTGATACCTGAAAGTTCGAATTCCCTAGTGTTGGGGAATTTCAAGAGTAGGGAGGTGGGAATGAGAGGATGGTGGGAGCACACCCTCATAGTAATTGGAGGGTGGAGATGGGGTAAGGGGTTAGGCATCAGTGGAAGTAGAAGGCTTTGGTGCCTGAAAGTTTGGATTCCCTAGTTTTGGGGAATTTGAGAACAGGGAGGTGAAATGGGAGGATGGTGGGAGAACACCCTCATAGAAACTTCCAGAATTATATGGATTAGACATGACAGAGGCAGGCCACCAGAAGACTAGATTCCAGAATTCAAACAAAAAAAAATTATCTTGATACTAAAATTTGTTTTGAGAATTGTATATTGCAGAATACACAGCCTCGGTGTATCTACTCATCAAGTGAGCTGAGCAGACCTGCTCGAACCTCTGATGTCCTGGAATTCCAGCTGGATGCAGTGAAGACACAGACAAGGCTTATCAATTTACTCTTCCCCCTGCCCCTCTTCTAATATTTCAATACCCATAATCAGCTTAAAGAAGTTAATGAAGAGTAGGCGCCCCTATTCCCTGGGCTTGGGGACTGAGGTGGTTAATATTGGGCTGTCTTTCTAGGGAAAAGTAGTGGTTTTGTTGGAACAGGGAGGATTAGCTAGGATTTATTGCATAGCCATAACCTATTTGTAGAAATATGTATAATTGTTATTAAGATGAAGTTATAATTTCTTAAATGGTACAAAATTTACTTTGATTGCTAACTTAAGGTTTTCATTGGTATGAGCTTCTTATTGATATAAAATGAGATTAATATTGTTATTCTCATAGGCATTGTGCCTATATAACACATTTAGGAATACAAGGCTTAGACCCAGTCCTTCTTTAAGTTTTTAAACTGATTTGAGATGGTTAGCCTGTGAGTTAGGGGCCTATAGCAAATTCATGGCTCTGAGTTTATTGTTAGGGTGTTTTCTATATTTTATTTAGCTGAGAGGAGTTAACAAACAATAGTCCAGATTGCCTTACATGGATAGTTGGTTTTCAAAATGTCAGAAGTCCACAGAATTGACGTTACAAACATTTCTGTATTAATGCCCATTTTCATTAGAGACCTGTCTGCTCCTGACAGCTTCCTGTCTTGGATTCTAAGAAGAAATTGAGCATCTTTGGAGTTACTCCAGTTGTGGTGAGACAGCCACTAGACAAGAATTGCCTCTTTTCATCTACAGACAAATCACTGTCTAGAAAAGGACACACTTGCAGAATAGTAGACTGATTATATCTGCCAAGACAGAGTAATCAGCCCTTAATAACTCTGCATCACTTGGTCTGTCAGATGATCCTGGGCCAGAAGGCTGAAGATGGAATGCTCCAACATTTTGTAGTATAGGGACTGTCCAGGTGCTCAGTGGTCTCTGTAATTTGGCTAAGTTTTAGAAGCTATGCTTGGTGCTTCCCATAATTTCAGTTAACTCAGTCATTCTGGATTTCTGACGGATTTGAAGACTTACAGTCTCATAGCCAATCCTGGCTATTTACTTTGAGAGAAAAGGTTTGAGAATATGGTTTTTCAGCTGACATTCATTCTAAAGCCAAGAAAAGAAGCCAGGTTCACAATTAGTCTTTTAGTTAGGAGGGACAGAATTTTAGTTAGGAGGTTCTGTTTAGTCAACAAAATGATGGACTGGATACTAGGTATATCTTGTATCTTACTGATACAAGTTGGTACAGTTATGCTCTAATTATATTCTAAGAAAAAAGTTTTATTTTAACAGGAATGGTGATATGTAGGAGGAGCTAAGGTGGGAGGAGTAAGGAGAGGAAGATTAAGAGTAAGGAGAGGAGGAGCTAGGTGACAAGTGGGGGGGGGGCACTGAGGTGGATGTTTGCATGTCCCCACCAAAGATAGTTGATATATCTAGGTTGGGTATTGGGTTACACTTCTGATTGATATTGAGCATTATCAAACTTACAAAGCCTTTGATTAACATTAAAAAATAGTATAAAAGCAAAAAGGAGAAGTAGAGGTGGAATAGGGGTTTTCTAGGGAGGGGAAATGGGGAAAGGGGATGGCATCTGAAATGTAAATAAAATATTCAATGAAGATTTTCACATAAAAAAAAGAGAAAGAAATATGTACTTGTACAATCATGGGTCCATTATCAAGAGATACAATCCAAAAATGTCTTACAGGGTGATTTCATTCTTGTAGAAACACCATAGTGTGTGTTTGGACAAACTAAGGCACCTGTAACATTACCAGTGACAGAATTCTATAAGGTCATTATCATACACACAGTCATTCGCTCACAGATCATTTTGTGGCAGATAACTATACCTATCAAGCTAAATACCATCCTAAACCAGGAGTCCAGTGATTGGGAACAAAGCCTTGCTTACAGGGGCCCCATGCTGGTAAGATGAGAGCAGACAAATAACAACAAAACACGAGCTGGAGAGATGGCTTAGTAAAACATTTGCCTTGAAGACATAGAGCTCTGCATTCTGTCTCCAGAACCCATTCAAAACAAACAAACAAACCCCAACAAATTGTAACCACCACCCCCTAAAAGCACAAAGTCTATGTTTTGTGTTGGTCAACTGCTCCTGAGCATGGAACCTACCCTGGAGTATGGTTGATATAACCAACATCACTATATTACAGAACAAATTATTTTTCTTGTTGTCGTTTGGTGGTTTTTGTCTTGTTGGTTATTGTTTTGTTTTTGAATGGGTAAGAAAGTGCTTTCATGTGTATGTAGTACATGCTAACATGTTTTGATTGATTTATTTATTTTTATTACAGATATTTATTATTTTACTTTCTTCATTCAATCAATACATTTGGATTGTATTCTTTCACTGCCCCTAAATCGTCCCAGATCTCCCCACCTCCCTATATTCCTAACCTCATAGATTTTCCCCCTTGCTATAGGACACTAGAATCCCCCAGTTCCAACCACATTTCAGAAGGTTCCCTGCACTGAAGTGATCCTGGCCTTGGCCCCTGTTTAATTACCTTCCCAATAATAGTTATTCAATATTGCCTATCAAGATCTTTACAAAGATGTGTGTTTGTGCACGTGCACACATGTCTATGTGTATATGTATTCATGCATATGTGTTCTATAGCAAGAGAAGCTCAAGTGACCTTGCAGCTGGGAAACACCTGCTGAACTTATGAAGCATGAAGGAGACCAGAGGACTGGATGCTCAAAGCATAGCTTCCTGATGGGGCCTTGGAGCTCTCACTAAGAGAGCCTTGAACCTTCAAAGCTCAGCCTGCCTTGAAATATTCAGAAGGAGCAATCTGGATGGCTTTTGCATGGGTGATTCTTCATGTTACTTATGTATTTGGAATGTTTAGCATAGGGATCAGTCCATAAAAGCTCAGGGATAGCCTGGAGTAATTCAGAGTAAACATTTTCTACTTTCCAAAGACCTCATTGGAGAATATTCATTCAAGCCAGCAACTGAGCAAAACATATGGTCATGGCTTGGTTAGGTCCATAAGTGATTCAATTGCCAGTTTGTTCCATTCTCACATCACAGCTTGCAAGGAGACAAGCTACCTCGTCCCCATTCTTCCTCCTTAAGGAATACTTCTAGGAAATGTTCCTAATCAACCAGTTTAATCTATGTCCCTGGAAATGATCTGTGACTTCTGGTTTAAAATATTAAAAACCACAGGAAAAGCTATAAATTATTGTAATTGTCTCTGACATTCTATAAAATGCATAATTGAAAATTAACACAGCTTGACTATATCTAGGGAATGGGCAGGGTTCACAATCCATGTATCAGGAAATAATTACCATTCAGTAAGGCTGTGGCAGCCCGACCTCTGGTTTACTTTATAGCACTTATGAGGCAGTAAGATCATCTCTAAGAAGGATAGGTACTGTAAAAGACGCAGATCAGCTTAAGGATTATGTACTTGAAGACAAGAAGTACACCAAGCTTACAACCAAGACCTCTCTGGAGGAAGGAAGAAGAACAAGTGGTCCAGGTATCTGGTATATTTTATTCCTTTTGTTTTAAAACAATCTGGAGCAAAAAGAGGACTTAACACGAGTATTTATTAAGTCCAGGGATGAGAAGATGAGTACCTGTTCTCTCTCTCTCTCTCTCTCTCTCTCTCTCTCTCTCTCTCTCTGCTTTTCTGTAGGGAAAAAAATATCCAAGAAGAGAGAACATGTTTGGAGGGAGGGAGATGCTTCATTTAACATTTCTTGTGAAATGTGTTAAATTGGGTAGGAAGCCTGTAATTACTTCTTCGCAGTGCAGTTTGCCAGTTTGAGAAGCAGTTCTCCTGAACTCATCCTCAGACTTTGTTCTGTTTTATTAACACTGGCGAAGCAACTGGAGTGCTGTTGAATGCTTTCCAGGTTGCCTAATGCATAGATTCCCTCCCTTATTCTGTTGCTATGCTGTTGGGCAGGATATGGTTCCTAGAAATATAATTATTATAATATATAAATCTATATATAAATATTGTCTTAGTTCCAGAGGACTAAGAACTCTATGTCCATCTTAAAGGAAAACTGGCTATGTGGCCTCTGCTTCCTTCAGACCTCTGCCAGCGTCCAAAACGTTGAGATGAGTCTTTATGTAGTCCTTTTCCTTCCTAATGTATGTTTTTTTCATATAAGCATGTTCCAGAAGGTAGCTGAACTTTAGGTTCTTATATGTCTGTAAAGGATAGCTGACAGTCTTCACATTTAGTCTAACCCCAATACAAGGTAAACTGTCATATGGTAACACAGCTGAGTTGTGTTCCCAGGAATAAAAAAGAGGTGGAAACTGTAAGTTTGAAAAGTCACATTTTTACCCAAATATGTTTATCAATCAATTTTATAGCAGTCATAGATATTTCTCTCTTTCACAAAGGCGTGTCAGGGAAGAAGTAGAGAAAGAGGCTGGGGAAAGAATTCTAAGCAACTCAGTAATAAATTACACAAGAGATGGCTACTGTGATGAAATCCAGTAGATTGGATCCTGTGTGCTGACTGACAAGAAGTGGTGTACACTATTGCTGCTATTTAAAGAAATGAACACTGCCAAATAAAGCTTAACCTTATCTGGAAGCTTTTACAGCATAAACCCCAAATCAGCAATACTAGCACACTTAAAAATTCATATTTTTTTCAGAATCTTAATTGCAGAATGTGTCATAAGCTATAAAAAGAATGAACACGGAGGAGAAAATACTGCCTACTACCCTGCAGATTAAATAGCTGATTTCAGGATCCTGGCAGACTTCTTAAGTTGACTCTGTGTGGACCACACTGAGTGCTTGAAGGCCAGGCTAAGAAACTGCCATGGCCACAGGGATCACTTTCCTCTTCTTTGTTGTGAGATACAATATTCTTCAATCTAGAAAAGGATAAATTAACCAGGTATAGTGTCGTTAATCTCCCAGATACTATTATGAGGCTCACTGTCCTAAAAACTCATCTCTGAACCCTGGTAGAGACACCAGCCTACAGGACAGGGAGCAAGCTATGAGCACAAGGACAGAGAAGTAACAAGATAGTGAAGTTAGGGTCAAAACTCACAAGTCCAAGACCAAACCTCATGCTTCTTCACGCATCCTCTACCCACACACAGGGTGTTCCTGGATGTGGGTATGCATAGAGATTGTGCTGTGTGAGTTTACACTATGTGTGTGTGTACAAACATGTGCATATGCCTGCACAGGTTCTCACGCACATGTATGTAAGCATGTGTATAAGCCAGAGGTGAATATTAAGTGTCTCCTCAGTGGCTATCCACCTCAGTTTTTGAGATAGCGTCTCTCGCTGAACCTCAAGTCCTCAGATTTGCAAATTTGAGGTTAATCTGCTTATTTTTTCATTTTGTACATTTATTATTTCTTTGTAGAGGTAACATTCAACATTTTGTAACCCTGGAAGGTTGCTGGAGAGCAGGGAGCAAGTTAACGCTGAGACCTACCTTTTATTATACTTGAGCCCAGAAATGTTAGCGCTCTTATGGTAGTAGCCTCAAGGATAGTCAGCTCGCTGTTTGCCCAGCTGTTACTCCTTGTAAACCTGGGGAGGAAGCCCTTTCCAGCTCTTTCTGTCCACATCTCCAACTGTAAAATGAAGTTTCTCTTCATTTTTATCCCACCAGCAAGCATTCCGCGTATCTCCAAATATCAAAAGCCATCTTAAAGATTTACCCATCTGAGAGATGTCTCAGTGGATATAGTGCTTGGGGCATAAGCATGAGGTTCTGAGCTCAGATGACCATACCTATGTACAAAACCAGGTACATCAATGAACATTTATAATCCTACAGCTAGGCAAGCAGTGACAGGAGGATCTTTCTGGCTCACTGGCCAGAAATTTTTAATTCCAATCCAGGGTTTCTACCTCTCCTTTGACCATTTAGTTCCCAGATAAAAGACACACACACAATCTTTCTATTTACAATAAGGCCTTAATCAGCACTAGATCTGGGCAGATATTTACTCTCTACACTATTAAAGCTTATTTCCTATCAACCTGAGTTATTGTTTCATCTGGGCTGCTCTTAACTCCAATTGGCCAGCCCTCGGGGCCATGCTTTCTTGACCTCTATCTAACCCATGGTGTCTTCCTCTTCTTCATCTTCTCTTCTCCTCATGGTCCCCTCTGACCCCAAGCCTGGGAACCCTAAACCCTGACTATGTCAATTCTGCCCAGCTATAGGCTATAGGTATCTTTATTTACCAATTAGAAATAACTTGGGACAAGGTCACATAGTGTCACTTAGGTCTAAATCCGGACTCTCTAGTCTCTGGGCAACCAGGTCTTGGGGTCCTGCACTTAGTATTACAGTACACAGCAAAAGACTAAACCTCAACACTGTCTCACCAAATTTGAGAACTTGAGATTCAGTTACAGATGCTGTCTCAAAAATTAAGGTGAATAGCCACTGGGGAGACACTTAAAATTCACCGCTGGAACAGACATACATACATGTGCATGGGAACCCAGGCAGGCATGTGCATGTATGCATATACACATGAGAGAGAGAGACAGAGACAGACACAGAGAGGATAACCCCTCCATTTAAATAATTCCTTATTCCTCACCTTTAGGTCAGACTTCTTTCCTGTATGCCTAGTGCACTGCTTAATTACTTGTTTCTGTGTACAGGGTTTATCCTGTCTGGAAGGCAGTTTATGTCAAAATATGTTTCAACTCATCTAAGAGAATGCAAGGTCTTCCTGTCATGTCAATCATGGTTTATTATTAAGTAACTGCTATACATTATTACCTTGTATCTTAAGCAAAGCAATTCATTCTGCAGTAATAGTACACTTTTCTTTTAAAGGATTAAAATTTCACATTCAGTTTCTTACATCCTCATCCCACTCCAAATATCACTGGAAATGAAGAGTAATGCAAACCTGCTTATAGCACTCATCTTCAGAATGCAGTCATAATTACATGCAGTTAAGGGTCAACGGCCCTACATTAAATCCTTCGTTCTCTTAGCAGCTTTGTGTCCTCAAGCAAATGACTGAAACTTTTAAGCTTCCGTGAGGATAAACTGAGGGAAAATTAATAATTCACAGGATTACCATAAAGATTAATTGAGATAATGTACATGCTAAGCACTGCGCAGAGGTTTTATATAAGTATCATTTAAAAATAATTGCTTCTGGCAGAGAGAAGAAAAAGGAAAGGGGAGAGTAGTCACTGAGTGGTGTGTACCCTGCTCAGTGTTCCTCCACTGTCAATCTATATTGCCCCATGCTGTAAGTGTTTCTGGCCTTATGAACCCCTCCAGACCACTATGAATTTGCTTCACTTCTTGGATTTCTATAACTCAAACTTGTCACATCTGAAGCTGCCCTTAGATATTCTGGCTATAAATAGGCTTTCTCTCTACCATGCAAAATTTTTCGGATTTGAAAAGAGTGCACCATCTCCTGAGTAACTTGTCTTTGGGCTATAGACACTAAGCAGGATTCTTCCCCCTACCTGATAACTGCTAGAGTTTCACTCGCACCATACTTCCCGGACCCAACAGTACATATTTGTAAACCTCAGCTTCAGTGCTGGCGCATACCGTAGCTTTCCACATTACTTTCTTTTTGACTCACATGTTTTCCTGACTTAATATATTTTATCTGGCCATGTTGCTTGCATTTTTATTTGGATGGGGGGAAGGCAGTGGGAGAAAGCTCCATTCATTTCTAACCACTCTTGGCACAGACAGCCTTTTAGTCCCTGGATGCAAAGTTGGCAAGAAAGGCTTTCAACATCTTGGTGTTTGTTGTTACAGAAAGAGGTACCTAGAAGCGTGCACAAGGTCTCTGGCTGTTGCTGTCATGACTAGCCAGGACCCACCCAGCCCCCGATACTGCCCGTGTACAACAGCAAAGCTTGTTGTTAAAGATGCATGTGCTTACTTGAGTCATTTATGTGTGGGAGTGTGCTATACAATGCTAGAAGCCCACATGTTGTTTTCCTTCCTTCTCTACCAAGACAAATGCATCTTTGCTACAGTCAGCCATATATTCTTTTAAAAAGAAATCATATAAAGGAGTTAGGAAGACAGTGGTGGGTAAAGCACTTGCTGCAGCTGTGAGGACCCTAGGTCAGATCAGATCCCCAGCAGCCATGAAGAAGCAAAGTGGGTATGTCAGCACACCTGCAACCCGGGGCTTGGGAGATGGAGATAATAATGATCCCTAGAGAAGATGACTAGGTAGTTTAGACAAGGAAGCCAGCACTGGGTTCAAGTGAGAGACCATGACTCAAAGTATAAAGTGAGATCAATCAAAGAACATACCCTACACCAACCTTTGTCATCCACACACATGTATTCATGGATGTAAATGTACCCACATATACATGTGCCTCCATGCACACACCATAAACATATGTAAAATCATAAAAATAAATAAAGCAGTAACAACAGTCAACACCTCCTTCTGCAGCTGAGGGTGGCCTGTCATGGCGGATGGTCATGTGCCACACTTCTGCCGCAACCTCCTCTTTAGGACCTTCAAACAAAGCCAATGTTCTAATAAATGCTGGCTACTGTAGTGCTTTTTAAACTATAAACTGATGTAACATGAATAAAATTTCACACCAGACCTATGTGACAAGTCGCAGTTCAAGCACAGACTTAAAACAATATAGTCACTGTTCTGGATGAAAAAGCAAGTCCCCAAGCCTCTATGACTACAATATATATTTTCTGAACACCTCCAGATTACCACTGCATACACACACATGCATACCCACAAACAGTAATAAAATGCTATGTGTTTCAGGCCCATATGACAACAGCAGGCTCCTCACAACTCCCCACAAACAAGGTCAGGTTCTATGTGTATTACTCACAGTACTGATTTGGCTTGGTTTGATTTTGATTTTGTTTAGTCCCTACTCGAGGATGTAAAGATGTTATTGACAATTTGACAGGGCAGTTGGCTGAGTTGGTAAAGGGCATGATTCCGAAATTTCTAGAACCTGAATTCAGATGTCCAGTACCACATAAAAGCTAGGTGTGGTCACACACATCTATAATCTAAGTGCCACAGAGGCAAAGACAGGTGGAGTCTCAGAGCAGAGCTCACTGGCCAACCAACCTAGTCAACTGCTGAACTCTGAGTTCAATGAAAAGTCCTTTCTGGAAAGATCAGATGGAGGGCTGACAAGATGGCTCATTAGTTAGAGATGCTTGCTACCAAGACTGTCAACCTGAGTTCAGTCCTAAGTACCCCCATGGTAAAAAGAAAGGTCCAACTCCTACAACAGCTTTCCACTGACATTCATTTACACACACACACACACACACACACACACACACACACACACACACACTGTATGCATTTACATAAAACATGTATACATAATACATACATATACAAATGTAATTAAAATAAGGTTGAATTATAGTAGAAGACACTCAAAATGAACCCTCTGGACTTCACACACACACACACACACACACACACACACACACATACATACGCTTGCACGCATGCAGCGAGCGCGCACACACACACACACACACATACACACACAGCAAATGCAAAAACAAAAGTATTACTTATATGTCTAGCCTCAAACATCTTGGCTAAAAGATACATATGCTCTAATAAAAAGAACAAAAAAGAACACAGGCACTGGCCTATATGTCCTTCTCACTATGTGAGAGGAGGGTGTAATGACAGGAGTACAGAAGTCATTTCCCAAACCTCAGGGTGACAAGGAAAGCTGAGCAAACAGGTGAAGAATGCTGGGACCTAATGATGTTGAAAGTCTGCTCCCCTGGTGCCAGGCCACCACCCTGTGTCCCCCATAGCCAGGGGAGACAGAACCTGGGATTTATATCCAGCATCTTAGGTACACAACCAGCTTCCATCCCTAGCAATGACAGAGGTCTGTGTTTAGTAATGAGAAAGAGAAATTAAGTCGTGACCCAAGCCTACACCAGTTGTCACTTGTGAGGGGAGAGAAGAAGCTGAGGAGTAGTTTTCATAATTCTAAATGTAATATGACAGACATGTGAGCCACAGCTGGAGTGATCAAGGGAGACCAGAAGAGGGAGAAATGATGTGGAGTTAAAAGCATTTAAATTGGGCCACGTGGCACTAAAATACCACATTTGTCACACCTGGAGAGACAATGTTCAGTCTAAGAGGATAAACCTCTGTGGCTAGACCTGAATAAAATCCTTATCACAGCGAGTGCTGTCAAGCAGTAACCATCATTTTCTGCATGCGGCTGGACAGAGTAGTGCTCCAGAGACATGGGACTGGGACTGTTTCATTCTGATTCTCTCTCTCTCTCTCTCTCTCTCTCTCTCTCTCTCTCTCTCTCTCT
>JANHMN010000015.1:55217564-55240905 GCA_030674055.1 Rhabdomys pumilio
TCTCTCTCTCTCTCTCTCTCTCTCTCTCTCTCTCTCTCTCTCTCTCTCTCTCATACCCCTCTTCCTTCCTTTCAATGTCCAAAACATGTGTTTTGGTGCCCTGAGAGGAAAAGGTTTCCTCTATCTCTCCCTAGTGGATACTGGTGCCGTTGGTTTATGCTTTAAGGTACCCCGGGCAGAGCAGCATCACAGAGTAAATTCTGAGTAACAAGTTTAAACCTTTCAATCAAACCTTTGCTCAGGAGTCTGGGCCTGGGGCCTGTGCAGAATGGGCCTATTTAGATGAGAGCAGTGGCTATGAACAGATCCCTCCATCCAGCCTGACAACTTCAAACCTCATCTCCTGGCATGGCTACACAGAAGGCCTGCACAGCCAAGAAAACACGTGTAGTACTTTAAGGCAGTTTTCTGGCTCACAGTGGGTCAGGGTGAGAAACGCAGGTCATTATGTACATCAAACAGTGCAGCCAGCCTTTCCCCACTCTGTTGGTAATTCTGCCACCCTACACAATTCCTCGTTAGGTTATCTGTTGAGTGGCACCCAAGAGCCATCTGGAGGATATCTGCCATGTCTTACTCTTGTTAAAGAAAAAAAAATAGATCATTGTGTCGTGTTTCATTATGAGGTACATTTATAGTTCATTAGAGAACTACACATAAGCAGGAGGCTCTATGCCCCTGTGCGTCCTAGCTGGCAGCCCTGCCTCCTTGTCTATGTGCTCTGAGTTCATCTTAGGGTTGAAATGTTACAGGCAATCAGAGTGTGTGAGCACAAGTATTAGCAAATGAGAGAATCTCAAGCCCCACAATACTCATTAGATAAGTCTTTGTGTCCTGAACCAATAGAATGGGAAAGTTGAGGAGAAGGCATCACTTAGATGCAGAGATTATACCTCCCTGAAGAACTCAGTCAATGAGGAATTTGTGGGGGTGGGGAGAGAAATGCAGTCAGAAATACAAACACCCTTGTTTTGTACCACACCAGCCATGTTTGCCTTTTGTCTAAGCTGGCCCCTGGTTTGTTGAGACCCTAAATAAATCTGTCTCTCCCTCGACACTCTGAGTCTCTGGTACCCTTATTACGAAGTGAAGATCATGGTCTTGCTTGAGAACCAAACTTCCAAAACCTGCTGCTGGCTGCATGCTGACCTCTTTTCCTCTTATATAAAAAAAGTCCCCAACTCACCAGTCACTTTATCTGAAGGAGCCAAACTTCATGTTCTGCTGAAACCATACAGGCTTCAAAGCAGCTTGCCCATGCTATCACAACCCCATCTGATTTCACATCATGGCTCTGGGAGGCCTGGGGTACTTCCAGCCAGGTCAGGCCCCGAGCTCACCAGGGTGTCGACTCCTCCTTCCCTTCAGAGACATGCACATGAGTGACAGCCTTGGGGCCACCTTTCTTCCTTCATTATAACCTATACTCGAGAAGTATCATGCAATCCAAGGGGAACACATTCCTGTCTAATGAGATGGGCAACACATACAAATTAATATATGCAAATCAGTTTTGCCTATTTCTTTGGCATAAAGTCAATATTTCCATGGAACATTAAATATATCCCTTAGCATATTAATTTCAAAAAATAATAATGACTATAGAAACAAATTTCTTGGCAGATGTGAGTTGTAAAAATTCGTTTCAAAAATGTTATAGTTAACCATTTGCACATGGTGAGTACTAGTTCAGAGTAACTCTTGAATGCAAACAAAGATAGAAATTTTATATTGATTTTTTTCCCATAATTTAAAGTTGATTAATTGAGTCTGCCTTGCGTTCAGTTCAATGAAAGCAATTTGCTTACATTTCAAATGGGTTTAAAACAAGTGTTTATTTACCTACTTGTTTCCTAATTAAATGTGAAGATAACGTAAAAGCAAGGAGGCAGCAAGAATAATCCAGCCGTAGGCAGCTCTGCTTGCCCTGTTAACTACTCTTTTTCCCAGGAAGACACAGCATCGTGCTCGGGACGCAGAAGGCCTCAATCAATATTTCATATACATAAATAAATCGTTTGTTAACTGCTTGCAATACTTTATGATGCCATTAGCTTATTGAAATAATAACTGCAACTGTAAACATTTGGAATCTACTGTTTAGAAACACTGTTTCTAAGGAAACAGGGCCTGGCAAAGTTCAGCTTACAGGCCCAGAATAAAGTAAGTATCTAAGTTGGGGTGTCTATGGCTGGGATTAAACCAAATGCAACTTTAGAAGGAAAGGGTTTATTTCAGCTTACCATTCCACATCACACTCCATCACTGAGGGAAGTCCGAGCAAAAACTCAAAGGCAGAAGCCATAGAGGAATTTCTATGCTTTCTGGCTTTCTCCTTGTAGCATATTCAGCCGGCTTTCTTATACAGCTCATGACTAAGGTCCTAAGGACTGTACCACCCTTAGTGAACTATACCCGCCCATATCAATCACTAATCAAGAAATGATTCATAGGTTTGTCTACAATCTAGTCTGATGGGAGCATTTTCTCAACTGAGGTTCTCACTTCCCAAAAGATGCTAACTTACATCATGTCTAAAAACAAACAAACAACAGAACAAAACAAAAAACAACAACAAACTCTTAGGACAGTGGGAAGCAAAGCCAAAATGCAAATGCTGGTATAGCCACAAAGCTTTCCAATCCCATTTGAACAGCACATCTCCAGCCTAGTACCCAAGGCTAAGTACTTGACCAATATGTGGATAGACACCTATATCTATCTGATATAATCTGGCTTCCTTCCCAGCAGCAGACTCCATGGTCCTGGGAGATTTCTCACAGTCAAGAGACAAGGTAGGACACTGGCCCTGTGCTCTCACCTATCCAATACTGCCACTTGAAGACTCAAGTTTGGGTTCCACAGGACATCCAGCTCTTCTATGTGGTAAATAACGTCACAGAGGCCTATTCTCCAGCTGTAACATGGAAAGCCAAGTAAATATCAGAACATTGCTTGGGAAACAAGAACGAGAGTAGGTGTAGCCATTTCACACAACTCCTGAATGCAACTAGACTATGTGGGTTTTATTGGCTATCAGTACCTGCTTCTAGCTTCTAATCTGGGGACAAAAACTGGATGGAAAATTCTGACCTCTGAAGACTTATTTTCATCATCTCCATCATAAAGCAAGCTTCTTCTGTATGCATGTCTATCTACATGCATGTATGTTTGTGTGCATGTCCATCTACATACCTGTCCATCTAGGTGTATATACATTTATGTGAATCTCCAGTTAATTGGGTTAATCTCAAGCCCATGTTCTGGAACCCTCCATCTTTAAACAGTGGAGTTTTGGACAAGACTCTGCTACAAAGGCTGAATAAATTAATATTAAAATTGAAGATCAAAGATGGGGGAAATAGGGCAGCTGGTAAAGCACTTGTCACCTGAATTCAAGCCCCAGGACTCACATAAAAAGCCTCACACGGAGGTGCACACTTGTAATCCCACCACTGGAAAGACAGAGAGAAGAGGTTACCCGCAGCAGCTTCTGGCCATTCAGCTGTGACAAATGTGAGACACCCAAACAAGCTACAAACTGTCTCAGAAAGATAGGAAGGAGAGCTAGCTCTTCAGGAGTAACACCAGAGGTTGATTCTCTGGCCTCCACTCACACAGGGTGTACTTGTACCCCAATGCATATATGTACCTCTACATACACAAACATACTCACATACATGCACACATACACACACACAAACAGAAACACACACACAAATGCACACACACAAACAGAAACACAAACACACACACAAATGCAAACACACACAAACACATGCACACAAACAAAAATACACACACACAAAGGCAAACACACACACAGACACACACGCACACACACACAAATGCAAACACACACACATATATTTGAGGACACCCTTATTTTCCTTATTTTCAAGACCTGATAATTGGGGGAACCTTTTGATGTAATTCTAAAAGGCTGAAAACAACATCGTATGTGTGTTAGATACTTTTAACATGCTACTGATAGCATGTTAGAAAGGTGTCATTATTACTTAGTTCACTGGGAAATTCTGGATTTTATGTTCTCTGAATCCATCTATTATACTCTAAATGATGTGAGTAAATGTTTATCTATAAACCACAAGACTAGGTGACTTATTTCTCAGGTCATCAAGAGTAGACAATGGAATGGGACATATAAAGCTGCCACTACTAAATAAGTGCCAAGAGGGTAAAGAAAAAACTATGAGGGTGGAGAAGACAGTGAGCCATGCTTTCTCTCTGATGTAGGAGTGCAGAGGTCACACTTAGCTCTTTGAACACTGTAACTTCCTTCTTAGAAAAAATGACTCCTCTGAGGAGTTTATAATTATTTTAATGATACTGTTGCATCATTGAATGATACCTTACATGAGAAAATTCTGAAAACACTTCGGAAAGTCCAAGCTGCTATATTAAGAGCCACATAAACAATCCTGGCTCCAAATTTAAGTGAAAATATAAACACTGAAATAAACCTCTAACCTACACTTTCCCCTGTAACCAGAGTGGATCTTTAACAAATAAGAAACATTTTTCAACGAATAGGACTTAAGAATATATTGCCATGTATGCTGGAGGAGAGGCTCAAATCTTCCATGTAAGAAACTGTCCAATTTTCTGGCTATTTGTACCTAATACAGGACTTGACTGTGTAGCACGAGCTTGTCATAACCTCACCAAGCCCTTGTCTTAGCTTCCTGAGTGTTAGAATTATAAACTCACATGACTACCATGCCTGACTCAAACTAGAGTTTCACCATAAAACTGCCATGCCAATTTGGCATTTCCCAGTCACCTGATCAAGAGTTGCCCAAGGACTCAATATAGCCACTATCCAAAAGTAAATCTATATGAATTTCTGTAACTTGGCAGCTTAACACACAAGGGGGGGATGGAGAGGGAGAGAGAGAGGGAGAGGGGAGAGGGAGAGGGAGAGGGAGAGGGAGAGGGAGAGGGAGAGGGAGAGGGAGAGGGAGAGGGAGAGGGAGAGAGACACACACATACTGTCTTCTAAT
The DNA here is from genome assembly GCA_030674055.1 of Rhabdomys pumilio. NCBI lineage: Eukaryota > Metazoa > Chordata > Mammalia > Rodentia > Muridae > Rhabdomys > Rhabdomys pumilio. The sequence continues at coordinate 55,222,589 of JANHMN010000015.1, forward strand.
TCTGGAGATTAGAATTCCAAGGTAGGACTCACTGGAGGTCATCTGTGCTTCTTGGCCAATGACTCATCTCTCCTGTGTCCCAGCATTAACACAGATGGACTGACTATGTCTCATCCTGAAGCTCTATAGTTCTTTTATTTCATCATCACTTGTCTTCTTGTGACTCTCTGTAGAAGTCTTGTAATTACTCTATTCTCAGCCAACCACACCTTGAAAGATTCCTCTAACATCTAAAGTAATATCACAGATTGTGAGAATTAGACCATCACTGGGAGGCCAGGACTCTGCCCTCTACAAACCATCTAATAAATAAGTGTTTGCAAAATACAGTAAAAAAGCTATTGGTTCAAAAACGAGCCACAGAGACAGACGCACTCTGATGTTCTAGGTCCTATGGTCTTGAGGACCTAGTGTACAGAAAGAAATATATTGACAGTTGTGTGGCATGTCTATGTGTCATGACCTTTTGGGAAGGTTACAAGGCTGGTCCAGGCACTAAGGTGGGAGTTAGAGTGGACCATGTATCTCTGGTACCCCACATTGCATTCTTTAGCTAACAGTAGATAGCTCTCTAGACCCAGTCTGCATGAACAGGAAGGTGAAGTCTCTGAGTCTCCTCCTTGTCTGTACCTCAGTAAAATTGGGTATCCCTCTTGAATACTAATCTTATTCTTGCCCAGGCATCCTTCTATCCATCCCTGTTTGCTTCTGTGTATTCTGACCTTGATTCCATCTTTATTCAAGTAACCACTTTAAGCCAGAAATGAGTTTGGAGTCCTCGTCTGACAAGAACCTCCCATTTATCACTGGTGCAGAATTCCGAGGCACTAAGAATGAGAATTTCTTTGTCAATACAGCTTACCTTCCATACCAGTTAGAGACGGGTGAATTCCAGAATGCAAGCTATCCAAGGCATCACCCCCTGCCTGTCCAAGACATGGGGTCACTGCTGGGAGGCAGCTTGATACAAGCCTAAGATGATCCACCATAATCTCTGAAGTTACTCAGGCTCATGGGCAGGGACAATATTGGGTTCACAGAAATTTTAAGAGGAAAGTATGGAGATTTCCATTATATCACTTACACCAGTCAACGTATGCCCAACCTCCTCCATTACCATCATCCCACACCAGCAGAGTGCTATGCTTTTGACAGCTGATGAACACACTCTGACACATTTTAATCAACCAAACTGCCTACGTTCTATTAAGATTTACTCTTAGTACTGCACACCATATGGGTGCTATGGTTTAGATTGTCACTCATAGATCTGTGAGTTAAAGGCTTTGGACCCCAGAGAGGCATTGTTAGGAGATGATGCGTGTCTGTTGAGAGTGGGCCTCATGGATATTCTTTGGTTCTTGAGGTCCTTAAAGGGATCATGAGGTCTAGTATCTTCCTGGCTGACAGGGTGAATGGTTTTGCTCTGATTCATACACTGCCATGATATACTACTTCATTAAAGGACTCCAGTGTTTCATTATAATGAAAGAAAAAATGACTAATGCATTGGGTTGTGATATCTCTTTCTCCCTCTCTCCCTCTGTCTGTCTCTCCCTCTGTGTGTATGTGTGTGCCTGTGTGCCTGTGTGTGTGTGTGCCTGTGTGTGTGTGTGTGTGTGTGTGTGTGTGTGTGTGTGCGCGTGCGCACGCGTTCACACACATGTGCGCGTGCATGCATGTATACGTTAGCTCCTGGTTTCAGAGGTGTCAGTTTATCATGGTGGCAAAGGAATGGACCTGGAGCAGCTCAGCTCCTGGTGGCAGGACAGTCAAGCAATGGAGTTTTCACATAGCGGTGGACTGGAAGCAAGGAATGACTGGAGCCAGAGGCCAGATCATAACCTGCAAAGTCCTATCCCCAGTAACCCCTTCCTCAGCTAGGCTTCATCTCCTAAAGATTCTGCAGCCGCAACAGCAACCACCAGCCAGGAAACAAGTACTCGAGCCTGTGTGGAACACCTCAGATTCAAGTCAAGGCACCCAAGGAACACCTAGGGGAAAATATGGGAACCTGAAGGTCTTAACAAAATATTGGTAGATCTGCCCAAGATACTTGGAAGTTAGGAAACAGGAATGGTACATAGACGTAAACTGCATTGTAAGTGATTGAAATGTAAAGATCAGTGAACCTTTTTTCTAACAAAATATAAACTCATTAGAGACTGGAGAAACGGCTCAGCAGTTAAGAGCACTTTCTGCTCCTGCAGAGGGCCCAAATCCAGTTTCCAGAATCCACATCAAGCAACTCACAACCACCTGAAACCCCAGCTCCAGAAGAATCCAATGCCTGCTTCTGACTTCCACAGCACCTGCACACACATGCACATTTTACATATGCAAACATATACACAGAGACAGATAAATGTAATCATCCTTGGAATCCAACATGATATAACTACTTATATAATCCTGATAAAGCCTTTCTTTTCGGGGAGGGAGTCATTTCCCTTCGTGCATGCTTAGAGTGCACAGAATGATGTTTTGATATGAGTATCTATTGTGGAATGATTAGATCACGATAATCTTTTTTTTTTCCTGGGTCAAGAAAATAGCTCAGTATGTAAACACACTTTCTGTGCAAGGCTGGTAACCAAATTTGATTCCTCAAACCCATGTAAAAGTGGGAGAAGAGAATTACTGCCAAATAGGTATGTGCCCATGCATACATACCCATATAAACACATCATGAACGCATACAATACTTGTTTTTATTTTTAAGAGTTAACCAGCATTTTTAAAACTATATAACTTACCATATTTCTGCCATATTTCTTATAAGAAAATTTGCCATTCTCATTTTCTATTCTCTTAGGAATTTGTAAATCTGTTATTGTTGTTAGTTATAGTTACTGTGTAAAAACAGCACGGAGCAGGATGAAACTAGGAGCCATACAATACTATGTGGAAAAAAATAGAATGAAAGATGGGGGAAGGAAAGTATATCTCTCAATGACAGATATCCCTTTTGGACTGCAAGTGTCACTCATCCCTTAACTACACTTGTGCTAGCCAGTGCTGACTCTCTTCAACAGAAGGAGTCTCCTTAAAACAACTGGGGGCGTAGAGATTGGGAGGGATGCTGAGCAGCCAGGCTTTAAGATGAGGTAGAACTTTGGCAGTTCTAGAGACTTCTAGGCAGCAACTTGAAGAACTGCTTCACAAAGGTAGATGAATCAGCCAAGTGAAGGAGTGACCGTCAGCATATTTTATTTTATTTTATATTTATTTTTATCTTATCTTTATTTTGGGGTTTTTTAGACCAAGTTACTCTTTGTAACAGCCCTGGATGTCCTGGAGCTCTCGTCATAAACAGGCTGGCTTCAAACTCACAAAAATCTGCCTACCTCTGCCTCCCAAGTACTGAAATCAAAGGTGTGTGCCGCCAGGCTCGGCTGACTGTCAGCATCTTTAATTGCCAGAAATCCTTGGAAAGAGGTTCCCCCAGTGCCCAGCCTGGGTCGTGTGCCCACCCAGGGGATAAGAGAGAACCAGCACATGTATCTCAATCCTGACAGATCCTGCCTGACAGTACAGACATAGTTCCCTTACTAGAAACCAAAAGTTTTAGGGGAAGGAGATGATTGGCAGTTTTAAAACAGAGTCCTTATCAGTAGAATTGTGAGAGTTTTACTTTCACCTTATAAGCTCCTATTTTCTTCCAGGTTTCTTGTAGTGACAGTAGGTTTTTTTGTTGTTGTTTTGTTTGTTTGTTTGTTTGTTTACCTGGATAACGTTATTCTCCTTTCCTTCATACACAGTAGAGACTGCTGATTACCCACTCTACTCCTCTTTTCTCACCACTGTAGCTAAATTGTGTTTCCCATTCTTCCTTGCAGGTACCTTATGGTACTTAAACCAAGGTGGGAATAACTAAGTTATTTTAATAGTAGGTAGTAAAAAATACTGTGTGATAAATCCAAGAGTCCTGGAGGCATCTACTTCCTTCCTGCTCCTTTTAGGTGAATTCTGCTCACAGCTGCCATGTGGCTCCCTAAAGATGTGCCCCACACTCCCTGCCCACCCTACACTCCTAGGACACTTCCTTCAGCCTGAATGCTCCAATGACCCCAAATCAAAGGGAAATTGATGTGTACTTCCTTAAGACTCTAAAACTGTGTAGAGTCTCTATGTTGTAACACCCTGGCTACGTCCTCATAAAAGAGAATTGAGAAGCCATCCTGGAGTTCCTGTTGGCCTCCTTGACAGACTCTGAGAGACTGTGTCACATGTTGATTAAGAGCCCACACCTAGGGACCAGACACTGGTTCTTAAATCTGCACTCCAGCGCTTCCCAGATTCATCACCTGGGTGACTGATTTAGCCATTCATTGCCTCAGTTTCCTCGATGGCAAAACTGAGCAATATCCATTTCACAGGACGGGCCATGAGAATTCAAAGACGGGCCTATGGAAAATATTTATTATCACTGGCAGTGGGAGGCCCTGGAATAATTTCTGCATTATTTCAAAAGAAGTCATATTCGGTTACTGGGAAAACGTGAATACACACTCAGAGCAGCCCTAAAATCAAGCAGTGACTGGGGACCGAGGCTTACAAACAGAGGCTTGTCCTGCTGGTGTTATGGACGGAATCACCAGAATGGTGTGTTTGACAAACTCAAAGATGTCCTTACACTCTGCTGGCAGCTAAAGACAGAACTTCATCCTGTCCCAGGTTCTGTGGGTGTAGATCTGACTTTAATCATATTTGCACAGGCTCATTCTAATCTAAGCACACACGTATACACACACACACCCTCATTGATTTAGCTGCCACTTGCTCGTTCCACAGTTTAGCCCACAATCTGTGCCCTGGTAGAATAAAGTACTATTCATTCACTTAAGGGGCACGTCACAGCTGCATAAAAAGGTGGCTTGTTAATTCATTTCTTGAGTGTCAATACTTTCTTAGAATTTTTACCAAAACTTCTACAATACTTGTAGGTGTGTATTACAGCACTATAGAAAGAAAAAATATCTGACCCTTTCCTCACCCCTAGAAAACTTACCTGGCTCACTAGTGAGTGTCCCGCGGATTCAAGCTGAGATGAAATCCAGTGGAAGTAAAACACAATCACCTCCAAGCAAGCAGACTGATTGCTAAGGAGCCATAAGTTACAGAACATATGCCTTGAAAAAAAATCTCCAAAGAAAATGATAATCTTCTTTGAGCTGCTTCTCTATTGTTTTGGTTTGGTTTTAACTGATAGACTTCCCAAAGGCAATGAATACAGTGCTCTCTTGTTTCCTCTCATAAGACATCCCATGGATAGTTCCACAACAGTCTAAGCTAGTTAAATATGACTTGCTGGGTGTCCTTTGAAATCTACCACTGTGACAGAGACAGTCGCGATGGCATCGTGTGAAAAGCAAGGCCGTTAGCTATAATAAGCCAAGGAAGTTAAACAACAGAGAGCTCAGGGGGGCTCTAGGTTCACTCTAGTCTGTAGTTATTCATTTGCTTGCTTACTTCTTACATGGCTTCGTGAACATTTGAGGACAAGGTTTTTTTTTTTTTTGGTAGGAATTGTTACCTTGTCCTCATTCATTTTATTGTTGCTCAGTTCTCTTGGGGATAGAATTTAAGATTAGCTTGGGGAAGCAACAGAAATCTTAGGGAATGCTTCTGAGTTGAGCCATCCAGACTCTGAAAGACCTGACTTATAAAATAGTGCACTTGTTGTCTCCTGGAGTGTTTGGGCACAGACATTTAGGATGCCAAAGACACTTCAAGTACCAGGTCTCTAGGACCATACACCATTCAATTAGGAGAGCCTCAGACCTTGTCACCACATATCATAGCACTGTCTGTCACTCAATTCATTCCAAGCTAACATTTTTTTCCCTACAGTGTCTGGTTTCTGGAGTCAAGTGCATGAGATGAAGACTGAGAAGAATGAGTTGACCTCCCTTGTCCTCTACCTTGGCCTCGCAGAGGATGCTAAGAGGATTGCTGGGTTCACACATGATGGCACTTTGCATTACTTAGAAGAGATGACCAGAGTCCCAGGAAGATATTTGCAAGCTGTCTAACAACAGACCACTCTAGGTAGGGACCCCAATACCTCCACCCATCAGCACAAGGCAGGACAGAGCACTGAATCCAGGTGGGGGATCCCAACACCTCCACCTATCAGCATGAGGCGTGGGATAAAAAAGGGAAAGCAAAAAACGCCTGGGAAAGGAATGAAGCCTCAAGATCTAATTTGCATTTTTGTTAACTACTAATCAAAAACTTCAGCACAGCTAACAAAACCAGGGCTTACTCTCTTTTCTAAGCCTCCAACAAGAATGTTAAAATTGTCTGCTTTAAGCTGAAACCTGTATGACCTTGTTTAGTTTAGTTTAGTCATGTCAACCCCTTTTGTCCATCCCCCAAACTTGAACAATGTACCTCATAAACCCCTGTACCGTTTTAGCTACAAAAAGACGATTCTTTTAGATAAGGAGAGCAAGTAACCCAGCTTACATGTTATTGCTTAACGCTTAAACCCCACTTAGTCGTTGAACCTGGTTGTAACATTTGTTGAGCGAACAATGAGTCTTCAAAAGTCACAAAATCTCACAGCTAGTGTTAAGACACTTGAGCACATCCCTCAGTGTCAACACCCACACTGAAATCCAAAGTGCATACGAGCTCCTTGTCTTGTCCTCACTGAGTGAACTCTACTATGCCCCATAGTGACTCAGTGAAATTCCTTTCTGTGGCATTGTCAAAATCCTCAGCTAGGCTTGTGAATTATGCCTATAATCCCAGTACTTGAGAGGCTACAACAGGAGGATACTTATGAGTTCAAGGCCAACCAAGGCTTAAAGAATGAGACTCTGTATTGGCAGAGTCATATATATATATATATATATATATATATATATATATATATATGTATATGTATATGTATATATGTATATATGTGTATGTATATATGTATGTATATATATGTATGTATGTATGTATATACTGTGTGTGTGTGTGAAATACAAGTAAATATTCTTACCAGTTCATAAGGTTTAAAAGGGAGGTAGAGTTCCTCTCTGATTACAGGTCAGGGGATTGGGCTGTGTTTCTTGCTGACATTGACACTCAGTAAATATCTGGGTGTGGGCAGGATGAGGGTGCAATGGCTCCTACTGTCCCTTCTATGGACAGGAGGGATGAATTCCAATAATAATAATAATAATAATAATAATAATAATGATAATCCACGGGGCTCATCAAACTGATCATCTTTCAAAGCCTTCCTGCAACAGAATCCTGCTGAGTCACACAAAGTGGCCAGATCTCTAACCTCATCACAACTCTTGATAGCACCGAGGGCAGAAGTGGGATGGCACTGAGAAATACAAAATCAACACACACACACACACACACACACACACACACACACACACACACACAGAGTCCTCCTGCTCCCTTTTTCAAAATCTCACTATCATTGCCCTTGAGTCCCACCTCACTGAATCAACCAAGAACTACCATGGCAAGCACAGAAAAAACCTGGGGAGTTGGGTCACATGACTCACATGCCAGCCCAACCTGGCCAAGGGGCTTACGGTGGAATAAATGCAGCTGCTCACAGAGTTTGCACACCTGCATGCATCCAGTCAATCTGCCGTTAAAGAAACTGCTTACACAGGGTGACTGAAAACATTCTGCTTGGTTAAACCTGTGTGTGCTGAGATCAGAATCACAATATTTAAGCAGGCTTCTGTTCTGAACGGACTTTTAAAAAATCATCTCAAGGAGCGAAACAAGTAAAATGTCTAAGGTGAACTCACAGGAAGGAATAAGTACTTAGGCCATGTGTTCAGCTGAGTGCTGTCTGTTCATGCATGCAAAGCCATTGGTGTTTCCTGGTGAACCAAACAGTGAACCAGACCTCAGAGCTAGAGCAAAGTGATCCCCAGTGGTCCCTGAATGTCTTTCTAGAACCAAGTGTGCTTTAAAACTGTCCGGTGTTTAACTAGCTAGTAACACTGATGCAGTCCTCCTGTGTCTGGTCACTTAGAAATCTTGCAAACCAGACTGCAACTAGAACAGACTGAGCTACTTTCCCAACCCCATCGTGCCCCAGGCAGCCTGAAGCTAGTTTTCACCAGCACTGCATTCTATGTGCCACCAGGACAGCTGGTCAATGTCCAGGGAAGAGAAACAAACATAACTTGATGCGTTGGGAATGAAGAACTAATTCTAGCAGAAATCCCCCAGAATTAGACAGGTCTCCTCCAGACGGGAGTGGGGAAGATCTCCTGTGAGTGCGGTTTAGAGCCCTTTAAAAAAAAAATGGGTGACGGATTAAAGACATGACTCAGCAGTTAAAAACCCTGGCTGTTCTTCCAGAGGACCTGGATTTGATTCCCAGCACACACCAGGTAGCTCACAATCTGTAATTCCAGTTCCAGGTGATCCAGTGCCCTCTTCTGACCTCTGTAGGCATTGCATGTCCATGCTGCACAGACATACATTCAGTCCTATGCAAAAAATAAAACATAAAGTTCAAAAGCAATTTTTTTTTAAAAAAGGTGAGGTTGTTTTGTTTCAAACAAGGACTTTACTTTGTTAATATCTTTTTATTTATTCTATTTTAGTTTTTAGAAACATGCTTTACATAATTCACTAAAATAAAAATGTTTACAGCTTTCCTTTATGCTTTACTTCCTAATGAGGAAGCTATGTATACCTTCCTGTCCATATATATAATTTTATATTAAGGGTCCAACCAGCTAGGGATACATCTCTGTTATAGACTTTGCCTAGCGTACACAAGGCTTTGGGGTGAATCTCCAGTACTACAAAATGATATATACAGGAAATAAAATAAAATGCTGTTGCAAGGAAAAACTGAGTGGTCAGCCTGTGCTCCATCCTGGCATCTTAGTTAGGTCTAGCATTGGGTTTTTGATCAGCAGGATGAATGGACAGTACCTAGAAAACAACACTGTTTCAGGAAATACCTTATTCACCAGATGTTTTCTTGCAGTCAATTTTAAGTTTTCAGAGTTAAAAGAATCAGGTAATTTTAGTGCACATCACATTCTGAATCTACTGCCTTGATTCAGTTCTCTCCTTTTTCTAAAATTAATGTGCTGAAGCTGGTATGACTTCAGATATATTATTGTAATGCTTAATTGTGTTCCTCGAGCTGCCGTTGATAGATATTTACTAACAAGAAAAATCTGCACCCAAAAAAATGCTATTTTTAATTTCCTGTTATCTGCAGGGGGTGAAGAGTTCTTAACAGGATTCCTGCAACAAAATACATCCATTTAAAATCAATAAATGTCAGCTATGGTAAACTTTATTTATCAGCTGCCATAAAACACAACCCAGGATCAGTGACTGAATTCAGAAACCATCTCGAAGACAAGAATACACAAACAAACTCTGACTCGCTAGTAATTGACCTTTCACTTGATATTAAGTCTTCTCCAGTGACCGAGAATTTAAATACAAATCAGCTGTGCCTTGGTGAGGCATCTTCCCAGTACCAGCAAGAACGTATCCCACACAGCAGCTCAACATTTGTGTGGGTACATGTAAATGGATGTGTGTGCATTCATGCATGCATGTATGCATGCGAGGGCATTGTGCATGTGTGTGAGTATGCATTGTGTGAGTGTGTGTGCATGTGTGTGAGTATATGTGGTGTGTTAAAAGGACAAGCAGGTGAAATAGTGTTAAGCTTCATAACTTTATAATAAACCTGGAATGAAAGATCAAAAGACACACAGACTATTTTTTTTTTTGGCAAGTGTGATCAAGTGGCAGGATGATCTAGTGACACTATAAATGATGTCCCAGGTTTTGATGGCCAGTCAGCTTTGCCTGTGGAGTGATCCTCAGGTTAATAAGAGATGCTGTCTCAGATAGCAAGAACATCCTCTGATCTTCACACAAACATGTATACACACATATGAAACAATTCCTCAATGTATCTTATACCTTCAATATGTTATTGTCAATCTGTCCTTTTTAAAAGTAAAATAAGTAGCCATAACAAATACATTTGCAAAATAGGCAGATAAAAGTGTAATGCTTGTACTTTGAAATGGTTACATTACAAAGGCACCCGTTCGTCTATTTTGGAGATCATGTCAACTGTGTTGAAAGGCAAAGGGTTTTTAAGGATCAATAGCTAATTGGATAAAGAATAGAAATTTGGGATAAACAACTGAATATTCATCCATCCACCTAACTCAGAGTTTTGCACTTGAAATGCTTTGATGGCAAATATGAGTATCTGTATATTCTAAGCCCAGAATTTTACCAAGCACCTTGGCCATTTGGCACATGCTCCTTGCATTATGCTTCTATTCCGTGATCACATCTACAGCCCCCCACATGTCACCCATTGTCAATGTGAAATTCTATTTAAACGTAAAAGAGTTTCCATTATTTGCCACTTCGAAACCCTGTACTTTCCATTAGAAAGAATAAATCAATTCTTTCTCTAGGATAACTACCAAATCAAACCCCATTGTCTCAAATTTCAGTTTGGAGGCAGCAGCTGGGTGACACGTGAAGTTGGATGCCAATACGGGTTATCACTAACCTCCTCCCACAGTCCCTAAGACAGAATTTTAATCAAAGGGTAACAATGGTGGTGTACAATGCACTGTGTGTGCTGCACAGCCTACATCCTTCTGCTGACACAGAAGCATCCTGTGCTAAATTATGCATGTTATTTTATGCACCTGCGTGCATGCTGACCTTCAGCAACAATACGAGTTGATGCGAGAATTCTACACCATGCCTCCTTCCCCTGAGCAAAGACTAAGCTTTGTTTGTTGTCACTAATGACCGTTAGTTTTCTATCTATTTTAATGTACCTGCAAGTAACTGGAGAGGAACCTCAGCTATCACCCTAGATATCCCTTGCATCAGCACAGCACAGTGCATGCCCCAAAGCTGAAGGGCACATACAGGAGGTCTAGATGTCTCTGAAATCTATCTACAGTCAATTCCACTGCAGCAACAGGGATCCAGAGATCCAGGGATCCAGGGCCATCTGCCCACCTCCTGGGACATCACACTCAAACTGATGCAAAAAACTTCAGAACTATAATTATCTGAACTTCAGTTTCCAATGTCCCTTCCAATTCTGTGTCGACATTCCTGTATTAAAAAGTTTTCTCTATCAAGAAGAGATGAAAAGTAAAAAGTTGTACTGCTCTGCCTTGCACAGGAAAACCACACTTTGGTACCAACTGTTAAGCTATATGAAGCTTGATCTAAAGCTATCTCCATAATGATACATACTATGTTGCCATGGCAACTCCCTAAATACTCTGCAAACTAACTTAAGTGTGATTCTAGCAGCAAATAGCTGAGTCTCAGGAAATCATAGCACCTGAGCTTCTGCCATTTATAGACAGCCAACAATCAGGAACACCCTGAACTATAGCCACCAAAGGGCTATCTGAATGTCACCTCCTTTCTCTAGCTATGAGCACTGCTGCACCCACCTTCATTACTTGGTCGAGCTCTCTGAACCTCCACTGATCCAGGATGCTGACTGACTCTGCTCAGATAAACTCTGCTAAATTTAACTTGTCTACACCCTGCCTTTTAACACAGGGGGGAGGTGGGAAATGAGTCTCTACCTATGAGTGGTACTTTTAACTGGATGTCTGAGAGGTCACAAGAGCATCTGAGGGAAAAGAAAGCACAGAACCCCATCACCAGTAAAATGGCAGACTAGAGAGCCAAAAGTAATCTGCACAAATTCCTAGTTACTGAACTAAAAAAACAAGACATATGCATATGTGTGCATGTATATTCTATATATTATAAATGCATATCTGAATTATGGTATTATTACAAGAAAAACAGGAAGATCTTCAAAGCCCCAAAACAATAGGAAAGCAAAAATCCAAAGAAATAAGAGAACTGGTTTTTTTTTTTTAATTGGGGCATGTGCCAATCTTGCAGCCTTAACATCTATTTTAGTGAGCCAGGTAGACGGACAGGAGACAATATCTTTGTTATACACTGAGTCTAAGGTTATTAGATGGACCCCATGTAGAGAACCCTCCCCCAAAGATTCAATGTTAAGAACTAGGCTAGAAAAATATGTCCTAATGAAGAAAGTAAATTATTGCATAGCTCAACAATGGCTCTAGGTATGAAAGTGAAAATGCCTAACTAGGGTTCCTTCAAATATTGATGGGATGATATTAACCTAGCATGGCTCAAAATACCAAAGATTTTCTTTTGAAGGACTTTTGAAAGTTTTAATACAGATTTCTTTAGTTATCATAAGGAGTCTGGGGCTGGGTGCTTATAAAGAAAAGGATGAATCTGGTTTGGTAGACTGAAAATTCAAGATCACATGGCCTTGTGTGCTCTGCCTCTGATAGATACCATCTTGACTGGGCTACACTATGACAGAAGAACAGAAAGAGAAAGGGCCAGACGTAGAAGAATCCAAGCATATGTATGGAGTAAGCTTGTTTTAAAACAACCCACTCCTTAAAGAAAACATTGAAAACAATACTTACATTTTCTGAAGGCATGCTCAAAATGATCTAATAACCTCCCCATAGGCCCTACCTCTAAACTAATATCACCAATCTAAAGACAGATTTCCCACACTGAGCCTTTGATAAGCATCCTAAGATGACACTTAAACCAAAGAAAAATGGTAGATTCTTCCAAGAAATTGTTTTTTTTAAGTTCTCTCTGAAAAACTTAATTTCAATATAGGCCTCAAGCCGGGCGGTAGTGGCACACGCCTTTAATCCCAGCACTTGGGAAGCAGAGGCAGGCGGATTTCTGAGTTCGAGGCCAGCCTGGTCTACAGAGTGAGTTCCAGGATAGCCAGGGCTACACAGAGAAACCATGTCTCAAAAAACAAAAACAACAACAAAACAACAAATATATATATATATATATATATATATATATATATATCTCAAAAGCAATTCAGGGCTAGAAAGATGGCTCAGTCAGGAAAGGACTTACTTCAGAAGCAATGAGGACCTGTGTTCAAATGCCAAGAATACACATAAAAGCTGAAGAGGCAGAGACAGAATTCCTAAAGCTTCTGGGCAATCGGTGAGCTCTAGGCTCAGTGAGAGAGGAGCAACTTAGGAAGACATTTGACCTTGACCTCTAGCCTACATGCACATGTGTGCATGCACACACACACACACACACACACACACACACGCACAAACATATATATGTGTGCACACATACACATGCATGCACATATACCATATATACAACATAATTACATTTATATACACATAAGCACATACATATACATAAAAATCTCAAAGATAATATTTGTGTGACCAAACATTCAAATAAAATACCACAAACACTTAAGTGGAAACATTGCAATGAGCAAAAAATGGAAAAAAATTTGCAAAATCATATTGACAAAAGTTACAGGTATCAGAATCATAGAAAAAAGAATATAAACATAAACATGTTTAGTCATTTAGAAACACCTGAATGTGACAAAAAATGTCCAAAAATTATGAAATACCTGAAAGAACAACAAAAATCCTGAAGATGTAAAAAAAATTCCAACTAAGCAATTTCATATGAAAAATATTCAATCACAGAAAAACCATAAGAGAATTTATCATTACAAGTATGAAAACATGCCTCTGTATGTGTGTGTGTGTGTGTGTGGTGTGTGTGTGTGTATGTGTATATATGTGTATGTGGTGTGTATGTGTGAGAGTGTGTATGTGGGTGTAGTGTGTGTATAAGTGTTTTTATGTGTGTGTGCTGTCTGTGTGAGTGTGTGGGTACATACTGTGTGTGACTGTGTTGTGTGTGTGGTGTGTGTGATTGTGTGTATGAGTGTGTACAGTATGTGTATGTGCTGTGTATGTGTAATGTGTGTGCATATGCATGTGATATGTGTATGTGTGATTGTGTGTATATCTGTATATAGTGTGTGGTGCATGTACATTTGGTGTGAGTGTGTATATGTATGTGTGCTGTGGGTGTGCATGTGCGTGTGTGCGTGTGCATGTGTGTGTGTATGTGTGCATGCACGTGTGCATATGATATGAACAATAAAAAGAAGTCTGATACTTAGAAGCAATTCAAAGCCAAATAAATATGTAGTACAGAAATTAGGTTAAGTAAATAAACAATAATAATAAAATAAAATGCAATGTAACAAAAACTTATTGAACTAATTTCATTTGTATAATTTTCTTTCTCCACTTTTCATGAGTATTTTCCACCTCATGCTCAGGAGAGGATGACATTGGAATGCGAACATTTTCCCCTACCCCCACAAGCAAACATTTTTTAAGATAAAATAGTATTTGAGACTTATAAAAATAGTTCAGTGAAAATTGGCTAAAGAGCATGCAACAGCAATTTTTCATTTCTCTTGATTAAAATAATTATAGTGCAAAATATTTTGATTTATCTAAACATGAAGAAGAATTGAGATTTCCATACCAGGATTCAGAAACTAGAGCCCACTTGCTTTTATAAATATTAGAAAGCAGCGAGGTTCCATCATTAGATATTATCTGTGATTGGCCACAGTGTCTAATGTATTCAACACATAGCCCTTTACAGAAAACGTTAGTGCCGGATAGTCTCACTAGGAATTCTTACATTGAGTTATCACATTGTGACTTTTCCTCCACTGCCAACGTACATACAGAACTCCCTGCATGGTTTACTGAATGTGCTTAGAGCAGAATGAAAATCACTAGAGGCTCAAAAACAAAGATAAAAAAGGAATTATCTAAAATGTAGAACTACTTTATCAAAGTCTGTACCTGGATATGCTCATATGTGATATGTCCACAATTAGAAACCTAAGACATAGTCTAGATGTCATGCCGTATAGTCCTTTGTGGTGCTATGACTAAAATACTCAAGAACGACTTTGAGAAAGAAGGAAGTGTTTTGTTTGGCTCACTGTTTTGGAAGACTCAGTCTATGGTTGCTCTGTCCCATAAGCTTAGCAGAAGCTTTGGCCATGTGAACAAGCGGAAGAGAAGAATCTTATCTTCATGTCAGGAAGCAGAAAGAAATGAGGGAGGGAAGACTGGAGAACCATAGAACCTTCCCAAGTCCTGCTCCTAGTACCCTACTCTGCAGCTGGGCCCCACCACCTGCCAAGATCATGTCACTAGCCTGAGACCAAGTGTTCAAAACAGGAGCCTATGCAGGTGTTTCATGCTCAAATCATAATATTGGAGATAGTTTTAAAATGGATTGTTAAATAGAACTGAGAAAATTATTCTAGGTTTTTTTGTGCTTAGGCCTTTCCCTGGATCCTTGGCTCTCTTCTATTCTTGGGAATCTCTCTCTCTCTCTCTCTCTCTCTCTCTCTCTCTCTCTCTCTCTCTCCCTTTCTCTCTCTCTCTCTGCCTCCCTCTCCTAGAACTCACTCTGATCAAGCTGACCTCTAACTCACAGTGATCCCCCTGCCTCAGCTAGGATTAAAGGTGTGCACCACCACACACACAACTTTGCCTTTTTTACTAAACTGTTCCTATTTCTATTTTTCAAAGAAAAGATTCTGAGAACATTCCATAGGGGTAGAAACGTAGAAATAGACTAAGGAATGAAGAGAAAGAAATCTATAGTGTTTCTTGCTGGAGTTCCGGAAGGAAGACATTAAGGAAGACATGTTAAGAGGAGGTATCTCCAAAGAAATAGTAGCTGAGAGTTTTCTACAGTGTTAATGAGAAGCAATTTACTGAATTGTACAAAAAGCAACAAAATCCCAAACAAGATCCACACAAGAAAGTCTCCCTTACCATCAAAAGCATTCAAAAGAAGGGAGAGGTGATTGGGGAAAAAAGACATTGAAGAGAAAAGACATTCAAGAGAAAAGAGTGTGTTTCTAAAAGTAAAATGGTTTATAACTGACTCCTGAAACACCAGTGAACCCAGTGTCTGAAGCTTGAGAATCAGTAACTCCACCCCCTCCACCCCCAGCTAGAACTCTGTCCCTAGTAAAGCCATCTTTCAGAAATAAGCATAGAATGCCATTATTGGACAAATAAAAGCAAGGGAGTGTGTTGGTTATGTTTCTCACCACTCTCACCCTTATGGAAGTAAATTAAAGGAGGATTTCAGGGAAGGGGGTGTGCATAGTTCCAGAGGACACAATCCATCATGGAGGGAAGGCATAGAGAAGTTGCTGGCCCCAGGGAGGTAGGAGTTTCTTACTGCCCTTTCTCATGTACTGGTAGGTAAAAAAAAAAAAAAAAAAAAAAAAAACCCTGATAGATAGGGTCAGAAGCAGGGGTCATAAAGCTCACCACCAATAAATAATGCACTTTCTACTGCCACGTACCATAAAACAGCTGGGGATCCAAATCACAAGCCTGTGAGGGATGGTCCACATTCAACCTCATAGAACATTTCCTGCTAGCAGATTCTCAATGTAAGAACCTCTAGCAATGGATCAGAAGTGTATACATCCCAGAATATCTAAATTGCAAGAACAGTGAGTGAAAACACACACACACACACGTACAAACACACACATGCTTGCGGCAAATACACATGAATGCTCACTATAAAATACCACAACCTAATTTGTCAATTTTGTAAAATGATAAACAACCAGGATCATGTTGTTGTTTTAAATATTCCATATTGGTTTTTTTTTTAGGAAGAGGCACCAAGATGCGGTGAAATATGCTGGCTAACACTTACAATCCCAGCACTTGGGAGGTAGAGACAGTGGGACTACTGCTAGTTTTAGCCTTGCCTTGTCTATATAGCAAGTCCCAGGTGAGATCAGGCCAAGTCAAAAAAAAAAATGATCTTAAAAAAGAAGAGAAAGGGAGATGGGATGGGAGGGGTGATTAGTTAGTTGTTGATTTGTTAACTTAAATACTTGTAGAAAAGAGTCCATGAGATAAACAAAGGAGGGAGATAGTAAACCATCTAACTTCCACAAGTGGTGTGATAAAAGCAGGGAGTGGGGGAAGGGCGTAAACGGGACCACCTGGAGAAGAGAAATTGAATCTGATTAAACCCCTCACTATAATAAATCCCCCTTATGAATCCTGCTATCAGCAGACATTTCTTGAGATAATTAACAAAAATATAAACCTGGTGTGGTTATTATTGGACAAGGTTTAAAGGGTAGTTATTAAAATTTAGCTGTTGAAATTGCACAGTAGCTACATGTAGGGTTAGTTATTAAGTTAAAAATACCTTCACTGTTGGCAGCGGGTGTTCCTCTTGATAAGCAAGGAATGGTTTCAAAGGCAGCAATGTTTTCCAGCCACTGGGAGGTAATAGAAAGTCCCCAAGGTTTCGGTGTCACAAAATACAGCAAGAGGAGAGGTGAGTGTGTAGACTGATCTTCAAAGAAGACCAAGACAGGAGGAGCTTCTGCCTCAGCTCCTCACCCTGTCAGGTTTACACCGGCAGGCTGTGGTGTCTTTCCTTTCCGCCTACTTCCTTCTTTGGTCCATAGCTGCTGCACAGTCCCTGCAAGTGTGGAGCAAGAGCTCCTGATAGGTGTCATAAAAATGGAGTGACAGAGGTCACAGAGAGCCTCTGGTACCTTAGACAAGAATCACAGTCATCAGCTGGGCTCACAACTATTCAGGCTTAAGGTCACATTTCCTTCTCAATCTTGAAGCTAAATGTGACCAGGTGACTAAACTCTAGTGAATGGGGTGTGAGCAAAAAGGTTGGGTGAGATATCCTAAAGGCATCCTTGAAAGGAGGAGCATACCTTCCTCTGTCCTTCCTTCCTATCTCATCTGGAACTTCTGCAGCTTCCTCTGAGACACCCATGGGTGCAGTGAAGCAATCGGTTTGTTCCTGGAACCTGTTTGAAAAGACTCTCCATGAATTACTCAGTTACTTCTATATAAGAGAGAAATAAAGTGCTATTTTACACTGCTGCGGTGTTGATATGAAGGCAAACTTAACCCTCAGTACTGCAAAAGCCTTCACATTCTCTAGACCACGGCATATTTAAACCAAGATTGTCTTTCTCATGTGTGCTTTTGTAGGTTTTTTTGGTGGATCCCTCACTGGTCTCTCTGCCCCACATTCCTGGGATGAGGTGGTTCACTCAGGTACTCTCTTTACACCACCTACCCTCCCTTTTCCTGAATTTTGCTCCTCTGTCCATGGAGCCCTGGAGCAGAGGTGACAGTTCCAGGCCTGCTCTATCACCATACAAGGCCAGGTCTGGTTCACAGGAAGCAGAGAAAGAGGGAGGGAGGGAGGGAGGGAGGGACGGAGGGACGGAGGGACGGATGGAGGGACAGAGGGGGTGACAGAGGGAGGGAAGGAGAGAAGGAGAGAGAGAGAGAGAGAGAGAGAGAGAGAGAGAGAGAGAGAGAGAG
>JANHMN010000015.1:55243493-55353514 GCA_030674055.1 Rhabdomys pumilio
AGAGAGAGAGAGAGAGAGAGAGAGAGAGAGAGAGAGAGAGAGAGAGATCAGTACTACTCTGGTGTTCTCATTAGGGGGTGAACAAAAGGTGCACAATCCAGCAGACTGAGGTATGTGTCACAGGTAATGACTGAGCTATTATTCTGAATGATAATTCCAGGCTTGCATGGAACACTTTGCCTAATTAGACTTCACACAGGGGGGAAAATGCTTTAATATTTAACAAGTATAATGGTGCAATCAATGTACACAAATCAGGCCTGATAAGGAGTATTGCTTATTAAAGAGAAAGACGGATGGCCATGGGAAGGTATAATCATTAAGTGTGAAATCTCCCAGGCTCCAACCGTGAACACCAGCCACATAACTTTAAAATTACCTCTTCACCCACAGACACTCAATGAATTATTTAGTCCAGTCCTCATGCTCTGTTCAACTACAGATACGCCAACACCATAGATTTAATAATAATAAAAAAAAGTAAAATAAATAATAATTTAAAACTTGGTTCACGTCCTTGATGTTTCTCAAAGCCGTCTTTTTTAAAGCCGCTTTTGCTGGTGTCACAATCCCAGAGAGTCAAGACATCCAGCATCTCTCTTACAATCACATCAGTGAGGTAATTAGCCCTCCTTTTTATTACCTTCAAGAGCACTTAAAATGTTGGAAGCCTTCCTGACTGTATTAGATCCAGCCTGCCACAAGACGATGAATACATAATTTGCTTATAGGTAATTCTTAAGAAAGCACACAGTAAACAGGGATATAGTGAAAACAGGCACAGTTACTAGCTGTAAGTAATAGTAAAAGACCTTAAGCATGAGTTTTCTGCTTGGTTTACCCGGGTCAGCTTTCCAGTCACAAACCGGGTCCCAGAGAGTCCTTTGCCTATTCATGAACACTTTCTGACTAACCCTTTTGATTACAGAATTCCTGTATTTGGTGACCTATATGTATTAATTGGAAGCCTCATGTGCTTACATCCTGTGCTAACTTTACCATGTGCATTGGAATATGTCAAAAATGTTAGTGGCAGCGGCTGGGGATGGGAGCACGAACTGTGGTCCCCACACTCAGGGATCTACTCACTGATCCAATGATGACCTAAGAGCAGCTAAAGTGTCCACAATCTTATCCTGGTTAGTTGTTTGGTTTTATTTTTTGAGAAGGTCTCATCTAGCCTGTGTTAACCTTGAATTTTCTGTAGCTGAAGATGACTTTGAACTCTTGGTCTCCTTGCCTGTACCTCTCAAGTGCTGGAATTACTAATATGCACCAGCATCCCTAGTTTTATACAGGGACGGAACTCAGGGCTTCACATACACTAGGCAAGTACTTTACAATCTAGCTCCATCCCCAGCTCATAACATCGCCTTTCACTTGTTAAGCATAGGAAATATAGTAGACTTGGGATCAAAAGCTTTCTTTTTTTTCTTGGGATCAAAAGTACATGGATTTTTTTGTGTAAGTTCTTCCTACACAATGACCAGACCCAACCATCGGAAACAATTTCCACAATGGTAAATAAATTCTATAAGGAAAGTGTTTCAATTGTGTTTACTTTATAGAAAATATTTCTGATCCTTCTGCACACGCTACATTTCAGAAGGAAAATGAGACTTTTTAATTGAGAATCACATTAGTCAACTCCTGACAAGCCCCAGTGACAAACATGTCCCAGTGACAAACATGTCCCAGTGACACACATGTCCCAGTGACACACATGCCCCAGTGACACACATGCCCCAGTGACACACATGCCCAGTGACACACATGCCCAGTGACACACGCGCCATGTCTTTCCATATGTGCATCCCATTTTTGCCTCCAAATACTTCCTCAGAACCATTCTTAGAAATAAAATCTCTTTATTTTCAGAAAGATCATGGATTTGCAATGCAGAGGAAAAGCATTTCACATTTTAACTAACAAGCTGAAACTATACAAGTGAAGCAGAGATATCACACACACACACACACACACACACACACACACACACACACACGCAAACACTCCCATGCATGTATGGATGTGAGTATAGGTATAAGTGGAGACCAAAGGTTGACATTAGTTTTCTTCCTCTATTTCTCCCTTTTTTTTTTTAAGACAGGTTCTCTCATCAAAACTGGAGCCCACCAGTTTCTAACTCTGGAGTTTACCAGTGTGTCTAAATCGGCTGAATTCCAAAGATCTGCCTGTCTCCCCTGTTCATTACCCAGTGCTGAGTTACAAATACCTACACGTGGGCTTTCTATGAATGTTGGGAGCCCAACACAGGTTCTCATGTTTGCCATACAAGTGCTTTACTGAGCCCCAGCCTCTCATTTCCATTTCTGATGTTGTGAATTCGGCAAGATATGAAAAGAGAACCCCGTGCTATTGATATGGATACTGAGTGTTTACCATCCAAGAGGAGGCATTCTATGTGGCACTAAACCCATCTTTTGTAGGGCTTTACTATTCTGAACTCCTAAGGCCAGAATCTCTCATTTGTTCGTCTGTGGAAGCACCAAGCACACAGTAGGAGTCTGAAACTTGGGAGCAGACAGTTAGAGCTGCCAGTTGCATTATTGTAGGGATGCCTGCAATTATCTCTAGCCAATCACCATGCTTGACAACGTTCCTTGCCTATTCATAATAGCATGGTGGAAACAAAATGTGCCTCTTCCTAAGAACACCGTGCCACTTGGTCACTGTGCCATCTTAGATTAGTCCCTCCTGGCCTTCTACATACCCACAGTGATACTCTGTAGACTGTCTCCAATGAGCTGGGACTTCTGCAACATACTGACATGAAACCAATGATCTCAGAAGTACTATTGTTGCTATGAGTATAGTTTTACTAACCAGAGGTCTTCTCATTACTTCTAGCTTCAAGAATACTGTTGTGTGGACTCTGCAAGCCCTCTAGGAGAAAAACAACTGGTTCAAATCAAGGTGTGGCCATTGTATTTTTAATTTTATATTTCTAATTTATATTAATTTATTTTTTTAATATTTATCATTTTATGTGAATGGTTGCTGTGCTTACATGTATGTCTGTGTATCATGCCCTAGAAGACCAGAAGAGGATACCAGATCCCCTAGGCCTGAAGTTACAGAGAGTTATGTGCCATCATATGGGTTCTGGGAATCAAACTTAGGTCCTCTGGAAGAGCAGTCAATAACTTAACCTCTGAGCCACCTTTCAAGCCTCTACATAAAATTATTGGATTAGCAAAGCCAACTTCATTTAAGCTTACTCTACTCATTCCCTAACTCTCATTTGTTGGTGATGAAGAACAGCCAGGATCCCTAGCCATTCACACTGCCATCCAGTCCCAAAAAGAGCCAGCAGTCCTAGTAGAGAACCACAATTCTCTGCACCCTTTCCAGTCTAAGCTAACCCAGCACTACATCAAACACACACCCTCTCATGCTTTCTAGCAATCAAGATTTACAAACCATTCATGCCTACCTCCCTACTACACCTCCCTAGCTAAAAATGCAAACACTTTCTTGTGTTTGCACAAGACACCTTTGGCCACCAGTAAAATTCACCATTTTGAAAGTATGAGCAGGGATTAGAGAGAGGCATCCCTGGTTCTCAATGACCACAGACATTCAACACTTGGTTCACGAGGTCATTGACTGCCCACCTATGTACACAGGTTACCAAAAGGCAGCATAAGTAGTTACTTGTGTTCATAGAAGTCAAAAAACTCATGGAGGTATAGAAATCCATTGTTTAGCAAAGAGCTCTGGTCACACTGCCCTCAATCAAAAAGTTAAGCTGTGTAAAGGTACTGTGGTAGCCAATCTTGACTGTCAATTTGACAGAACTTAGAATTAATTGCCAAGGAAACATTCCTCTAGGTATACGTCCTGTGAGAATGTTCCAGAGAGGTTTAATTTAGTAGGAACGACCCCTGAATATTGCCAGCAGCATTGCCTGCATTGTGGTCCCAAAGTGAATAAAATGGATAAACAAGCTGAGACTCAGCACCCATGACTCTTTGTTTCCTGACTGTGAGTGTAAGGAGACCAGCAACCATGTGTGTCCACTCACTACTGTGTCTTCCCCACTACCTTGAACTTTTCTCTCAAAAGAAACACTCTTTCTTCCCTGAGTTGAGTTGCTTTATATAGTATCTTGTGAAAACAACAAGGAAGTAACTAATGTGGGTACCCAGTGTGGCCTTCTGGGATTCATCTCACCTACCTCCGTGGCATATGCTCAGTGGGAATCCAAAGGCGTATTGACTTTTAACAATCTAAGAACTGAAGACAATAAGAAAACTATCTAAGACTTTAGAGACTTGAGATCCAGGGCAGACAGCAGTCTCCTTCTAGTCTCTCAAATTTCCTCCAAAAAGAAAACTGGAGAAGAGTTCTTTTCTTTTCCATGTATTAAGCACCTGCCATGCAGAACACAGGCTACAAACATCTCAATTAGTCAGCAAACCTCCGAATATAAAAACCATGATAAACTGATTCATATTCTAGATGAGAAACTAGAATCTAGAGAATTGACTTGCCTACGATAACACAAAGGAACTGTCCAGATGTGAACTTTGGCCAGCCCACATCAGCTCTAAGGCCACCCTCTCCAGGTCACTGCTTCCTCATTGCAGGCATTGGTTCCCACGTTTTCTGATGACCTCAAGTCTCTTGGTATCTTCATTATAACAATCTTCCCCAAATCCACTAACTAACTTGAATTTCACTTTAAGGATTATTCCTCTTTTTTTTTTTTTTTCAAAACTCCTTTGTTGTATTTTTAAAACTGGCTTGTTGCTTTTCTGTTAAAACACTGTATGAATCCCATAAAATGGGATTTTGAAAATTACCATAAATTGCTCTAAACAAATGATTCTATAACCCTATCCTGCATTTATTTTTTTTTCTATTTTTTTTTCAAAACCTTGACTCAAGCTTCACTTGCACCTGGGCAGGTCCTATTTACTTACTCACAGAAGGGTTGGCTTATGCCTATGTGCCATCACACAATAAATAATGTTGCAAGGCCTCCTGCTCCATGGCCGAATGAGCTGGTCCTAACTGTAATGATTCTGTAAAGCCCACATTCCTGCCCCACCACACACAGCATCTACACTGCACACCAAACAAGGCTGCTCATTATCATAAAACCACCAGGCACGTCTTGGTAAAACCCACCCTGGCCTACAACACAGCCCACTATACAGGCTGTGCCAACAAAACACACCCAGAGGCTCCAGTGGTTCTGGCTCCTTGCCACACAGTGAAACAGACATGTTTGTCTCTAACCAAATTCCCAAATGGAAGGGGGAAAAGGAGGCTCATTTCTTCTGTGATATCAACTAACCCTTGAAATCTCAAGTGGGAATTGGCAGAAAGCTAATAATTTTGATTTAGCTCCTTGCTGTTCTAGGATGCACCACTTTCTGGAAAGCCGGTAGTCAGAGTCTAGGGAGATAGACGTGCCTGGTAAGCAATACATGAAGCTGGGGATACACAAGGGCTTCAGTTCTCTTGTGAGTTCCTGGGCAGAGCCTGTCTGTAAGCTCTGTAATTCAGAACCACCAAACCAGCCCAGCCCCCTCAAGTACAATCTGCTAAGAGCTGGCCTTGCATACCCCAACATCCTGAACATTTTCTGCTTTGGCCTACCTCAAACTTCACTTCTAACTTGTTTCAATTTCCCTAAATACCCTCTTCTTACCCTGCAGCCCAGCTTTAGTCTTATACCAACAGCATCTACAGTAGGCACTAAGGTGCCATGGGCTCCTAGAAGTCAGTTTCTTCTGGTCATCTTTGAAAATTACCTAGTGGGGTAAGGAGCCTAGGCTAGCTAATGCCAGTTCACAGATTACCTAATAGCATTGCCCAGCCTGTCCCAGCTCCATGAGGGAGAACAAAAAAAAACATTTTTTTCAAGGGTTAATCACACTCTACCTTGGACTTCAGGTATCATTATTTTTATGCTTCTCCAACCAGTCAGTACTAGATGGAAGAAGGGAAGGATGGGAGACCATGAGAAGAGATAGCTAAAGAAGAACAGCAGGGCGAGCTGTCGTTGGTACCAGCTACTTCCAGTGGCATGGCATTTTTCTGAGATCTCAATTAATTCTGGCAAGGAGTCAAAAATGTATTGTCCCCATGACGCATGCAAAATCCATACACGGAAACTAAGAGTTGGGGATCTAAGAAGAGGTCCAGCTGTGCTAACAAACCCAGCGCTGCCCAGCTCCAAGGCACAACACACACCCTCTCCCTACATTGTCCCCCTCTTTATAGTTTTTGAATTATCTAGTAGAAAACCTTTATATAATGTGAGCACACGCACTTTGCTCAATGAATGCGTGAATGACTGGCCCCACTCTTCACTTTTACATTCTGAAACCCACATATTTGATTTTATCCGTATATTCTTCTGACAACTTGCCTGCAAAGTGCCTCGGTAACAAGGTAACCATCAGCCAGACAGCGGTGGGGCATGCCTCTAATCCCAGCACTGGGAAAATTGAGGCAAGCAGACCTCTGAGGTTGAAGACAGCCTGGTCTACAGAACTAATTTCAGGACACCTGGAGATATACAGAGAAACCCTATCTTGGGAGGGATAAAAAGATAGAGGCAAGGGACAGGGAGAAAAGAAAAAAGTTCATGGTCACATAGGGAAGTTACTTACAATATATTTTGGGCTACTAGAAAAAACTCTGGATGTACTAACATAAATATAACAAGGGCTGAAGCAAGTCTGGTAGAGCTTCACTGGTTATCTTGCTCTATGCTGCTTATAAATAGATACCAATATAATAACAGAATGGAAATCAATGCCCTAGTGTTTCACCAACCCTCAGAACTCCAAGACATTTGCCCAATTGTCAATTCAAGGAGTTTATGCTGAAACAAACAAACGAACAAACAACAAAAACAAAAACAAATCTATGGTGGAGGCTGGGGAATGGCTCAGTCAATAAGAAGCTTGCCTGCCATGCAAGCCTGACGATCTATGTTGGTCCCCAGGATCCACCGAGATCGCAGGCTATGGTGGTGTGTGTGCACTTGGAACCCTGGTGCTGGGGAGACAGAGACAATGGAATTCCTATCCAGCTACTTCCACTCACTATCCAGACAACCCAGCCTAACCAGTGGTGGGGGGTAGCTCCAATTGTATTGCAATGAAACATAATGAGAAACCTTCAATGAAGTATCCAACTTTGCAAGTATTACCAGAGGTACTAAATTCACTGAATATTTGCCATCCAGTATGTCTATGGCTATAGTGATCTTGATCTATACTAAAAGCAACCCAGGCAATAATCATAATAAACACCAACAGAGAGATATATACATATGCA
The DNA here is from genome assembly GCA_030674055.1 of Rhabdomys pumilio. NCBI lineage: Eukaryota > Metazoa > Chordata > Mammalia > Rodentia > Muridae > Rhabdomys > Rhabdomys pumilio. The sequence continues at coordinate 55,250,817 of JANHMN010000015.1, forward strand.
TGTGTACAATTTACTATGTGGTAGGCGTTCTTCTCAGCACTTCTATAGACAGCACTTTACACATGACTGTGTAGAATGTGCCACGCAGCAACACCCAGCAAGAAGGAAGGTAAATGGTTCTGATCTCTAATGTGCTATGTGTTTGCCAGGCTTAACAACCTGGCCCAGGATGGTCAATCACACATGAAAGGAATACCCAAGTACTAAATTGTACAAGGACAACTCATGGGCGAGCAGAGGCACCATTAAAACATATTGGCCAGTTTAGCAGCAAGTATGGTGGCACTTGACTATAATCCCAGCATTCTCAAGGCTTAGGCAGGAACAGGCTCACAAATTCAAGGTCAGCTACGGATGGCTACACTAGGGAGAGCCTCTCTGAAGAACATTTTAAGTGTATGAGAAGGAAAAATAAGAAAGGGTCACTTTTGAGGGTCCCCTGAAGCAGAATAGTTGATGTTCACAAAACTAGCAGTGGAACTTGTTAAACTAAGCTATGCCTTGGGCGTACAAAAATCAATCAGCATAAACAGACAGCTCACACCTACCTACTGTGCTGTCTGCTTCCCTCGTCACCGACCCAACTGTTCTTGGTGTGTGGAAATAAAGCAAGGGAGCAGATGCGACCCCAGGATAACCAAATGTTTGGTTTTTTGCGTTGCCTAAAAACAACAGAAATCATCTATGCAGCTTGTGCTTAAGTGATAGGTTCAAAACAATTCTAGCTTACAGTTGTCATTTCCTTACAGGTGGCACCTCCCAAATGCAGGTCTCTAAGAATGACTCACAGATATAAAGAGCCATTCATTTCCTGCACCTTGGGCAAGCATCCATAATCTTTGTCAGCTTGGGGCTCTTGCCCAAACTAAATCACTGTGTTCTGCAGCAGGCTGTATGTCTATCATTCTGGCTGAGGCTCAGCTTCAGTCTCGGGAAGAGGAAGGATAGGCTGAGAGGTGCCAAGCCCTTCCCTAGCTGGAGGTTAAAACCTCTTCCGTTTCTAGAAAAGCATTCCTTTGTACAAACAGGATCTGCACAACTCTTTGATATGCCAGAACCCTAAAAGCAATCCAAAGAATTCTGCTTAATTGGGGGAAATAATAATAATAAATCATCTATGGCCTTCACAATCAAACTTAGTCCTCTTATTTTGTTCCTTTGCCACAGACTGACCAAGACCTTCATGGAAAAACAATAACAATCGTATTACCTTGTTTTCAAATCACAACATAGGGAAATCTAAACTGGATGTCTCTAATGTTTCTGAATTCAGAAAGGTTCTGCTAAATAAGAAGAGAACCCCCTTTGTAAGATTTGGGGTCTCAGGGTGCTGACTTCTCTTACCTTAGCAGACATTTCAGTGCAGAGTAAAAGTGCTTAGTTTCTCAAAACAAATTAAATCTCACTAAAAACCGGAAAATGTTCTCTTATTTATTTGCAAACAATTGCTGTATTGGGGGTAGTAATGCTCATTTACCTATGCTGTCAGTGTATCTTTTACCAAACCACAAGTTATATCTAGGAAAGAAAGACACCTTTAAGTTGTTCAACAAATATTCTCAAGCCTGACTAACTTCATTAAAATCAGAACATACAAGGGCTTTTCAAAACTCATAGCTGGGTGTGGTAGCTCATGAAGGACCACTGCAAGGATGTGGCCAGCCTGGGCTACATAGGCGAGGCTCTAACCTAAACAAAACTTCTCACACAGAAGATGCCCTCTAATACTACATTTTAGAATGTAAAAAGACGTTTTAAAGGTGCATTTTAATGTAGCTCCAAAAAGAAACAGGCAGAGAAGAAAGAAGACGAGGTTAGGGATATAACTGGCTATATAAAATCCCTGGAAAGGCAATCTATATTAATCTATATTACTTTAATCCTACAAGAATCTGTTTAGAAGAAAAGGCTATTTAAAATACATTGAGAGATTAAGTGAAAAAAAATTTTACCAAAAACAGATGGACAGACACACACACACACACACACACACACACACACACACACAAAGAAAAACATTAAATTCTACATCTGAATTGCATATTTATTTTCTAAATTTAAAAAATTCCATATTTGAATATTATTCTGATATACCAAGTTTAAAAAAGCCAAATTTTTAAGTCTCTAAAGTTATGTTTTAAACCACGTTGATTCTATCAAATAGGGCTTTCACTTCTCTCCAGTCACTTTATAGTCCTTTTTATATGCACATCCTTCTCTGATGAAGGAAGTTCAATTTCTTTGCTACCTTAAAGGACAGAGGATGGGAACATATGACAGCCCAGGGTAATCCAGTGTGCAGAGGAGGCCCCTAGTGGTAGAGCCACTACCGTGAGACCTCAGCTATTACAAGTTTTATAAGACCACTTTATCATGAGGCCCAAATCAATAGGTAATAAAGTCTACCTGAGCTCAGCTCAGCTCTTTAGTACCTCCGTAAGCCTTAATATATGGTAGGGCTATAATTTACAGTCCCAAGGTCCTCTCATCAGGAATACACAAAGAAGGATGTGAGCTGAAGAATAACTTCATTACGCAGTAATGTATCAGTAAGTTTCAAACCAGTAAAGGTGTACTAAGACCTTACTGCTTGCCATTGTAGAGTTGAATGGCACAGGGGAAGCAGGAGAGGCAAAAGCCACTCACAGCTTACTGTTTCTTCTTTGGGTGTGGCATTATTGGGTCTTATTAAGCACAGAACAGGGAAACAGGGAGACTGGGAAGTCCACTTCATCATCCCCCATTCTGATGACAGATTCTCAACCAAAAGAAACCCATGAAGCCCTGCCTACTACCATTCTCTGGAGTGCCAACTCCTTGGTTCAAACAGCCAAGCAGGGAATATTGTGTAGGAAATCCAATGGCCTTCATTGGTCAATTGACCTTAAGGATGGAAGCACAGATGGATCATGAATGGATGGGCAAAAGATCACATAAAAGAAGGGATTATTGTTAAAGTTTTAAGCATCAAAGCATATCTAAAAGTAATTAAGAAGATAGGCAATGGATAGCACTTGGGAGGCAGCTACTATACTCCGAGTACTTAGAAAAAAACCGTTATTTCACTCTGGCAAATATTGTTATCAAATGAGGAGTGTTGCAATCATTTTGCAAACATCAGGACCCTGGTATTGGAAACAACGAGCGACTGCCCCAGGGTCAAGAAGCTATAAAGTAGGACGAGCCTCTTGGATGCCAGTTCTCTGGAATAGCAAAGCACAATCTCACGGTAATGTAAATGGGTGAAACTAAAGGTTGGTTTTTTTTTTTTCTTTGAAGCTCACTAATAAGGTTTACAACTAGATATATGAGATCTGAGACAAGAAGATGGAGAGAAATAAAAGTAGTATCGCTTAATCTGGAGTGGCAGCAGGTGTGTCCTAATCTGCAAAGTTCAAGCTTGCCGATTATGCCGAGTTAATTATTCAGAAACTAATCACACACAAAACCCTCAGCGCTTTAAGTCCATGTTGTCTTGGGCTGTATTAACAGCTGTTCTTCACCCTCCTGAGCTCTATAGGCTGCAGCATGTTGGACACACCCATTAGGTAGTTCAATGCAGAGGAGTGATCATACATGTATTAAGACCCTACAATGGGAACTTCCCATCTCATATTTTCCCAGAATTGGCATTTTCTGGAAGCTCAACACAGGATCCCTTGATTACAGTAATCCCTCTTGTGTGTGTTCAGGTGACCTGTTATGCTTAGAGGACCAGTTACCCTCTGCCTTATTCCTTCTGATTCCAACTTTGATAGAATCTCTCCACACGGTAGATCCCATAGTTTATTAATGCTCAAGGTTCACATAATTGGGGCTCTCTTTGTATAAAAAGTGTCAACACAATCCAAGAAAAACCCATAGAATTCCTAGGATTTACTAGCTATTTAAATTCCTTATAAGTACGGAATCATAGTTAGTTGTCTTTAATGACATTTAAGTCAAAACTGTGCCAAGATGTTGCAATCTGGATTTTAAAAAATGGATTTTGGAAAATACAGCCATCCTATCATTCCTTACTATTTCGTTTTATGCGTCCACTGAGGCTCACGGTTTGGACATGTACAATAGTGTTCACGTCTTTTCCTCTATAACTTCAGAATCACTGACGACAGGGGTACAGGTGCAGGAAGTGTGGCGGAAACAAACAACTTTGCCTCCGCCCGGCATAGCTTTCCTTTTCCTCTAGCCCTTGGAATGCCTCACTGCACCCCAAGACCATGCCCTAGGAGAGATTCTCCCCACCCCTGGCGCACATACTGCATGGGGTCACACGCAGATGTGAAGACCCTTGGGATCCAGAGAGTCGCCATCGCGCCGGCACAATGCAGGGCAGCACGCTGCCCGTGGGCCACCCTCTTCATCACAGCAAATAGAATCCAAGAACAGCAAACTAGAGGCACCCACACGTATGCCAAGGCTACTTTGAAGTGAGGTTTCTGGAGAGTAAGCCAACAGCTGGGGGCTCAATTAGCGCTGAAGAAGCTGAGCTGATCGTGGGGTGCGGCACTGGGGACCCTCGCTCTCGTGTCCACCTAGAGACGCCGCACCCTCCACGTACCTCGCAAGGGCTACAGCAGGCAGTGATCCCCGAGTCCTCAGCCCTAGTGCAGCAGTGGTCGCTGGAAGCCAGCGGTGCAGGCGTCCTCCCGGCTGACAGAGCCACCCGGAGGTCGAGGTAGGGAGCAGTGGCGTGGACAGGCAAGCAACAGCGACACACCCTCACACAGCCTGCCACACCCGTCCAGCCCTCTGGGTAGGGGACCCCGACTTACCCCGGGCAACCCTGTAGACAGCGGAGCCGGCTCGCTCGGCTACGTTGCTCCCGCTGCCGCCGCCGAACTTTCCCTCCTGCGAGGCGGCCCTGAGCTCGGCTCCACCTCCAGTTCCAACAGCCGCGGAGCCTCCAGGGACCCGGAGCAGTAGGGGGAGGGGGAAAGCGGGGAGCGCGGGCTGAACAGCGGCCAAGCACAGCGCCCGCCTCCCGGTGGGAGCCTGAGGAGCCTTGAGCCCGAGTGGTGGGGGGTAGCGTGGACCTCAGGACTGGGGTCCTGTGTGGCTGCAGTCATCCAGTTCTACCAGGGCTGGTCTGCAGTGCGTCCCCGGCTCCAGGTCCGAGCAGAGCAGCGTGCGCTGGTTGAGAGACTGTCAATGCAGGGACCATGAGTGGAGAGCAGGGTCTCCTGCACCCTGGAGTCTTCAAATGTAACTGCTCACGCACATCAGAGAAGTTGGTGATAGAGACTAGGGCACTGTTGGAAGCTGTGCCTCAACGAAGAGGGGGCGTCGATCCTACAAGTTCGCCCCCATTTCCCCACTCATTTGCACTGCTAGGACTGTCCTAATTGCAAAGATGGCTTGCATCCAAAACTTCTTAAACTGTACTTGAGAAAATTAATAAGATAGTCACTGTTTCGGGTGCCCTGGGTTGTGGTATAAGGCCTTCAATAAGAAGCTCTTATCTACAGAAGGTCAGAAACCCCTTTAACTCTTCAGCCCCAACTGTGTCTAAGCGGCTATAAGGACCTCTGGCGGCCATATCCCTACAGCAACTCAGCTAAGATTCGTGGAAAATAGAAAACTCCGTGTTTACCAAATAAAACATACAGAGTAGCTTCTCTGACTGCATCAAGCACTGCATGATAGGGAATAACAAATAGTTAACGCTGCAGAGATGCGCACATACCTATGTGAACATAAGTCATTACTCCCAGGTTAGCTCCTAGCATCCTCAAAAGGCAATGGCATGGCAATTTCCATTTGCAGATGGAAGTCACTACATGGAAGTCAGGGTTAGTTACAGGTTTTGTCAAGATGCTTCGATTTCACTCTCGGCGGTTAGCCACCCAACTTCAGAGCTTTTGTTCAAACTACCACTGAAGCATTCCTATGTCTTCATATACTGATAAGTTCTTCCAGCTTTGATTGCTTTCACCTACTGAAGTAGCTCTCATCTCTCTACTCAATGGTGTCTCCAGAATCATGTCATAAAGTGATGTATAGGCTTTAGTTTGGAAAAAATGAGCTAGAAAACTTGAGTATGGGTTGCCACGGCCCACCACAGACATGCCCTGTAGGCCTCAGAGTCCAGGCTATGTGGAAGATGGCGAGCATACTTTATAGTTACAATAAACTCTATTACTCTAAATAAAAGGAGACCATTTAAGGGTCAACTGTGGTTCCTTTACAGGGACTTAGCATGTGGAGGTACCTCAGGTTATCACTTTCAAGTCTCTTGTTTGGATATTGGCTCTGGGGGCATTGCAGTAGATATCAATGCATGTGCCAGCGCGTTGCTGCATGCCAGTTGACAGCCAGTTTTCAGAGATTGGTGTCTCTCCCTCTTTAATAGCTTCAATAGTATATGAAACATAAGTGAATTGAGAAAGTGATAAAGCAATGAAACTAAGTAACAGCATCTTTAAGAGAAGACACCTTTTCCTGGGTGAACAAGAGCAAGAGTAATTTACGATGGAGTACCTGCTCAGAAGCTTCTCGAACAGACTTATGCCACACTAACATTTTGTCTCCATCAACGGGAGAGGCAGCCCCTGACAAAACTGAACAGGGAAACTAGCAGAAAGATGGCTTTCCCATGCCCTAGGGCCAAGGACCAGAAAGGCTGGGCAGAACACTAAGCCTAGATGTAGCTTTTGTTTTATTATTTAGAGACACAGTCTCATGAGCCCAGGATGACGTCAAACTCGTGGTAGCCAAGAACTGCTTTCAACCATGATCCTCCTGCCTTAGGCTCCTGAGTGCTACGATCACAGACATTCACAGTAATGAATGGAAAGGTCAGTTCTGGATGAAAAAAGAAAAGCGAACAAAAAAGGAAGACATTTTCATGGCTACCTGTGAATTAGGATTAAGGACATACGCCTAACTTGGCTGAAATCAGTTTGTAAGATTTACTACCAAAAAGGAAAATTTTACTACTTGGATTTTAGCTTGTACCTGAAATGTTATACAGTTAAAATATCTTTCACGAGCATTATTTAGAAATTAAATTATGCCGTTTGGATTTCCAAGGACATACTAAAGATATGTTAATGTCGTACTGACAATGTGGGAACAGTAAGGAAATAAATACATTAACAGTTTTTGAAAGAAGGGAATGCACAATAGCAGCGTGCCTTAAAGTAGAAAGCTTTGCGGTTTTAAAAGGCAGGTGTGTGTATTATATACGTGTGTGTGTGTGTGTGTGTGTGTGTGTGTGTGACCTCACTACATAGCCCAGAGTGGCCTCAAACTTGTGACAATCCTCCTGCCCTAGCACCCCAAGTGTCAGAGAGTAAGCCTGCACCTCACACCTGGCTTTGTTGTGCTAATCACCTGTCTTAGATACTGCAGGCCAAGTACAGAGCTAGTTCGGATAATCCTAGGTCACGTGTCTCAGTTTCACCAGGATCCTTGAGAAACTTGACCCAGGCCATCCAGGAGCTGCAGCAACAGTTGTGAAACTCCTTCATTAAAACTCAGTTGCTTTTCTTTTGAGAGCTACACTGAAGTCCTGCTGACTCTCCCTTCAAATTCAGTTCTACATTCATCGGGGTTATCTGATTCTCAGATCACAGAAATGTGCTGTGGAGCCACAGGCGGGCCTTTAGATGAACGTTTTCTGTTCAGAGATTAGAGATTAGCCAGCCAGTCGTGTTGTAGGTGGCAGTCATTACGATAGGCCCTAATTATATTTTATGCAGTCTACTTGTACAAACCTTGGAAATATGAAATATAATTCTAAACAATTTTTCATGTAAAATGAACAAAGTAAATAATGTTTGAACCAAATAAGTAGATTTTACTTTCTTAGGGGAGGTTTTATAACTCAAATATAATATGGGCTCAACTAATAACTGTTGACTGGGAGAGGTACTTTTTTTTTTTTTTTTTTTTTGGTTTTTCAAGACAGGGTTTCTCTGTATAGCCTTGGCTGTCCTGGAATTCACTCTGTAGACCAGGCTGGCCTCAAACTCAGAAATCCGCCTGCCTCTGCCTCCCAAGTGCTGGGATTAAAGGCATGCACCACCACCACCTGGGGAGAGGTACTTTTTAAGTTCTTTGAACTGTCTCCATATTTAGATCTTGAAATGAATGAATCATTAAAACCATTATTTGACTGGACATTGACATGGTAGAGTCAAAGGATTTTGACTTTAAGGCCAGCCTGGGTTATCTAACAAGTTCTAGGCCAGTCTGGGCTATCTAACAAGTTCTAGGCCAGCCTGGGCTATCTAACAAGTTCTAGGCCAGCCTGAGTTATACAGTAAGATCTTATCTTTAAAAATTTATAATAAGCCAGGGCTGGAAGGCAGTTTAGAGCGAATGTATTTACCCAGTATGTGCAAGGCCCTGGGTCTGATCCCCAGCAACTCCCAAAAATTAATTAATTGGTTGTTTTACAGTATTTTAAAATTTACAGAATTCATGCTTTTCTTTCTATTTCAATCCAGGAGGCCTGAAAGAAGAAAATACCCCTCCCAAATTGTTCTTTTCTCTCTATGACAGACCGGAGCCATTCTCCGGAGTGATACTTCCATCAGTGTAGCTAAGACCTCAAATAAAAAAAAGCACACCAAGTGCTTCAGAGTGGATTTCCACCCTGTCTCCGGGTACCTCAAGGCCACTCACTTTGGAGAACACAAAAAAGCTGCAGAAGGTTGTTCAGAAAAACAAGAAGAGTGGAACACCAGGAAGCAGTTCACACCTGCCTGCATCCCTGTGACAGGAGCCCAGACAAGCACAAGCACGGGACTGCTCAAAGCAGGGCCTTTCCTTGCCAAGGTATCTGCACTCGCTCACCAGTGTCCAACATCTCGCTCACCCCAGGCTTTAATTGTGACCACAAACAGTCATTTCTTCCTCGTCTTTTCTTTTACATTTTATATCACATCTTAAGTTGTTTTGTGGACATGCTAAGTGTTTTCTTTTAATTTTTTACTGCTTTTTTTGTTGTTGTTGTTTGGGGTACATATGTGTGCATGTGGGCCAAGGCACTCATGTGGAGATCAGAATACAACCTGACCCAGTCTTCTTACATTCTACACGACAGGTCCTGGGGATCAAAGTCAGGTCATCAAGTTTAGTGACAGGTGCCTTTCCCTGCTGAGCCACCTCACTAGCTCTCATTTTCAAATACTAAATATTTTCTCTTGGATAACTCAGTCTCTAAAGGTCACAAAGAGATTCCTCTAACTTTCACTTCAGCCCTGTTTGCTTTAAACTGGTGGATAGGCTTATTCGAAATTACTATCATCTTCCTAACCATTATCACCATCTTAGATCATTTATTATTTAGGTCAATATTATAACCCCCCTGTCCTGCTTTCAAGACCTCACTCTGTACCCTTTCACAAGCCTAAAAATGCACTGTAGCAAGGTCTCCATTAATAAAATATGCTTCAGTGACACACATCATGGTAAGACTCTTTATTACTGACTGTAAAAAGTAGGACCCTTAAAGGAAATGTTTGAGGATATTAGGAGCACTGATGTAGGATGTGTGCCCGCTAAACAGAGGATGCCGCTTGGTGACAGGGAAGAGCAAATACATTCAGAATCGATAACCCCTCAAGAAAAACTGCCCAAGGAAGGCAACCAGTGAGCTACTGCCCTCAAATGACAAAGACAGACAGGCCAAGATGAGAAAATGATCCTGACCACTGGCAGCAAAGGCCATCCACTGCTGCTGTCCTTGTTTCTCTCAGTCTGAGATACAGGGATGATTCACCATGTCTAGCCACACACAGCCTGAGGACCTCATACTGCCTCCCTGGCTTCAAGAGACACATTTAGCAGGAAATGCATTAGTCAAATCATTACTCAGTCACCCACAGCCAAGTGAGGCAGTTACTGTGTGCCACTGTGGGAATAACATAAGTGACTAAGCACACTCTTCACTGAGGAACCTGACATCTAGTGGAAAAGTCTGAGCCTGGTACTTAAGATTTCAGAGGAAGCTGGGTGTGGAGGCACGTACCTTAATCCCAGCACTTGAGAGGCAGAGGCAGAGGAAGGCAGATTTCTGAGTTAGAGGCCAGCCTTGTCAGGAGGGACCTGACAAGGCAAGTAGACAGATAAGACAGGGAGACAATCTCCAAGAGGACACACATGGTTCCTGAAGCCGACTAAGGCAAGGACTGACCAAGTCCTGAAAAATTACTATTCCAAATGACCAGGACATACGAGACATTTAGGGAGAAAGAAGAGAAGTCTAGAAGTGGCCTGAATCTAGATTATATGGAACTCTGACTGCCAGGGAATTTATTATTTGAATTTTTGTGGAGTGTTCAAATGTATTTAGAAGTAGGCACTGCGGTTTGCTTAATCAGTTTTCTTTCTGCTGGGAGAAGCCCTGCTTTTACTCTTTTACTCAGAGTCCATTTCCATGATGTCTTAAAAGGAAAGCCTAAGCTGCCACCGGCTGGAAATAAAGAGATGACCCAACAGAGATGACTCAACAGTTAACAGCACATACTGCTCTTGCAGAGGACCCAAGTTTGGTTCCCAGCACCCACATCAGGCCACATAATAGCCAGGAACTCCATCTCCAGGAAAATTCAGTATCTCTGGCCTCAATGGGTATCTGTATTCTTATCCATACACACATGTGCATGTGAGCGTGCATGTGCGTGCGCGCACACACACACACACACACACACACATGCATGCACACACACACATTGAGGCACACAGACATACACATAATTTTATAAATAAATTGTTAAACATGCCACCAGCTATAGAAAGGGATAGAAAAATAAATTGTGATTGGCTCAAGCCAAAGAGAAAACATATACTAAACCTTTACAGAGTCTGTGAGATGCATCAGAGGAGAGGTCTGAGTACCAGTTGGTAATGAATTCAAGAAAGGCCAGGGTTTGAGAGAGGAGAGTGTGAATGGAAAAGCCTCTCTGGACAAAACATCATCTGTATAATAAGAGAAAAGATGAGATAAGAGTGTCCTATAAAAGAAGAAAGATGAGAGTACAATCTGTGGGTGTTACAACTCATGAGAAAAGAATATTCTGTGGTGGAAAGTGGAAAAGCCAGAGGGAAACCAAACGTTAAGGTATCATAGAAATCATGGAGTTTCAGAGTCTGGGGTGACAGTCACAGCATAAAGTCCTGTGGCTAGATAGGAATGAAGAGATGGCTCAGAGCACATAGTAATCTTGCTAGGACCCAGTTTTGGTTCCCAGCACCCAAATCTTGTGTGTGGCCGCACAAGTTAACTATAGAAAAAGTTGCTCTGATTTTACAGTCCATAAAGATCTATACTGTGACACAGAGATCTCACAGTGGATCCAAGCTGATTTATTGTTAACGAAACCACAGGACTTTCTGGAATATGAGTGGTAATCCTGTCATTGAATATAGATTTCTAAGTATGCTTCAGAAAACCAACAAGTAGGTCCAAGTATGACCTAGAAAACCAACAACAACCAAAAATAAACAATGAAAAGCAGAAGAAACTACATATTTATTTATTCTGATTGCTTCTGGCACAATAACTATTTCAGCAACATACTAATTTGTTATATGCCTTTCATGTTACTCGGCCTTTGACTAAAATCTTTATACATAAGAAATTTAAAAGAAAAATAATGTTACAGCATTGGTAGGCCCCTTTCTTCACCGCCGCTGCTGTCACAGGCTGTATTAGTCACCTTCCTCGGTTTTGACACAGTACCAGATGAAAGAAACTTGAGGAAAGTCGGGTTTATTTTGGCTCACAGCTCCAGGTTACAGTCCATCATGGTGGAGGTCTTGACAACAAGAGCTTGAGGCAGCTGATCGCACTGCGCCGGTGTGAGTAAGAAGCAGAGTGACTAGCTCTAGTACTCTCTTCACTTTCTCCTTTGATAGAAGTTCAGCGCCATAGCTTATAGAACGGTGTCACACACATGTTGGGTATACCTTCCATTTCAATTCATCAAATCTTACAGTTCCCTCACAAACATGTACAGTGGCGTGCCTCGTAGGTGATTCTAGATCCTGCCAAGCTGACCACATAGCTTCTCATCTGAAGACACAAGTCCTGCATTTACTATAAACACACTCAGTCATATGTTGGGACCCACAGTACCATGTAGGAGCAGGGTGTGTACTCCCTACCTGAACCTTCACTGAGTCTCCATCTGCTGCCGGCTCTTCTCCCAGTCCTTATCTTCTTCCTGTCTCAGGAAGCTCTCATGACTCACTTGGCTTTCTGCAAGTGGATTCCCCATCCAGGAAGAATCTCTGCTTTGAGTTCTGGACTCTCCAACCTGGGCCCTGGTGTCTTTTTCTTCCTCTAGTTTCAACCCTGCTTTCCACCTCTATTCTCCACTGAACCCTGCTCTCACCTTAACAGACAACATTAACACAGAAGTCTGCACCTGACGGGGGACCTGCTCTGCCCCTGAATATCAGTTGCTCACTCTCATATCCCCTCAACACTGCTCACCTCAAAATTTTCCAAATCCCTTCGGAGATCCCAACTCCAAAAAGGCCAATGCTTCTGTGCCATTAGCTCAGATCATCAGCAACAGAAGCACTGTGACAATCGCCATAATGGTTATGTACTAAAGACACTGGCCTTTGCCATGCTTGAGCCACTGCCCTAAGCGTCAGACCCATTATGCCTGTCACAACTCCATAATGGAACTGAGGCTTATGCTGGGTATGCTTTAAGATTTTAATGTTCAAGAGGCTCAGGCAGGAGAATTGCCATGATTTTAGGGACAGTGGAGCCTGCAGAATGAGATGCTGTCTGAAACATATACATATGGGCAAGGGACAGGCAAAGAAAGAGGGGGAGAGGCAAAGGGGGAAAAAGTGGGGCATAAAGAGGTCATGTAGCTTCCACAACTTAGCATAGAGAGTAATCCCTTGGCCAAGATTTACACAGGTCACCTCCTTCCCCACAAATAACCTGGGGCTTTCCATATTTATAAGGGAATGGAAAGAATTCACCATCTTTCAAAATAATATATGTATGGGACAAAAATATCAAAATGGGTTCTTCCTGTTTTAAAATTGTATGTACATGCACACACACACACACACACACACACACACACACACATACACACGTTGGGGCATGGCCATAATGGCCAGAAGAAAGCATTTGATTCCCCTGGAACAAGAGATACAGGAGGTTGTGAGTCATCTGATGTGAGTGCTGGGAACCAAACTTGGTTCTCTGAGAGAGCAGGAAATGCTGGTAACTGCCAACCCTTCTTTCCAGATTGGCCTCAAACTTACTATGTAACTAAGGCTGGCCTTGAACTCCTGATGTTCTTGCTTCAATCTCCCAAGTACTTATTTGGCCTTACAGGTCTGAACCACTGAGCCTGGCTTTTTGTGTTTGGTTGAATTGTTTTGTTTTCTTGAGACAAGGTTTCACTTTATAGCCTAGGCAAGACCTGGAACTTACTATGTAGCCTAGGCTGGCCTTGAACTCTCTGTCTCAACTCCCTGAGTGCTGGGATTAAAAAGCATATATCACCATACAAGGCTCAGAATGGGTTCTTAATGATGGGAAATCTGAGAATCATTTGTCTCTCCAGTGTTTTCCTCTTAAAATAAAATAAACCCAAGACAGAGATATAGCCCACATGGTTCCCAGTCCTGAGTTCCGCTGTCTACCTCACAAGCTCCTCTGATGATCTGGGAACACTCTCTGCCTTGTCTCACTCCTGTTATGTGAGACAAAGGACATCTTGCTGCCCATGTCTGAGTTCTACATACATAAGTTCAACTAAACATAAATGAAAACTGCTTCTACGTGCATCCGTACTGAACATATACAGTCGTGTGTCCTAGGCACCCCAATAGTACAATAACTGATGTCAACATAGTGTTATGTTGGATACCAAAAGTCACTTAAAACACATAAAAGAGTATTTGTAAGTGTATGCAAACTCTCAGCAACAAATGTGAGTGCCTTTGGGTTCTGGTATGTGAAGGGGGTCCGGTCCCAAACTCCCACAGAGACTGAGGGATGACTACATCACAGTGAAAAGTTCAAATTCAAGATGTGACTGAGGGATCATCTTCCTCAGGCCCCTGCTCTTCTGTCATATCTCCCCGTGTCCTGTGCTTTGAGGAGATAGTCGATGTCCTCAGTGTGTTCTCAATTCCTTAAGCCAACATGTGGAGTCACACAGAGTTTTCATAACTAGATACAAAACTAGATAGAGAAGCATCATTTCTTTTCCTCCCCGTGGGGCACAGGCTTCTCCTTCCTATTTTTTTTTTAAACAAGCACGTTGGAAGATAACCAGTCCTGGTATGTACAAACAGGGCTTCCCTTCAGACACAGCTCTTATCTTGATTGGATGGAGAAAGACAGCTCACTGCCCCCACTGATAAAACAGTTTTTGAAGAACTCCTGCCATGCTTTGGAGAACAATGCCAAGGAAGAGGGTGAGAATCCTAAAACCCCATCACTGTATGTACTGCAATACAGTGATGGAGCAGCCAAGTAAATACAATAATAATATTGCTTGGCAGATTCACCAAAAAATAAAAAAAAAATGGACATACTTCTGCTCACTTTTGCCTCTTTCTTAGGTATGGAAGAGGCTGCTTGGAAGCAATGCCTTCTGGGAAGTGGTCTACTTAAAGATCCAGTGTACCAGTCACTGGCTAGACATGGCCCCTCTTCTAGCCCTGCCGTCAATCAATCCACACCAGAGATTCAGACAGTTGAGGGTCTATCAGGGTTTAGCAGCTTCTCCTCGGAATAGAAGTTGTCATATGAACACACAGATTGGTTTTCAGAGTTCCACAAGATTGTGTTTTTCTTGACACCCTGCTGCTACTCAGACTTCCTAGTTGCAGTCACTAGGGAATTAACTAGCGGACTATAGACTGGGGCTGTGCAAAAGCTTTCATAGTTGTAGTTTAGATTCTCCTTCTAAGACATCACTCCGACCCAGATGAATAGAGAATCCCACCAAGCAGCTTCTAAGGACAGTTTAAAACAGGAAACTGACATAGTACTGAAACAAATTAGCAATGTGGCCACAGTTGACGTGAGTAAAATGGTCTCACAGCTTTTGAAGCAAACATCTTTGACATGGGTATTTTAGAGCTGGCAAACAAGACACGCAAGGCCTTCTTCTGAGCACTCGGCAATGCATACATATGTACTAAGTGATAGCTACTGCTTGACTTCTGGAATCACACAGTGTATGGCATAATGCTTACTAAAATGAATGCCTTTTATTATCTAAAATTTAAAACTTTTAATATGTTTATCTCCTAAGAGGTTGTCTAAATTTAAAAAAAATAACAGTGGAAAACAGAACAGCAAACAATTGCAGAAAAATTGGAAAATAAATTAATTTTCAGCCATTAAGGTAAATAAAGAGACTCAAACTCTGGAAAGTTCTTTGATATAAACTAGTTTCTCCCCCATTCCCAGCAAATAAATGTTAGGAAATCATTTAAGGAACAGGGCTTGAGGAATGATACATTGCTAACATACCGGGGAGGGGCTTCCATGAAAATCCTCAGCCCATGTCACAGGGGGACAAGAAAAGAATGAAGTGAGGGAGAAAAAGGGAGGGAGGAAAGAGAGCTGAGGGATGGAGGAGAAGAAGGAAAGGATGGAAAGAAGGGGAAATAAATCTCTACCACTCTGAAAAACGCTGTGGGGGAGTTTATGAAGATCAACAAACAGTGCTTCCTCATTTAATTCAGCCATTCAGTGTCTACATAGTCACCTGGGAAAAAAGGAAATAAATGCAAATGTCCACATCACTTGAGTGAATAAAGAAATCAGGATGCTAATGGTAGCTGGTGCTAAGTCATCAGGCCCCATATTTCCCTGAGACTCCATAGGCAGTTAATGGTTGCTTGGAAAACTAAGCAACATTTTCTTCAATGAGATAGCCACTGGTAAACTCCTTCTGTGCCTTTAATTATCTTAACTAGACTTATTAGCTCACCAAAAGTTTAAAAAGGCATGAACAAGTTAAGCAGGTTACATTCAGGAATATATTTTGTGTATATATAAACATATGTATGCTATAATAATTAATGAAAAAAGACATGAATGTAAAAAAGAGTAAGGGTAGGTATATGTGAGAGTCTGGAAAGAGGAAAAGGAAAAGAGAAATGTAATTATACTATAATCTCAAAAATAAAAAAATATTTTAAAAGGTCATGAAAGGAACTGGAGAGACAGCTGAGTGGTTAGGAGCACTCGTTGCTCAGACAGTTCAGTTCCCAGCACCCTCATGGTGGTTCAAAACCATCTGTAATTCTAGTTTCAGGGAATCTGGCCCTGTCTTTGGGATTCAAAACCTTCTTTCTGACCTCTGAGGGCACTAGACACATATGTGGTACATGTGCACATATGTAGGCAAAACAAAACCCATACATATAAAATAAGTCTTGAAAGAAGAAAGGCAACATTTGGGGTAAGGAAAAGAATTAGCAAGAGGAAAAGAGAAATAGGAGAGGGTGACTGGACATAAATATGGTCAACATAAAATGTATACATATATGAAAAAAATCAATTATTACATATAAGTAATATATGCTAATTAAAATAAATAAAAATCACAAAACAAAATAACCCAGATATTAAACAACAAGAATAAATCTCAAAGTAATAATGCTGAATGAAAGAAAACAGCCCAGGAAATTTTTATTTGTGTAAAACTCCAGGAAACACAAACGTATGCAAACTCCATGATAGGAGGCAGAACAGTGGTTGCTTTGATGTGGGTAGAGGACCAGAAGGAAGACATACAGTGGTCGCGAAAGAGAGTTGGGGTGATGGATATGTGCACATCTTGATGAGGGTGAAGGTTTCACAACCGTATATGAGTCAAAGCTTAGCAAATTGGGGACTAGCAAGATAGCCCAGTGGCTAAAGGCACCTAATGACCTGGTTCCATCCTTGAGGTCTATATGGTGAAAATGGAGAACTCCAGAAAATTGCCCTCTGATCTCCACATGCTGACCATGGCACACACATGACCATACAGATACACATAAACACATAAACTAAATGCAACTTGGCAAACCTCATACTGTGAGATGCATTATTTATTATACGAACAGTAGGACATCATATACTCTTGTGCTCAGCCTGCATCCCAGGGGTCTCACTTGTCCAAATGTAGATATAAATGTAACTGACAACATCATGTCATAGTGGTAAAAGATTGGACACCCTGAATATTCCCAAAGCTAGGCATGGTGGACCATGCGTGCAGTGCCAGCACCTGAGAGACTGAGGAAGGAGAACTGCCATGAATATAAGGCCAGCCCGGCCTTCACAGAGAGACCTGTCTGGATTACAAAGTAAGATCAGGATTTAAAAAAAAAAAAAAGCTATGAAAACTAACTCCTTGGGGTTCTTCCAACATATATACATAACAGACTGACTTCTACAGCACAGAGAACAATAAAGAACAGAAGACTTCATAAGAAATGCTGTTCTTTGAATGTTGATTTTATGTCATTTTATATAATTTTATGTAAGTTTATATAATTTAAGTTGTAATGATTTGGAGTAATTAGTTCATAAGATTCTTTGAAATAATTAGCTCCCAAAAAGTTATATATATTGCTGGTTCCTCTCTAGCCCTAAGGAATTAAATCCTGTAGGCTTTGGTCCCAGGAGTTTGCATTTTAAAAAATCTCCCTAGATGGTTCTAAATTAAGATACTGGTAAAGGTTCTCATTACATTAATTTTTTGTTGTTTGTTTTAGTTCTTTTCAGGACAGAGTTTCTTTGTGTAGCCTGCCTGTCCTGAAACTCACTCTGTAGACTAGGCTGGCCTCAAACTCAGAGAGCTCTGCTTGCCTCTGCCTTCTGAGTGCTGGAACTAAAAGCATTTGCCACCACATTTTTTTAAGCTGGTGTTATTGTCTGAATATTCACATTACTCCCTCCCCCCAAAAAAACGTTCGTTGAAACATAGTCCTGAGTGCTGAGATACTGAGGTGGTGATCAGGTCATGAATAAGGTCAGTGTTCTTTAAGAAGCAGCAGGAGCCTGTTTGCTCCTTTCTCTGTGTATGGTTTGAAGGCATCGGCTGTTAATTAGAAAGCAAGCCCTCATCAGATAACAAATCTGATGGCACCTTGCTCTTAGGTCTCCCAGACTCAGTAAACTATTCCCAGTGAGGAACTATTGTTCATAAGCTATCCAGTCTAGAGAATTCTGTTATAGCAGCCTGAGTAGACTGGGCAGGCTAGTAAATATAAACATTTTTAAAGGCAACATGTTACAGGGAAAGACCACATTATAGATTTGGAACATTTCGCTTCTGCCACTCAAGCTTACGGCCTTGGGCAAAACACTAACTTCTTACCTAATCTTATACAGAGGGAGCAGAACTAATGAAGGGTGAAAGATTCACTTAAATACTGAAATATTTATTGTATTTCATTTTTAGTGCTTTTGAGATTTTCCATAATATAAATATCTTAGAAATTTATTAACTATGGGGCTAGAGAGATGGTTCTGTGATTCAGAGGATGTGGTGTTCCTAGAGAGGATCCAAGTTCCCTGCATCCACACTGTCCTGTGACTCACAACCATCTAAAACTCCAACTCCAGGGGATCTAACACCCTCTTCTAGTCTCCATGACACCACCACGCAGGTGCACATACATACACATAAGCAAACAATCTTAAAAGAAATCCATTAATAATCTAAGATTCTTTCTGTCCTTAAAAATCTGTTTTACATTGTCTTTGAGTTTTTATATTTTTTTAACATAATAAGGAGTTAGGAATTGGAATCTACTATGTATGGCTAGCACAGGAATCTGAATCTATATCAGTCTTAAAGAAATACAGTGACTAAGCCAGGATCGTTAAAGCCTCTGGATTCCACGTCCCTGTAGGCATCCAGTTGAGCCACACCAGGAATCAGAAAGGTCTGCTGTCCCACTGCACCTTTAGACATGACCTAGGAGATGACACAGAGGATGGATCTACTCAGTTAAGCCTCAGTGTTGATTAAAACATAACCTGCTTTGAATTCCATGCAAAACCAGGAACAGACATTACTGGGGTCAATTAAAAAGTCAGTAGCAAGTAATCCTCTCACAGCAGATTAGGACCTGTGGAAAAACAGCCATGTTGTCAACTTTATCACCTCAGGATGAAAATACAAAAGGATGAAATCACACAAATTGATGGTATACTCTCTTAGTTTTATCATACATAGAGTTTAGCAAATATAAAACATCCAACGAGCACATTTTTCTGAATGTAGGTAACCCTAAACGCATCTCTAAACACTTCTCTATCATGTGCCAGGCAGCAATGACTTCAAACAATTTAGTATTTTTAATCATTCAGTTATTAATATCCCAATAATGATAACAAAATACTCAATCCAGGGTCAGTTTGGGACCCTCTTGTCCAACTTTCAACTATTAACTGCAATTAAAAGTCATTTGCTAGATTAGGATACATTTTAAAGAGAAAGATAATAATTCTTTCTATAAAAAGCCAACGTTAAAGATATAAATAAGAGACAAATGAGGCGCCCCATGCCTGCAATCCTAGCCCTTGAGAAGCTGAGGCAAGAGAATCTGGAATCCAGAATGCTTAGTGAATTTGAAGCCAGACTAGCTATTTAAGAGTATGTCTCAAAAACAAGCAAACAAACAAGCAAACAAGCAAACAAGCAAACAAACAAACAAAAACGGCAAGCATACAACCTCCACACACACACACTCACACATGCACACACACACACACACACACACACACACACACACACACACTTTGTGCTTCCTGAAAAAAAAAGGAAGAAAGGAAGGAAGGACAAAAAGAAAAGAGAAGAGAAGAGAAGAGAAGAGAAGAGAAGAGAAGAGAAGAGAAAACAAGTAAGGTAAAAGTCAGAGTGGGAAAATACGCACAAAGGGAGTTGAGAAGTACAGGGTGGGCTCTAGAGCACTGACTGTCACTAGAGCTCAGAGGACGGCATCACTGATAGGAGAGTAGTTGGTGTGGTCAATCCTACCCATGCATCTACCAGCTAATATAGCACAAAACCACACCAGTCATAATCAATAGAGCTGCAAAATGAAGTAGCAAACACCTGCACTACCCCTCAGAGTCTGGACAGTAACCCTGCCACTCCAGCATTGAGCTGAGGCTTCTGAAGGAGTCAAGCTGCTCCTGGATTAGTAGCATCCCCTGACACAGAGTCCTCTCTGGAAAGCAGTGATTTAGGCCCTCGGGATGTCGAAAGCACACGGATTGGAATAGAGTCTGCCCCAGTGACTTCATTTTACCTCAATTACCCCTTTAAAGGCCACGACAAACCCAAACTCATGCATAACATACAGGAATACACAACGTTTGGAATAAGTGCTCAAAGGAAGAAGTTTCAGCAGTGACATGAAATGATAAAATAGAAAGTACTGAGTGGAAAAAAAAAAAAAAACAACTTCTATGGGACAGCCTGGATAATGATGGTGTTTTCCTGTAGATAGGATAGGAAAGAAAACTAAAAAAAAACCCATCATGATCATACAGGATATCATCACTTTTAAAGGAAAGACAGTGACAAAACTAGGGCTTAAAGGTGACTTAGATGGCACTTGCCCCTAAGCCTGGTGACTGAGTTCAATCAGTAGGACCTCCATAATAGAGAGAACTGACTCTCACAAATTGTCCTCTGACTCCACACATGCTGTGGCATACACTCATGCTCACGCTCACATACACACATAAAATAAACACATATAGTAAAACCATTTCTTAACAAGTGGTTACACCAGGGGTCAGACTCAGAAGGAGCCTACAGTGTTGATTAAGTTCTTAATCAAAATTTAGTGATGAGTTTAAGGGAGTTTCTTTCACACATCATTATTTATATAAATGTTATCACCATAATAGTTACATATGTAAAGTATTATCCATAATAACTCCTACATATATTATATGTAAAAAAAATATTGCCCAATAATACAAGACATGCTCAGTGATAGAGAGTTTGCCTAGCATGTATGGAAGGCCCTGGGTTGGGCTGGACCCTCAGCATCTCAGGAAAAATGCTTCTAGAGGAGAGGGTTGGAGGACATATAGGCCAACGGATACAATGTTTCAGTTGGGAAGAACAAATTCAGGACTTCTACTGTGTAAGGTGGTAAATGTGCTTAATAATAATGTACTGGAAACAGAAAAGTTCTAAGAGGTTACACTTTAAGTGGTCTGAAGAGAAAAATAAGTCAGTCATATGAGATGGTGAGTGTGTTAATTACATTGATTTAAGAATTGTATGATTTATACACATATTTATAAGTATAAAGATTTTTGTCTATATGGTTATAGGTATTAGCAACATCTTTTTTTGGTTTTTTTTTTTTTTTGGTTTTTCAAGACAGGGTTTCTCTGTGTAGCCCTGGCTGTCCTAGAACTCACTCAGTAGACCAGGCTGGTCTCAAACTCAGAAATCCGCCTGCCTCTGCCTCCCAAGTTCTGGGATTAAAGGCGTGTGCCACCACCGCCCGGCTAGCAACATCTTAATAGCAACACATTTTGCTTTTGTGTTGGGGGACAGATTCTTGCTATGGAGTCCCACTGGCCTTGGACTCAGGGCAAGCTCCTAAATGCTGGGCATACAGATGTGGACACTACACCTGGTCACAACTGCTCTCATAAAAACACGTTTTCTATACTTCTGTCTAGTGCTAACATGTTACTCTGTAGCTATCTTAACTTCTTGTTATATTTCTAGAGCAATTATTTTAAACTTGCCCTTATTTATTTGTATATGTGTTGTAGAAGTCAGACGTGGAGAAGAACTTACAAGAGTCTGTTCTTTTTCTCCACACGTGGGTTCCAGTTGTCAAACTCCGGGCCGTCAGGCTTGACAGCAAATGCCTTTACCATCTGAGCCATTCTGATAGGTCTATAATAATTTGGTGATAAAATCAGAATTATACATTCTTTTATTTCAAGTAATGTTATGTACAGTTTTATTGCCACGATATGCACAACAGTACGCACAGAACTATAAATACACGAAGTTATTAACAGTAGAAAACAAAACTGTTCCAGTAGGGAGAGGGTATGGAGTTATTCCTAAAGCAGAACAAAAGCACCGGAAAGGAAAGGCCTACAACCAATCTTCCATCCAGTTCTCTCAGTTTACGTTCTTTACGTGCGTTTCTCCATTTTTTCCAGCTGAACAAGGTATAGGTAACTCTGTAACAATAGCAAATTGCTTCCATAACAGCCATTTGCTTTCCAGTCAAATTCACCTTATGTTAGGGAAAAAAAAAAAAAAAAACTCAAGATGAGAAATCAATAGTATCCTGGTTCCAAATGACCTCATTTGGACTTTCACCCAAACTGGTAATATTTGAAAGTTGGCTGCGCATGAAAATAACTTTAACAGTTGTGATTTTAAAAAAAAAAATGTTGAAAGGTAACAAAACATTACCTTTGAAGTAGTTTTCCAAGACACTCCAGGTCAGTTAAATTGTCAGCCCTTAAGAGGTAGGAAGTGTGAGCCCATTGGACAAGAGCCTCGGCACCAGCTTCTCTCTCATCAGGATCCATGTTTTCATAAGACAATTTCATGGTCAAAGGAAACCAGGTTCCACCATTCAACCAAAAAGGTGCTAGTTGACTCCCATGTCAGTAATTAGTTTGTCAAATGAGAAACAGAACAGTCAAAGTCACACATGCATTTGTTTTCATCTGCTTCCATTATCAAGTCTATTCATAAGTGAATTTGATATTAATAAATACCACAAAAATCATCATTCACAACAAAAAGAAACCAAAAGGCAACAAAACCAACGCAACAAAACCTTTCATTGTAATAATTCCCATGGAAACCTAGGCAGGTGATTTGGTGCAACTTCCTTACCAGGTAAAAGAAAGGACACGGCTTTAAATAAAGGTGGCGAGATCAAGAACACTATCAGTCTTACAGAACTGGCTGGTTCTAGGACATTTCTCTTTGACTTCATCCCAAAGAAGTCGCAGCTAACGACATGTACCACCTCCCCATCAACAGAGTCTGACTGGTTACAAGTAGCCCTGCTTCGTCTCACTAGAATGTGTCCCCGGAACACGGATATTCACTAATTCTCTTCCGTTGCAGCTCAAATGTAGTACACGTGTGATTTTACTCTCTGATCAGAGAGTAGTTAAAATTGATCCATTTCTCTTAACTCTTCTTGTCTATATGCAGTAAGTACTGTGAGGGTAGAAACATACTGATGGCTTTCTTTACACTGGGTTCTCTGCTGTGGTGATAGCAGTGGTTGCACACAGCCTGGGGGCGGAGCACATTGTTAACAGCATGCCTCACCTTGACCACTAGGTGTCAGCAACACATCCCCACTTACTACCTGCTATCCCGACAGACAGAACCACCCTCAGACACAACCATTGATAACAGCCCTTTGGTCAGAAATCCCCAGCTGAAAAAACTATTCTGAGACATTCCTGATGTAAATGATATCTACACCCTCCACAGTGAAATCGTGTATTTTTTTTCATACCTCATTCCTATGTTGCCAAATGAATCTATTTTATTGTATTATACAAATGGCTTTCTTTTTTCACATAAAACTCTTAACATATTTAAGATTATCTTTCAGACAGTATTTATTGATAACTACTGGCTCAAAGTCATAGATGTATTACCTAATTACTAACATGTACCTATTCATGCCACCATTATCTCTCATTTGAAACACTGTCAGTGACTCGTCTAAACTTCACCGAAACAATAAAACTTCTGTCAATTTTGAGGATATTTTTTTTTCTGGTCTTTGTAATGTTTTCTAGTTTCTATAAACTATTTTTGCTTTTAAAACATGGAAATCTTGTTTTATGATTTTTTTTAATCTACATCCTCCATGCAGTTGAATCAAGTGCAAACACAGAGAGAAATACACACACATATACATATGTATACATATATGTGCAACAATAGACAATGGAACAGCGAAGGAAACATGAAATAGAAATGCTGTTTA
Organism: Rhabdomys pumilio; assembly: GCA_030674055.1. NCBI lineage: Eukaryota > Metazoa > Chordata > Mammalia > Rodentia > Muridae > Rhabdomys > Rhabdomys pumilio. Next base: position 55,274,790 of record JANHMN010000015.1, read on the forward strand.
TACTCGATTGTCTGCAGTACTGTAACATCTAGAGGTGCTATACACCTGATGTTATTGTTAAATCAGAAGCAGCAAGTCTGGATGCTATTGAAACAGTCTCTCTTTCAGTGATAGAAATTCTATGTTCCAAAAACACTGAAATTTTTGAATGAAGATCTGTAGCCATTTACTCTAACTCAAACCAGACTCAAGAGTTTTAGCTCTAAATCTTTGTCTCTAAGAATGCTGCCCTCCTGAGACATAAGCTACATAGATTTAGGACAAAGGATCTGAGAGCTGGGAGTGAAAGCACATACCTGTGATTTCAGCACTTGGAACGTGGAGACAGGAGAACAGAGGGTGCAAGGTCATCCTTGGCCTCTTCAAGCTGTAGAGAGTTCAAGGCCAGTGGAGACTACATGAAGCCTCATCTCAAAAAGACAAAACCATAATGTCTTAGTCAGAGTTTCTATTCCTGCATATCATGACCAAGAAGCAAGTTGGAGAGGAAAGGGTTTATTCAGCTTACACGTCCACATTGCTGTTCATCACCAAAGGAAGTCAGGACAGGAACTCATACAGGGCAGAAAACAGGATCTGACAGAGGCCATGGAGGGGTATTACTTACTGGCTTTACTGGCTTGTTTCCCCTGGCTTGCTCAACTTGCTTCTTATAGAACCCAAGACTACCAGCCCAGGAATGGCACCACCCACAATGGGCTGGGCCCTCCCCCCTTGATCACTAATTAAGAAAATGCCTTACAGCTATATCTCATGGAGGCATTTCATCAACTAAGGCTCCTTTCTCTATGGTAACTTCAGCTTGTGTCAAGTTAACACACAAAACCAGCCAGTACACAAAATAAACTAAATAAATAGATAGATGATAGATAGATAGATAGATAGATAGATGATAGTAGATGATAGATAGATAGATAGAAAATAGAGAGTAGATAGATGATAGATAGATAGATAGATAGATAGATAGATAGATAGATAGATAGATGTGGGGAGCTGACAGAAGGCTGCTATCATCCTTGCAGCCATCTTGAGCCATATACCCTAAGAAGAGACTTGTTTACAATAGCCTACAACAGCTGAGCACACTCTGATAACATCTTGTTTTAGATACCCAGGATTTTCTCTTGGGTGTGTGAGACTTAAAGGTGTGATTTAGAGATGAGACCTAAGGGCATGACTTAAAGGCATGACTTAAAGGCATGGCTTAGAAGTGAGACATATAAAAGGCAGAGGCAAACAGAAGAAATTATTAGACACTTGAGAAAGAGAATTAGGTAGTAGGCACTTGAGACTCAAGACAGGCAACTAGGGATTAGGCACTTAGCACTTGGAGCTGGAAGAATTTGGAAGTAGGCACTTGAGACTCGAGACAGGCAACTAGGATTAGACACTTGAACTTGGATGAGACTCGAGACTAGAACTTGGAACTGGAAACTTGGAACTTGGAGGCACTAGGGACTAGGGACTAGGGACTAGGAACTAGGGACTAGGAACTCAAGACTTGGGTCTTGGACTAGGAAGAGAGACTGAAGAATAAACAGAATTGAATCACATTCTGTCTGGTCTCATTTCCGAGTCCATCCTCACTCTCTCTCTTGCTGAACCCTGACCCGAAGACTAGAGCAGCTTGGGGCAGTGCGGGATCTAACAACTTAGCCCCCAAGACTTTTGGCAGTGTGGGTCCCAACATTGACAGAGCGGTCCGAGACATTTTGGCTCCCAAGGGTGGGGTAGTGCGGTTCTCAACAATTTTGGCACCCAACATGGGGCAGCTTGGGCTGTAACAGATAGATAGATAGATAGATAGATAGATAGATAGATAGATAGATAGATAGATTCAATAGCCTCCCACTTAAATTTTACTTGTGTTCTTATATTATTTATAGAAATCTAAGAGGGAAAGCAGGCAAACATTGTCACAGATGTTAGGAAAATAAAAAGGATTATAAGAGAATACTTGAACATGCCAACAAATCAAACCAAATGGACAGATTTCTCTAAGGAAATAAAGCTGGGCCAAGGGTAGTTTAAGAAATAAAAGTGACAGGCTGATAACTCCTAACAGTGACTTGTAAATCAAAGATGTTAATTACACAAAGAAAAAGTCCAAGACCAAATGGTTTCACTGGTAAATTCTACCAAAGAAATTAAAAGAATTAACACCCTGATTTCTCAAACTCTTCCCCAAAACAGGAAGAAGAGAGAGTATATTTCCTAGCTATAGAGGATTTGTCAACCCAATGACAAATGTAGAGAGAGACACTACAAGAAAGGTATCCAGCAACCATCTCATCTGAATATATACCCTATAGCCCTCAGCAAAATACAACCCAACCGAAATGAGTAGCACATTAAAAGGGTTGTGCCAGAGGTGTTTCTAGAACTACATAAAGGGAAAATATTTCCTCCATTTGAGATAGTCACATATAGCCAGACTGGCTTTAGTCTCATTGTCTTTCTTCTTCCCCTCCCCAAAAAAGTGTTGGAAGTATAGTCATGTGTCACCACCCCTATATAAGATATTTACCTTCATGAAAAGATTTTGTACATATACACACACACAAACAGAATAAGGGATTTCATTGTAGCATATTATGTATAAACATACTTGATCGTATTTATCTCTTGCTTATGAAAAATCAATCAATTACATAGATCCTTTTAATTGGGGGGGGGTTGTGCAGAGCACAGAAACCCACATAACTATCTCAAGGGATGCAGAAAAATCATTTAACAAATATCATCCATTTCCATGATAAAAACGCTCCATGAATTAGGAATAGAAGTCAATATTTTCAACACAACAAGAGCAAACAAAACAAACCCCTACAACTCTTAATTGTGAAAATCTGAATACTTTGTTCTTAAAAGGAATAAACCCTGACATCTCCCATTCTAGGAAGTCTTGGGCAACACAGCTACATAAGAAAAGGGAGAGGGGCCCGGATAAGTTGGCTCAGTGGATAAGGAAACCGTTGCCAAGCCTGACCACCTAAACTCAATATCTCAGACCCACGTGATGAAAAAAGAAAACCAATGTTACTTAATGACAAGGTATAAAGCATATGCTTATAATGAAAATTTTAACTGAGCACTTACTTCTTAAGTACTATTCTTAAGTACTATTGTAAACAGACCTGTTTTCTTCTCTTCCTTTTTGATTCATTGTTACTGTGTAAGAATTGAACTCATATTTGTGTGTTGATTTTATATTGTATAATTACTGGATTTGTTTTTAATTTCTGATAGCTTATTTTATTATTTTAAATTATGTGTATATGTTTGTGTCTTTATTGGGGTACATAAATAACTGTACCCACAGAGGTCACCAACTACCAATGGCTTCTCGGTTAGCGATGGGGCCTTGTGAGTCACTTCCTTCTCTGTGCTGGAGTGTTTACTTAGGGTTACTTACAGGAAGACAAATGAGGGTCTATTTACAAGATCATGTACAATTTGCCAGTGGCTAACAACACTGAACATCTCTTCTTCTCTACAAATTACTAGCTCCACATATCTCCTCAGAGATGGGTGGAGCTTCACAAGCTCTACCCAGGAGACTTATACTTTTTATACTATATATAGCAAATACATATAACATATATATTCTGTAACACCCCATATTGTGTGTGTGTATACACATGTGTGTTGAGGCTGAACGTCAGTCTTCCTCCAATCACCCTCCACCTTGACTTTTGAGACAGGGTCTTGTTCTAGACATGGAGTTTAGCTAATGAGTTCCATCAACCATCTTATTTTTAAATGCCCAGATCTGGTTTTATAGAATATGGTAATTTGAATGAGACTGTCCCTCATAGGTACATATATTTAAATCCTTGTCTCCTGGTTGGTGGAGCTATCTGAGAAGGATTAGAAGGGGTAACCTTGTTGGAGGGGATATGTCACTGGGGGCGAGGGATTTGAGGTTTCAAAGCCCACGGCATTCCCAATTAGCTCTTTCTCTACTGAGAGCTTATGGGTCAGATGTAATCTCAGCCACTGCACAGCACCATGCGAGCTTGCCACCGTCCTCCCAATCATGAAGGTCACCAACACACTCTCTAAAACTGTAAGCCCCTAACAAATGCTTTATTCTTTAAGTTGTCTTGGTCATGGTGTTTGCCATGGCAATAGGAAAGTAACTAAGACCCAGGAGGGCATAACTGCACCTAGATTTTATTTATACACTGGGGACCAGAACTCAAATCCTCATACTTGCACCAAAAGCTCATTACAAACAAAGACACATCTCTAATCCTTTTTTTCTTTTTTGAGATAGGGTCTTATCTAGCCCAGGCTGGCCTCAAACTTGTCATATAGCCAAGGTTAGCCTTGGGATCCTAATACTTCTATACATGCTTCCAAGTGCTGGGATTATAGGCATAGACGACCACTCCAAAGTTTAAAGATTTTATTTTTCCAAAACTGCATCTTGGTACCTAGCCTACATTGGCCTAGAAATTTGCAACAATCTTCCTCCTCAGCCTCCCAAAGTTTCTATATTCTTCTACTCAACTTGTATAAATGTATTACCTGTGTACATATTCCTTGAAACTAAATTTAAAAAAAAAATACTTAAAGAATTTTTAAAAGACTTGGTTCTTAAGCCATAATGAGGATATATAAGTTCTTACTAAAAAACAAAATTACCTTACCCGTTAATTGTCACCTAGCAGTCTCTAACACATATGTAGCTTTTAGGCTAGAGATAGTCCAGAAAAAGAAAAAGCATTCAAGTAGCCACCTACCTCATCGTCTTTGTCGTCCTGGTAACTAAGGCAGCTGTGGGAACTGCTTTCTATTATTTTCCAATCTTGCCACAGGAGGAAAAAAAAACTGTAAAATGAGAAAGCAGATGTGCCAAGGGTATAATTAGTCTCCCTGAAAACAGGCCATTAAAATAACACCAATGGCCATAACAAAAGATAAGATTCCAGACAAAGAACTGGAGAAATATAAACCCATCGCCAGAGAGTGATTCGTTATAGACCTGGTTCCCTTTGCAGAGTCATATGAAAGACCCTGCAACAGGCCCCCACCTCCAAAGCTGCAATCTAAGGTGGCTTAGTCACAAGCTAGTATGAGTGGGAAAAGGCTTCCTAGAGCCAAAACCACTAATACAAAGAAGTAAAACTTCTCTGATGAAAGCTACAAAAAGGGAAAAGCCTGACTTCGTGAAAGAAATTCTTCCACGTGGACTCTGCTTGCAGCAGACACATCTGACATTTCCCATGACATTTCTGACGGGAGAGAGGCGAGTCAGCTGTAGATGGACTTTGGAGTACTTTGTGATTTCTTTTTTTCTTCTACCATTCTCCACCCTTCTTTCTTCCACCTTTTAACCTCATAATACTAGATAGGAGAAGAAGAAAAATAAAGGTAAAGGAGAAAGAGGATGTTACTGTTAGACTTGTGATTGTTAGGGGTGTTGAGTTCCTTGGGAAAAGTTTGATCTTCACCATCAAGATACCTAATTTTTTCTTGCTGTTATTTCTTCTTTGCTCATGATTACTTAACCACAAACATCCACCAACCATTCACCAACCATCCACCAATCATCCACCAACCAACCACCAACCAAGAGCATCCAACCAGCAACCCAACCTTCTCATGGCCCCTAGCATTTATATACCCCATAAAGAGTCCCCAAAATTCCACAATCACAGAAACTATCTTCAGCTGGCAAAACCATGCCCCTGCTAGAGCATGAGTTAAATCATAGTCAACTGCTGTGGACAATCTGAAGCAGTCCCATATCCCAGAGTTAGGATTGAAATGAAAACATTCTTATATTCTTATGTTTCTGTGTTTTGAAGATACCAAAATTCTCGTTATAGTCTGTAAGCAAAGTGTTGGCTGGATGTCCCAGTTTGTATTCTGCTGCTGTGATAAAATACTCTGACCAAAAGCAACAAAGGGAGAGGGGAGCTATTTCCGCTTACACTTCCGGATCACAGTCAGAATTGAGGGACATCAGGGCAGGAACTGAAGCAGAAACCACTGACTGGCTCAACTGTCCTGGATTCGGTTAGGTTTCATATACAGTACAGGACCACCTGCCTAGTGGATGGCACCACCCACAGTGGACTGCACCCTCCCCCATCAATTATCAACCAAGGCAGTGTTGCCATAGACATGCCCATAGCCCAACCTGATTAAGGCAATTCTTCAATTGAGGGTCCCTCTTCCCAGGTATCTCTAGGTTGTGTCAAGTTGACCATGAGAGCTAACCAGGACATGGGCCAGAATGAGGACCTGAATTCAATATCCAGCACCAGTGTAAAAAAGCAGGTGCAGTGGGGGTATATATCATTTCAGCAAGATAGCATGTCTCAAAAACCAAGGTCTCCACCTGAGAAAAATCAGACTCTGAGCCAGGCAGTGGTGGTGCACGCCTTTAATCCCAGCACTTGGGAGGCAGAGGCAGGCGGATTTCTGAGTTCAAGGACAGCCTGGTCTACAGAGTGAGTTCCAGGACAGCCAAGGCTACACAGAGAAACCCTGTCTCAAAAAACCATAAAACAAAAAAACAAACAAAAAAAACCCTCCCCCTAAAAAATCAGCCTCTGATCTCCACACACAATGAAAATAAATAAATGATTTTATAAATGAAAAGTTAACCCTGAATAACCCAATCAAGGAAAAAATGAGGGAGTTGGAGAAACTTTTTGCTGAGAACCTTCAAGATGAACCTTCAAGGCTCTCGTGGAACAGCCTATCACAAACATTTACAAATGTATTGCCCTTCTGAAACACTGATTGCGGCACATAGCATACTTCTACCATACATAAGAAGTGGAAGCTGAAATAGACAGACATGGCTTTGGTTGGATTAGACGGTTGACCAGTTCCAAGCCAGGGGAACCTGCCACACCTAGAAAGGCAACTTTTAGCAAAGGAAACTTTGAGAGTGTGAAGGAGGGTGGAGGTTTTGTTTCTGCCTTTTTTTTTTTTTTTTTTGTGAACACATAAACCAGCCAGCAAGTGTCACTATCAGCTATTGAAACAGCAAGGTACTCAGCTTCAAACAGCTATTAGATAAAAATAAGCAAGAATCTTCTTAGGGAAACTGACTTCAAAAAGTTTTTGTTTGTTTTTGTTGAAAGAGGGTCACTTGACTTCCCCCCCACCCCCACCTCTGGTTCAATGAAAAAACTCTAAGACCAGATTTGGTGGTAACATACCTGAGATCTAAAGACTTGGGAAGCTTTTCAGTTACTAGGACCTTTGTTGTTGTTGTTGTTGTTGTTGTTGTTGTTGTTGTTGCTGTTGTTGTTGTTGCTTGAGACATTTTCTAACTCTGAAGCCCCGGTTGCTTTTAACATACAGTAGCCTTCCTGCCTCTGCCTCCCTAATACTAAGATTTCAGGTACAGGCCCCCAAGCAAGCCCAGATCTAGTTACTTATCTTATTAATCCCCTCCCCTCTTATTAAGCACCCCTTCTTATTAAGCCCCACCCCCCACCCCCCAGGGAAGTGAGGCCTGGTGCAAATGGACCAGTGGATATCAGAAGCTGGTAACTCCTGTTCTCAGTACAGCATATTCCTGGAATTGACGGCAACAACGCACGTGGTCATCCCTGGTTGACTCCCTGCTTCTCTAGGTTTACAGTTGGGAGCAATACAAAACCTAACCTGCTTGGGAGTCATCAGTGTGTCTTTCAGAATCAGTCCTGTTATTTAAGATAGCGATAAATACATATATTTCTTAGGAAAAGACTTGAAAGATGGGTAAGAAAAATTATAGACAATTTTATTTGCAATACAAGAGACCACCAGATATAAACAAGCAAACAAACAAACACCACACTCTTTGCTTAAATGGAAAAACTCCCATGTCTTAAAAATAAAACTTCTTGTCAACTTTCCAGTCAACATACTTACGGGACTAATGAAATTTGTTCAAGAGTTAAGAACAAGTGGAAAAACATAATTACAGAAATGTCAAAAATGACAAATAAAAGGTGATTCTTTATGAATACAGAAAATTACATTTTTTTAAGAGGGAAGTCGTAGAAGGTCATTCATTCCATTGGATAGTTTGAATGAAAATGTCTCCCATTGGCTCAGACACTGGAGTACTTTATGCCCAGTTAGGAGTATTGTTTTGAGAGGTTATCCGGAAGTTCAATCCTGCTGGAGGAAGTATGTCACTGGGGGATGGGCTTTGGGAGTTTAGTTCTTCCCTGCAGTTCATTTTGCCCTGTGCTCCAACTTGAAGTTAAAGACATTGATGACAAGGATCGTTCAGCTTCCTGCTCCTGCTGCCAAGCCTGAGTTGGCCGCCATGCCTCCTTGCCAGGATAGATCCATCCCTCTGAAACCTCAAGCCAAAAGGAACTCTGTTTTTAAAGTTGCTTTTTGGTCACGGTGTTCTGTCACAGCAACAGAAGAATAACTAATACATTTCATGATAAATGAAGCTCTTTCTGTGTCCTGACGTTACTGGATGAAAAGATTTAGAAATAGCTCTTTGGAAAAATAAATGCAGAACCCTAAAATTTCACTAAACTCCAAAATAAATTACAAATACATTCTTTTTGGTTTTTTTCTCTTGTTTTCTTTTTTTCTGTCTTTCTTTCTTTTTTTTTTTTTTTAATAATTAAGATGAGGTCTCTTTCTATAGCCCAGGTTGGCCTTGAACTCATAGTCTCTGGAGTATTGTCTGACTCTTATTTTTTTTAAGTTGCTATTTTTATTTTTATCAAGATAAATTCATAAACTATACTGGTATTCCAAAGAAATTACATGTCATTTACTTAATTTTAATTACCTTTTATTGTTCTTTTTTTATTGATTATTTTATTTATTTACATTTCAAATATTGTCCCTCTTCCCAGTCTCCCCTCTACAAACCTGCCATCCCATCTCCCTTCTTCTTTGCCTCTAAGAGGGTGCTCTCTGACCCATTCAGCCACTCCTGCCTCACCCCTCTAATATCCCCCTTCACTGGGGCAACAAACCTCCACAGGACCAAGCGCTACCCCTCCTACTGATGCCCAGATGGGGCCATCCTCTGCTACACACGCAACTGGAGTCATGGACCCACACATGCATACTCATTGGTTGGTGGTTTAGTCCCTGGGAGCTCTGAGGTCTCTGGTTGGTTGATATTTGTTCTTGCTATGGGGTTGCAAACCCCTTCAGTCCTTCCCTATCTATACCATTGGTGTCCTTGGGCTCAGTTTGATGGTTGGCTGTGAATATCTGCATCTGTATTACTGACTCTTATTTTTAACATACAAAAATATAATATCAAATAAGTCATTAAAGATTATATGAGAGATTACTTATCTGAGTTTAGAATGGAAAAGCCTTCATAAGCATAATAATAAGCATAAGATTATAACATTAAATATTAATAAATGTCAGAACTAAAATTTAATAATTCTGCAGATCAAAATAAGGTAACAACATTTTAAAAAACGGGAAGACAGTGGAGGCACAAATAACATAGATTTTTGGGCTTCCTGAATTGCAAAGGAACGACAAAGAAACAACAAAGCAAAAAAAAAAAAATCAACATTTTTAGCTGATCTAGAAGACAGGGCATCCCTCCGTCTCCAGTGCACAGCAGTCAGATCAGGGCTCAAGCACCTGCTGGTTACAGTGCTGCTTGTCTCCTAGCACCTTTCAGGGAGGAGGCAGAGGGACCACAGCAGCTGGCAGACCAGAAAACAGAGTTACAAGATGTATTCGACAGGTGAGACAGCACAGGGGACACCTTTAGAGCAAGAGCTCCAAAATGAAAGGCAGTCCGCCAAACAGCAAAACAAATGAAGGACAAGAGAGGACTGAAAAGTGTAAAATTCTTAAGGGCTGAAAGGTGTAAAATAGAAGACGAAGAAGATATAACCAGCAGGCCTCGTTATACTAGATCAAAAGGATGATGTAAAATACTCCTCAGGTCATGAGAGAACATCACTGCAGCCAACTGGAATATCCCACCTGCCGAAGATGAGGTAATGCACACTAAGGTTCCTAATTTCAATGGGTTGAAATCCACCAAGTGATTTACACAAGATTTCATAACACTAAAAAATAATATTTTAAAAGATCTGATGACCGTGATAAGATTTAGAAGGCAACAAGAAAGCGGTTAAGTGTCTTGGAAAACTGACAGAAACAGACTGAACATCTATTCATCCTGCCAGGTGTAAATGTATCCTACCCTACACTGAAATCACAGTTAGCAAATGATTTGAACCAACTGCTGAAAACAGCTGCTAGACTTAGAATAATGTCATTTAGTGATACCCAGTGGGCTAAAACATCTGCACAGGAAGCACCTGCTGCTGATGTCTGCCATCACTTCACATCATAGGAGACCATCAGAGCCAGGCACGGTGGGATACTTCTATAATTGAATATATTGAAGGAAAAAAGGCAGGAGAACCACTGCAGATCTGAAGCTGAGGCAGGCAAGCATAAGTAATAGTTTAGCATCCTGGGACTCTACTTGGCATATATGTCTATGTGTATGCATATGAGTATGTATAAGTACATATATGTCCAGGAAGAATATTTAGAATATATGGGCAATGATCAGTCCTATCTAAACTAGTATAGAGTATACTCCCTGATAGGGCAAACTGTTCTCAAAGTGAACTTTTAGGGAGAAGCTTAATTTAGTAATTTGTGCCTATGAGTAAATGGGTGTGTACAAAGTATAAGTCATGTGCATTATGGGAAGGAACATACTTGATGCCAATGTTAGGGTTTCTATTGCTCAATGAAACACCATGACCAAGAGCAAGTTGGGAAGGAAAGGGTTTATTCAGCTTACACATCCATATTGCTGTTCATAACTGAAGGAAGTCAGGACAGGAACTCAAAAAGACAGGATGCTGGAGGCAGGAACTGATGCAGAGGCCATGGAGTAGTGCTGATTACTGGCTTGCTTCTCCTGGCACGCTCAGCTTGCTTCCTTGTAGAAACCAGGACCGTTAGTCCAGAAGTGGCACCACCCACAATTGACTGGACCCTCCCCCGTTGATCACTAATTGAGAAAATGCCTTACAGCTGGATCTCGTGGAGGCCTTTCCTCGACTGAGGGTCCTTGCTCTCTAATGACTCTGTCTTGTGTCAGGTTGACACAAAACCAGCCAGTACACTTGTGAACAAAGGCTTTCATGATCAAAGCCTGTCAGTCAAAGTAGAGAACCATCTAAATTTCATTCCTTGTAAGCAAATTCCTTTTTTCTTGAACTCCATAAAAATAAAGCCCAAAATGATAATCGGTCCCTTCAATGCTTTGTCACTCACACAGCCTGTTGCTCTCTTGTGGTGTGATTTTGAACCTTTACTGAAGTTTTGCTTTGAATAAAGTTTCCTAGATATTTTGGTATCTCTGTGGCCTTTATCTCGTTCATAAATAAGAGGTCAGAAACCTAGAACCACCCAGTTTAGATCCCCAACTACCACTGACAAAGTTACTTTGCAAATGACAAGCTAGCTGGTGTTAGGAATGGGACAGTGTCAAAAACCAAAATGGCAACAAGCACAGTCACTAGAAAATAAGAAATGATGTGCCCCTTTCTAGAAGCACTGTTTATCTACTGTGTGCAGGTGAGCACGCACTCATGAGCACCACATCACAATTTACAGGAGATAGTAGTTCTCTCCATCTGCCATACACACCCTGAAAAACTTAAACTCATGTCATGACACTTGGCAGCAAGCACCTTTACCCACTTACTCATCTCCCTGGATGAGTGTTCTCTCAGTCTCCCACTATACCCACTTACTCATCTCCCTGGGTGAGTGTTCTCTCAGTCTCCCACTTTACCCACTTACTCATCTCCCTGGGTGAGTGTTCTCTCGGTCTCCCACTTTACCCACTTACTCATCTCCCTGGGTGAGTGTTCTCTCGGTCTCCCACTTTACCCACTTACTCATCTCCCGGGGTGAGTGTTCTCTCGGTCTCCCACTTTACCCACTTACTCATCTCCCGGGGTGAGTGTTCTCTCGGTCTCCCACTCCCTTTTTTTCTTGAGACAAGGTGTCACTGTGGAGCTCGGGCTTGTCTTGAACTTTTGGAAATCCTCCTCTCTTAGCTTCCCCAGTGCTAGAACTGCAAGCATGTACCACCACACCTATATTTCCACCTATTCTTCTGCTTGGAAAATGAACCAAATCTATGGTGAGCCCCACCCCTTTTTATAACACAACCACTTATTTGCATAAGCGAGATGATGTTTTAACTTTCATTGTGCACACTCAGCAAAATCCAAGCGTGGGGAAAAATCTACAGGTCAAACAGCCTGGTTTTCTTAATACAGAAATTGTTAGAAGAAAGAAATGGGGTGGAGAACAGTCCAGAATAGTGAGCGTTGACAAGGAAACTGTGCACGGCTAGTGAGGATGTCAAGTGGTCCAGCTGCTGGGGTGAACCGTTTGGCAGCTTATCAAAGAGTTAACCAGAGAATGACTCTATGATCCAGCAAGTCAGCTCTCGCACATGTACCCAAGAGAACAGAAACACATGCTCATGTAAGCACTTGCCCAGAAAGTTTGTAATAAAATCATTTACATTAGTCCAGATGTAGAAGCAACACAAGTGACCAGCCATGGAGACTGCTTAAACAAAATGTGATTATTCACATATGGTAGATTATTATTTGACCATAACAAATGGAATGAAATACTAAAAACATGCTACATAACATAGATAGACTTGCAAAAATCATATACAAGGCAAAAAGCCAGACACATAGCCACATTTTGATCCAGTGTATGTAAAATGTGGAGAACAGGAAAATCCATAGAAGGTAGATTGGTGGCTGTCATGGCTGTTGTGACAGGAACAGGAAGTGAGTGCAGATCATTGCAGCGGATCACATCAGTGAGGCAGATGTTCTGGAATGGGTATTCCATCCAATAGAAAGTACCCAAAGCCACCTACTCGCACACTTCACACACTTGGATTTTATGTCAAGTGACACATACCTCAATTTCAAAATAACAGTGAATGACATATTAACATTTAACAGATCATACAATGTGTAGAAGTGCACACTTGGGTACTAGCTCTGTACCCTCACACAGGAGGTTTTTCTTAAAAGAAGGATAGTGAATACACATGGGGCACAGGATAGGGATGGAGAAGGGCTGATAAAGAGCTTTTTAAAAATGTTTATGTATTCATTTGTGTGTACCAGAAGAGGGTATTGGGTCTCTTTCTTCTATGACTGTCCACCTGGTCCTCTGAGGCAGATCTGAGGCTACTGTGTCCAGGTAGGGTGAAACCCAGGCATCCCGAGATATCCTCCTCCCTGGCCCTCCTTAAAACTGGGATTGCAGCATTTGCAGGAGACACCTACAACTAAAGATGTAAAGATGATGGGATCAGAACTCCAGACCTCATTTTGCCCAAAAGGCCCTCTGAATTTCCAAACCATCTCTCTAGCCCATGAACCAGCTTTTAGAAGATAATAGTTTTGACTCCTCACTCAAAATGTAGTTACAAGGATGCTGGCCTTAGAACAAATCACCAAACTTAATTCTATTTTCTGTGATTTTTCTTTTTTTAACAAAATAAAATAGAATAAGTGACCCTGCCCCAGCCAGTTCCTCTATATTTAACCTAAACTTCTCTGGGTCTACCGGTTGTAGTATGGTTATTTAACAGCTAATATCCAGATAATTTTGAGTATTGGCATTAACTCTTCTTTGAAAGTCTGGTAGAATTCTGGGCTAAAACCATCTGGCCCTGGGCTTTTTTTTAGTGGGGAGACTTTTAATGACTGCTTCTATTTCACTAGGGGTTATATATGTATTTAAATTTTTTATCTGATCTTCATTTAACTCTGGTGAGTGGTATCAATTGATAAAATTATCCATTTCATTTAGATTTTCCATCTTGGTAGAGTACAGGTTTTCTAAAGTATGTTCTTACGATTCTCTGGATTTCCTCTGTGTCTGTTGTTATTTCTTTTCTGATTTTCATTTTCATTTCAAATTTTGTTAATTTGAATATTCTCTCTTTTTAAAATTAGTTTGAATAAGGGTTTGCCTTCTTGTTTACTTTCTCAAAGAACCAACTCTTTCTTTTACTGATTTTTTGTACTGTTCTCTTTGTTTCTATTTTATTTGGTATCAACCCTCAGTTTGATCATTTTCTGGCATCTCCTTCCCCTGGGTGTGATTACTTCTTTTTTTCTAGATCTTTCAGGTGTGCTATTAAGGTACTAGCACGATATCACGCCATGGTTTTTGTTGCTGTTTGTTTTGTTTTGTTTTATGTAGGCACTTAGTACTACAAACTTTCCTCTTAACACCACTCTCATTGTGTCCCATAAGTGACTATGTTGTGTATTTATTTTCATTGGATTTTAGAAAGTCTTTAATTTCTTCCTGACCCATTTTTCATTCAACAGTGAGTTGTTCAGTTTCTGTGAGTCTGTAAGCTTTACGTTGTTTCTAATGTTGTTGATACCCAACTTTAATTTATATTTATCTGATAAGATGCATGGAGTTATTTCAATTTTCTTGTGTCTGTTGAGACCTGCTTTGTGTCTGAGTAAGAGGTCACTTTTGGGGAAAGTTCCATGAGGTGCAGAGTAAACGGTATATATTTTTGTGTGTTTGGGTGAAATGTTCTTTAAATGTCTGTTAGACCCGTTTGGTTTACAGCATCTGTTAGCTCCAGCATTTCTCGGTTTAGTTTTTGTCTGAATGATCTGTCTCTTGGTGAAAGGTGGGTATTTAAGTCTTCACTATCAGTGTGTAAGAGTCATGTGATTTAAATTGTAGTAGTGTTTCTTTTACAAGCTTGAGTGCATACTGTTTGGGACATAGATGTTAAGAATTGAAATTTCATCTTGGTGGATTTTTCTTTTAATGAGTACATAATATCCTTCCCTATCTTGTTTGATTAGTTTTGAAGTCTATTTTGTTAGATATTAAAATGGTTACACTAGCTTGCTTTTTAGATCCATTTGCTTGAAATATCTTTTACTAAGTCTTTACCCTGAGGTAATGTCTATTCTTGATGCTGAAATGTGTTTCTTGGAGGCAGCAAAAAGCTAGATTCTGGGTTTGCATCCATTCTGTTAGTCTGTGTCTTTTTATTAGAGAACTGGGATCACTGATATTGAGAAATATCAATGACCAATACTTGTTGATTCCTGTTATTTTGTTGTTGTTGGTGGTGGTGGTGGTGGTGGTGGTGGTGGTGGTGTGTGCATGTCTATGCTTTCTTTATTGATTCTGTTTCCATTTTGGTCTTAAAATTTTTTATTCATTTTCTCCCACTGTTTGCTTGTGTTTACCTAGATTTCTTTAAGGGATTCATTCATTCTTCTCACAGTTTGTGTTTTCTTGGATTTCCTTAAGGGATTCAGTCATTTCTTCTTTAAGGGCCTCTATCATTTTTAGGATAGAGGGGTTTGTTTGTTTGTTTGTTTGTTTGTTTAATGACATGCTATTTTAAGGCCTTTTCCTTCTCCTTCAGCTACGTCAGAATTTTGGGGGTGGATGATGGGTGTGTGCTGTAGTAGA
The DNA here is from genome assembly GCA_030674055.1 of Rhabdomys pumilio. Taxonomy (NCBI): domain Eukaryota; kingdom Metazoa; phylum Chordata; class Mammalia; order Rodentia; family Muridae; genus Rhabdomys; species Rhabdomys pumilio. The sequence continues at coordinate 55,290,291 of JANHMN010000015.1, forward strand.
ACAGCTAGGCTCTAGTGGAGACATGTTATCCTGGCTGTTAATGATTGTGTTTTGATACTGCATCTATCTGTGATTGGGATGATCGTCTGATTTATTCTTTTTGAGGTAGGTGTTTAGCTCCTTCAGTTACGTTCCTCCATCCTCTGCTTTTTAAAAAACTGTCATGACTGTGTGTTGCCAGGTGGAAATTTTTCTGTAGACCTGATAGGTGTGGTGACTGTGGGTTCCAGGTAAAGTGTGTTCCTGAGTATTTGGAGCTGGCACTTAGAAGTGCGGGCTACGGGTCTGAAAGAGTTCACAGGATGGAGGAGAGGAGTGTCTTCTGCAGAATCTGCCTATTTGCTCTTTTTAGAATGGGGTTAGACAGTGAAGAGTGGTCACCACGGAGGATCTGCTGTAGAGCTTGGGATGAGATGGGAGATTGCATCTGGAAGAACAGAGGGAGACATGCAGACCTACTGATGATCTAGCTGGTTCCCTGGTAGGTGTGGCCTGTGGGTTAGCAAGAAGTGCCAGTTGGAGTTGGGGCTGGGCTAAAGCAACAAGCAAGCAAGCGGAGGGAGGGAGGGAGCTTAGCTGTGGGAGCTGTGAGAGATGAGGTGGGGAGGGCTGAAGCAGGTGTTTTGATGCAGAATTGGTGCTGACACTGGGAGATTGGATCTGGAGGAATAGAAGAATAAATGAAGATCCACGGTCAGCATATCTGGTTCCCTGACAGGACGGTTGACTCTTTTTTCTTTTCTTTTTATTTTTTATAAATGTATTTTTATGTTATACATATGGTGTTTGCCTCTATGTCTCCATCTGTCTGTGCACCACGTGCACATTCAGTAGAGGCAGAGGCCAGAAGAGCACATCAAATACCATGAGACTAGAGTTATAGATGGCTTTGAGCCACCATATAGATGCTGGGAATCAAACCTGGATCCTCTGGAAATACAGCCAGTGCTCTTAACCACTGAGCCATCTCTCTAACTCTTTTGTGATCTTCCATATCCACGGTTTATCTTCAGCAAAAGGTTGTTTTTAAGAATATCAGAAAAAAGATTAAATGCAACTCTAGAAAAGGTTTTATGTATGTATGAATATGTATGAATATGACATTAAGATACTATATATTTGGGGGGTTTTTGTTGTTGTTTTTTTGTTTGTTTTTTGTTTTTTTGAGACAGGGTTTCTCTGTGTAGCCCTGGCTGTCCTGGAACTCACTCAGTTCCTCCCATGTGCTGGAATTAAAGGCGCGTGCCACCACTGCCCAGCGTATATATTTGTTTTCTAATTATCTTTTTAAAGTCAATAGAAAATATTTAAGTGTAAATTTAAGTCTCAAATTAGAGATCAGGTCAAGGTGGTACATGCCTGTTCTCCCTGTACAGGTGCATCAAGAGTTCAAGGTCATCCTCTGCATGAAGTTGCAGAACTTTGTCTCATAAAACAAGGGAGTGGTCCTTGGTACACGGCTCTATGGGTGACGTGGTTGTTTTATAAGCATGAAGGTCAAATCTGGATACCAAGCACTGGTAAGATCCCTGGCAAGACGGCATGAGTCTGTCATTGTAGGCAGACCAATGGGGCTTGTTAGCTAGCCAGCCTAGCTTATCTTGGCTGAGAGACTCTTGCTCCAAGCATAAATGACAAGTAAAGATAGCAAACATCAACCTCTAACCTTCACACATGCCCAAATACAACACACACACACACACACACACACACACACACACACACACACACAATGGTAGTCTACAATGGTAAAAATATTTATTTCTAAATGACTGCATTACGATTTATCTTTTCTTCCATGTGCTTTTCTGCACTTTTCTAATTTACCATAATAGTTATTAGTTATTTTTAAAACGTTGAGCATTTCTTGACTCTGATGAATAAAAGCAAGGGCTTTTGCAAAGGCCTGGGGAATAAAATTTGAATGGTGAACTGTTAGATTTATGGGATATGTGGATGATTTATAGTACTGATTCACAAACTATTACAAGGTGCTCTACAGTTAAAATTGAGTAATAGTGGCCTTTTCCTGTTTGGAAGTTTCATTTATTTTGTTTAATGACTTATAACCAAATGTAAAACATCCAAGTTATCAGACAATACACACATGCCAATGAATTATTAACATGCCAAACAGGGAAAAGTTATGGGGAAAATTTAAGCCATAATTTGGACACGAACATCAAGAAAAATCTCTGTTTTCAGTCTCATCAGAATTCTTACTAATGCAGCATTTTCTAAAATAAAACTTTTCTCCCTATATCCATATGTACAAATTAAAAGCCATAGGTTTATCATATCTTGAATAATTAACAGATATTAGTCAAATAACAACTGTACTTAATAGTACAAACCATTACGAAAACTTTTAATCATGATGTTTGACTTCTAAGAATTTGGAAACATAAAGGACTGCTATAGTTTGGGTATGAGTTGTTCCCAAATTTATTCTCTAATGGAACAGTGTTGGTGTAATCCGCGAGATATCCCCGCCAGCAGGAACTCACGCGAACACACAGGATTCTTCCGCGACAAGTGTTTATTTCCCATGCATGAAGCAGAGAGAGACCGAGTTGAACCTGGCCCCGCCTTATATACCCCTTGGGGTGGACAATTATGATTGGCTGCTTGCTCAAATTCCCAGGTTCCCCTGCTACTGTACATGCGCAGTTTTTACTAGTCCAGTGGTGGATGTGACGTCCAAGCTGGGTGGTGCTAGGCGTTCCCATGTCGCTGCGCATGCGCGGTTTTGCAAGCGCTATGTTCCAATAGCGGATGCTGTCACGGGTTACGTGGCTTCCTACATGTTGGAAAAGTGATGGGACCTTAAAAGCAGAGAGCCTGACGCATTGATCCTACCAGAGAGTTTGTGTGAGTACTCATAGCTGTACACGGTCCATCTTACTCCAAGGTTCTGGGAAAGTGTACTTTGAGCATCACTGGTTTCTAGGAATTTTTAAATTCCCTCCTCGGTTTCTTCAAGGATATTCTGATCACTCCATGACCACGAGTTTGCACAGCTTCTGAATTCTGCTATTGATTTCAAGTTTCATTCCATTTTTTACCCGGTAGGGCAAAACAAGAAATTATTTCAATTTTTGCGTTTTTATTGAGACTTGGTGAACACTATAAAATGTGAACTATTTTGAGGAAGTCCACAAGTTGCCGAGAGAAATGTGTATTCCCCAGATGTTGGGTGGAATATTCTACAGATATGTGTTAGGTCGTTTGCTCTGTGGTGCCCCTTAACTCCTTTGTTGAATTCTTAAGTTGTCTTCGTAGATTGTTCCTCTCATACCTAAGATGTGTCCTCACTATCTCCTACCACTAGCTTTGCCTTGATGCCCACTCTATTAGATCTGTACAGTCACCTTGTTTTTTCAATTCTATACACTTTCGATATTGAGTTCCATCCTCATTTTAAGCATGTATGTGTGTCTTTACAGTCATCCATAAAAATAACAAAATTATGTCATTCCCTGGAAAACGAATAGAATTAAAGATAATTAACTGAAAAAAAAAAGGGGGGAGGCAGATAATGAAAGGCAAATATCTCATGATTGTTCATGTATCTAGATTTAAAAGAAGGTGTGTGGGGAGCTAGTGTAAAAACATGTGTGTGTGTATACATGTGTGTGTAAGTGAGTGATTCACCTACATATGATAACAACACAGACAATGTAAGTGGAGGAAGGGGCCTGAGGCAGATGGAAGGAATACAGAGGATTGTGGGGCGGTAACCTGTGCAAACTACACTGACACACGTTTGGAAAGACCTAATCAAGTCTGGCCTGGTAGTTTGCAAGCCATTTAAACAAATTAATTTTTAAATGACTTCGACTTTCCCAGCTTGTTCTCATCTGACTCCTTATAATGCCATTTCTTCTGCACACTCTAGCACAGTTTACCCTACGTAGTGTCATAGTGGTATCACTATGAATGTATACCAAACACACTGTGGGACAGAACCAGGCCTGGACGAGATACCAGCATCACACCGTTTGCACCTCACCGGGTATTGTGTTACATCAACACAAAATGATCCAAGACAAAAGGCTTTGTGAAAACAACAAAATTTAATCAATGATCCAGAGAATAGAACAGACTTAATTATAAGTAGAATAAAAGATTTAAGTAAAAGTAGAACTACAAACCGGGGAAGCAGCAGCAGAAGCAGCAGAAACCCAGAAAATCGGCGAAAACCCTGAGGAAGTAGAGCCGCCATGACTACCCTTCAAATCAGTAAGGATCCCCACCTCCGAGGTGTGTCTCCCAACCCTAGCAAGATTCCAGTACTCTCTCAAAGATGCCCAGATTATTTCCTTAGTCAAGTTGTGCTCTCTGGACCAGGAGAACCAAGATCCGAGGAGACCAGCACAGAAGCCACCGTTCAGTACTCAACGACCACACACTGACAAAGCAGGCCTCAGATCGAAAACCTTGCACCAAACGGAAAAATCACAAAGATTACGGACCACTAAGCCGTGGAACCCTTCGGAGGAACTCAAGCCTAGCTCTGGGGGTTCAAATGTGGGGTCTTGTGACTCATCCCCAGACAGAGGCCACAGGGGCTATAGAGTTTGTGGCTGACCCCCGCAGCCCTGGCCACTATCCTGTCAGGTGAGGGAATGAAGAGCTATCCCCTAGGGTTCAGGTTCAGTCTGGCTCAGAGAGTGCTAGTCCGTGAGAGAAAGGGAGGCACCACCCAGAGGGGCCAGAGTGCACGGTCGGTCTTCCGAATACCTGGCTCCCAGAATTGCCACTCATTAAGAGGGTCCTGCCAGGGCTTCCTGCTTCTCAAGACTGGAGCGCCCAGGACTTCAAGACCGCACTTTGTCCCCTCAGAGGTTAGAGGCTCTGAACCCACCTTCAGGTTCTTCTCAGTCCTCCACCCGCCCCAGTTTACAAGAGCTAAGAAAAGAGACCTGTGGGAGCAGCAGGGATAGATACTGTGCTGACAGCAGGACCTCGGGGAGCCAGGCCTCAAGACTGCTCCTGAAGACCCCAGTGCAGCCTGCTAACTTATCCCTCAGAGGAGAACATGAGGCAGTCCCTCACTCAGATGGAGGAGGAAGACCTCATCTGGGTCTGGCTCAACGAGTACCATTAAAAGAAAGTCTAACACACACCAGGACCTCATATTCATCCAGGAAATGCCTTAGCGTTCGGTGGAAAACCCAATTCACGCCCCTGCGATCGCTACTCACTACCTAGGGTTCGGCAGGCCCAGTGGCTGAGTGGCCGCTCCCCTCATTCCTCCCCTGAAGAGCCTGCCCTGCCCTGGGAGCAGACTGCTGTGAAGTTGTTTGACCAGGAGAGTCGCAGCACCTTGCAGAAGGGACCTGGAAAACCATCTGTGGCAAGCATTTCTGGAACCCCCAGCCACCAGGAGCTAAGGATGCAGCGCATCAATATTTTGCAGCAGCTCTTGCAGCAGGAGGTAGAGGGCCTGGCAATGGGCAGTTGTGCCCCTCTGAACGGAGGCTCTGCTTTAGATATGACTGAACTTCAGCCCCCAGTGGCTGAAATTTCTAGAACTCTGAATGCTCCAGAACACAATTCTGGAACTTCCCTTCTTGAACTGTCAAAGCACTCTGGTGTGACGGAAGAGTGTGAGGAGCCACAGCCCCACCCTGCAGAAAAGCACAGGGATCCACAGGCCTGTCCTGGGGAGGAGACTAAGGTGGTTCAGCCCTGCTCTACCACAGAACTAAAGCCCCCAGTGCCACCCAGAGCTGAGCCAGAGCCACCGGAGCCTTGCCTTGCAGCACAGTCTGGGCCCTGTCTGCCTAGTTGTTGGGGACAGGCTGAGCCCCCCACCCCCACCCCCGAGGCCTGCCCTAGGATGGAGCTGAGAGCATCAGCAGCCTGCGATCTGGAAGGTGGAAGCCAAGAGTCTAGCCCACAGCCCTGTTGCAGTCAGGGACCTCCAGCAACCACCATCCTGACCTTCTCGTCACAAAGCACAGTCTGTGCCAGCCCCCCATCTACTCACTCCACTCTTTGAGATCCCCAACAGGCCATTCAGGCTCCAGCAGTTTGGCCTCTCGAACCCTGGCTCTGAGGCAGCGCCTCAGAGCGTGTCTCACCACCATCCACTGCTTCCATGAGGCTCGCCTGGATGACGAATGCGCCTTCTACACTAGCTGAACTCTGCCTCCAGGACCCACCCGGGTCTGCACCAACCCTGTGGCCAGGATGCTTGAATGGCAAGATGCCCTGCATTTCCTTCCAGTTGGCCCTGTGGTCCCACAGGACTCTCCGTCATGACTCCAGCCTTTGCTGGAGTCTGCTCTGCTGCGTTTACCCTTCCTTCAGCCTTATTTATTGTTGACCTGCCCGTTGGACTGGGAGCCACCACTCCTTTTTTATCCTTTAATAAAGTTTCTATAAATTGTGTTTGAAAAAAAATAATAAAAGTAGAACTAAAGGCCCCTTTCAGCTGGGAACACGGAAGTTGTCCCAGATAAGAAAAAGATTACTTCTGTGCCAAAACTCATATGACAAAGTGACAGATTTTTGCACAGTTTACGATAAAACACCTCAAAAGAGATCTTAGGTGCATTTTTTTATCTATGTTATTAGGTTCTTATACCTCCCTTACTACTCTTGTTCGATCCTAATCCCTTCAACCCCCCAACACTAGGTAAGAGAGAAAGAAGGCAGAAGGGTAAGGAAGCAGACAGCTCCATAACTACTTCCTGCTGAATTGACTTCCTTGGGGCGAGTCCAATCTTCATTGTCAGGCCACCTACAACTTCTTCTCATCTCTTTGCTCAGAACCACTTGACAAACAACAGGGGAGCAGCAGCCTTCTCAGAGCACTCCCCACCCTCTCCAGGCCCTGGCATTTACCCCTATCCAGAGTCCCCAGAAACAACTTTTTGCAGCTGGCAAAAAGTACTCCCCTCCTAGAGCACAAGACAATCACAATCAACAGCTGTGGACAAACTGAAGCAGCCCCACATCCCACACCTGGGATGAAAACAAAAACATACTCATATGGCATAACTGGATTTTTAAAGAAACCAAAACCCTCACTACAGAGGTCTGGACAAAGATGCTTCCAAGGGCAAGCAGGAAGCTTATATGTGAGAAAGCTGAGCATTACAGCAGGCAATAGAGAGAAAGTACAGAACTAAGATTTTTATGACTAAGATGGCATGACAAGCTAGCAGTTTCTATGTACTGCAGAGCCCAGCTCAAGAAGGCTTCCAGTAATATCTTGGAATGAAATCAGACAAGAAGACATTGCCTAAACAGGTAATCTGTGTGTTGTTTGATCTCATGGTAAATGCAGTCTCACCTGCATGGAGTAGCTGATTTTGTGAGATTTGGACTGTTGGTAGAAAAGGGGGTCCTCTGGCCCCTCAAATAACGTTCTTCATGAGGTAGAATGAAGAGACAGAATCCACTTTATGGAAGGCTGGTATGCTCTTGATCAGTCAGGAAGGTCAGGTCAGCAAAGCTGACTAAAAGATAAACTCAGGCATTGGCTACAGTATGACTGTAATCTGACCCATTAGCTAATGATGGCTGCTGGCAATAAATAAACAGATAAACGTTAACATAAACAAATAAAGCATTTTTTTAAAAAGGAGCCTGATACAAGAACATAAACTTTGGGTGATTTCCCCTCATTATCGAGACTCTTCTTGAGCACTTAGTGCTGCAACAGAAGCACGGAAAAGCTATGGTATGGTCTATCTCAGGAGGCACAAGGTAGCCTCAGATGTGCTGTGTAGCTCAGTATGGTCCCGAATTCCTCATCCTCTTGCTCCAATCTCTAGGATGCTCAGATTACGGATATGCCCTACAGGGCTTTGTATTCTTCATCAACTGAGCTGCATCGGTAGACCAAGATTTTTTTAAATCTAAATATACTATACCTTTTTACTTTTAACATGATAGCAAATTACTAGTTGTAAGAAAATCTTAAGTTGTCATTCTCCAGGAATTCCAACTTTTCTCTGATTCTACGGCTAGATTTTTATTTATGTACAAAACTGCAGCTTCTCATGTCTTTGAATAACCCGGAAAATAACATGAAGAAGTCCTTGAAATATCATTAAAAATTCATTTCCTGCCAACTCCTGATGGTCCTAAATTCCACATGGCATTGCTGTCAGTTTTCATAAATGTTAAATTAATTTTGACACCGAACATCTAGGACAAACTTTAGCAGAATTGCAGGACTGAATACCTTAGGGTGTCAGGGAAGTGTCAGTTCAGTATGGTGCTGCCCAGCAGGACTCATCTGTGTTAAGCATTGGGAAATTCTGCAGTTGCTTCAAAGGCTTGTAGGTTCCAGGAAAGTGGCCGGTAAATTGCAGTTAACTTTGACAAATTTCAGTCTAGTGCCATAGAGAGATTATGAAGAGTTCCACTCCCAGCCCTATGGCAAGCTGGCATAGTGTCCCTAAGGCAGCTTACAGGAGTCAGAGTGTGCAATATAGATTTTGTTCTCCAAATGGACGTTCTGTGCTCTGATCACTGTTGGGTGCTCAACAGAAGGGAAAATAGAGGCTGGGAGTCATTGTCATGCCTCTCATCACCATGACTCCTTTGTTAAAGCCTTTCTACCATCAGCTGGGGATTTTAAGAGACTCTTGAAAAGCACAATGCCAATGCATGCAGATCAAGGCTCTGGCTTCTATATGAGATTCCAAAAGTGGGTAACATTTGTTTCATTGTACAGGATAGAATGAGTGTTCCCATTAGCTTAGCAGAGGGAGCTGACTTCATGACTTCATAGGCAGAAAAGATCCAAAAAAAAAAAAAAGTAGAAATGAGGAATGGAAAGCAGATGGCTCCTTTCAGTCATTCAGCTCAGAGAACAGGGGAACTTTCCTATAACACTTTTACGGTAATTAACCCTCTTACCAGCTGCTATTTCTCTTCTGGTTTGATTTTTTTTGTCTGTTTGTTTGTTTTGTTGTTTTTTAGAGAGTTTAAATTTTTTATTAAAATATATTTACATCATTCCCCCTTTTCCAGGTTCTTCTTCCAACCCTCTCACCTTCTCCTCTGTCTTGAAGTCATGACCTTTCTTTGTTATTTTTCTCTCTGTGTGTCATATATATCTAAGCATATAAACATGACCTGCTGAGTTTGTATAGTGTTGCTTGTATGTGTAGGATTTCAGAGTCAACCACTTGATATTGGGTAAACAATTAGGGCGTTAGTCCACAAGGTAGACTATTTCTCTTTTTATCATTCCCTAGTTGCCTGTAGTTCTCTGTTTAGGGAGGGGACCATGTCCATTGGTGTTGTACTTGTCTGGGTCTTGTCTAGGCATCCATATCCTTGACATGTCGAGGGGGAAGATTCACTGTCATCTCTAGGAGACAACCTCACAGCAAATTTCCTGGTTCCTTAGCTCTTACAATCTTTCTGCCCCTGTTCCCCCATGCTTCCTGAGCTCTAGGTGCAGGACTTGTGTTGTAGATATATTAATTGTGGCTGGACACCACTCCCCATTCTCTGCATTTTGATCACTTGTGGTAATCTGTAATGTCTTCCTTCTGTTGCAAAAGGAAGTTTCTTTGATGAGGAGGGAGAGCTACACATGGCTGTGGGTATAAGGATAGGCATTTAGAATGTAGTTAAGAACTATGCTGACTTAGTAAACTGGCTGTAGTGGGTTCTTCTCCAAGATGTTTGACCTCACTAGCCCTGAGTGGTTGGCTGTTTCTAGTACCAAGCATGATTTCCCTCCATTGAGAAAGCCATGAGTCCAGTCACACAGCTCTTGGGGTCTACTAAGATATGAGTGCCACTCTTGTACCCTGAGGAGGATCACGCCATGCTGGTCACTGTTGTGGTTCACAGGTGTTACAGTTGAATAGAACTCTCGGTTGCTCCCTTCCCTTGAAAGTTTCTATCGCACCTTCCTGTACTATGAAAGCTAGTCCACAGGAAGGAAGATTTCATGTCAGATTCACCTCAAGTCCTCTGGGTCCTGAGTCTGACATGCATGGTGTTTTAAGCAGCAGGGACTTACCTTGAACCTCCAGGAGGCAACCAAGAGAAACAGCAATATTATTTGGGGAGTCTCTTAAACTCCCCTGGCCGATATTTTGAAGGAAATTTCTCATGCCTAGTATTGGGGTGTTATTTTTTGTTTTTGTTTTTTCGAGACAGGGTTTCTCTGTGTAGCCCTAGCTATCCTGGAACTCACTCTGTAGACCAGGCTGGCCTCGAACTCAGAAATCCACCTGCCTCTGCCTCCCAAGTGCTGGGATTAAAGGCGTGCGCCACCACTGCCCGGCGGGGTGTTTTCTTTTTTTGTTGTTTGTTTTGTTTTGTTTTGTTTTTTGTCATCTCAGGTGGGATAACTTCACTTAAACTACACACACATACACAGAGGAGGGTAGTGCATGTAATTTGGGGTACACAAGTAATAATGTGACTGTTCTGTTCTTTGGTTTGGTTTAGTTTGGGGTTTTTTAATGGCCCTTTTATCTTGAGATAAGCCAAAGCATTTGTTCTCTTTAACAAAGTCTATTCTTAGGACAAACTATTTATTCTGTAAAAATTATGCCTCTCTCTCTCTCTCTCTCTCTCTCTCTCTCTCTCTCTCTCTGTCTGTCTGTCTTTCTTCTTTTCTTCTTCTCTTTCTCCTCCTTCTCCTTCTTCTTCTCCCCTCCCTCCCCCTTCCTCTCTCTCTCATACTTGTACTTATACTTAAAGCCATATAAAAGGATTGGAGAGATGGCTCATTCATTAAGTGTGTACTGCATAAACATTTGGACCTGAGTTTAGGTCCTCAACACATATGTAAAAAGGCCAGATGCATTGGCATGTGTCTGTGCCCCGCGCAATCGTCTCGCCAGCAAGAACGCATGCGGGCACCAGGATCCTTCTGCAGCGAGCGTATATTGCAATGAAAGGAGGAAGAGAGAGAGCCCCAAAATGGCACTGCTTTATATACACCCTAGGGTGGCGTGGACATATCTGATTGGCTGCTTGCTCATAACCCCGTATGACGCCCCGGGCTGGGCAGTGACTTGGCTTGCTTTCACCACTTGCACATGCACAATTTACTTGTTTACCCACGGGAGCACCGGATGCCAGCGCCATCTTGTAATGGCAAATGCTGTCACCGCTCACCGCGGCTCTCTACATGTGTCTATAACCACCATGCTGGGGGTGGGGTGGTCATAGACATATCCCTGCTATCTACCCAAATCTGCAAGCTGCAGGTCCAATGAGAGATTATGTCTCAAAAAGTAAGGTGGAAAATAAATGAGGAAGACACTTGGAATTGATCTTTGGCTTCTACTTGCACACATGCACAAGGTATATATAGTGCATGTATGTACACACACACACAAATACACACACACAAACTATGCTAAAAATCTTTCATTGTTGGAAATGATGGCATGCTCCTATAATCCCAGTATTGAGGAAGTGGAGGCAAGCAGACCAGTTCAAAGCCTGATAACTATATTACCCATAGGCACCTCTTGGAGAAGGGGAAGAAAAAATAAATAGATATATCTGAAGATAAAGTTAGCAGAAGAAAAGCCAGAAAATTAATCAAAAAGATCCAAGAAAGACAAAAGCAGGCAAGGTTTGAGGACTATGAGATAAGTAGAAAAGCAACATGAAGCCAAACACAAGTCTCAGAAGTGAGTTCTAGGAATTTACAGCTGGATGCTGGGGCCAAATACGTTACAGTTTACATGTTGTAGAGAAGACCATGAGTGATGTGCCCAGATTCACAAGAGGGCTCATGAATGCAAAAAGGAAGCCAAAAATGCTTGAACTTCCATAGTGTGGTACCTCCCTCCAGTCTGTGCTCTGAGATACAGTCTCCAAATGACCCCTCCTTCGGTTTCTATCCCACACTTTGTCTCCATATTTGCTCTCTTGAGTATTTTGTTACTCCTTCTAAGATGGACCACAGCACCCACACTTTGATCTTCTTTGTTCATATGCTTCGTGTGGTCTGTGAGTTGTATCTTGGATATTGCGAGCTTTTGGGCTAATATCCACTTATCAGTGAGTGCATATCATGTACCATGTGTATTCTTTTGTGATTGGGTTATCTCACTCAGGATGATATTTTCTAGTTCTATCCATTTACCTAAATATTTCTCAAATTCATTGTTTTTAATAGCTGACTAGTACTCCACTGTGTAAATGTACCACATTTTCTGTATCCACTCCTCTGTTGAAGGACATCTGGGTTCTTTCCAGCTTCTGGCTATTATAAATAAGGCTCCCATGAACATAGTGGAACATATGTCCTTAGACTCCAGACAACCAAATAACCCTATTAAAAATTGAGGTACAGAGCTAAACAAAGAATTCTCATCTGAGGAAACTCGAATGGCCAAGAAGCACCTAAAGAAATGTTCAATATCCTTAGTCATCAGGGAAATGCAAATCAAAACAACCCTGTGATTCCACCTCACACCAGTCAGAATGGCTAAGATCAAAAACTCAGGTGATAGCAGATGCTGGTGAGGATGTGGAGAAAGAGGAACACTCCTCCATTGTTGGTGGGATTGCAAGCTGGTACAACCACTCTGGAAATTAGTCTGGCTGTACCTCAGAAAATTGGATATAGCACTACCTGAGGACCCAGCTATACCACTTCTGGCCATATACCCAGAAGATGCTGTTTTCTTGTTTCTTTGGGAGTTTGTTGTTGTTTTAAGAGGAAAATCAGAAAGTTTAATGACTGAAACAGACATTTTTGTCATTTGAAAAACTTACATACCATTTTATATATTAAATCAAATAATGAGAAAATGTTTAAACTAGCAATCTGCTTTTATGACCCACTCTTTTTAAGACAAAAAAAATTGTCCTGATCTATTTAAGTTTGATTTTCTAAGGATTGGAGATTGGTGGGAAAATATATGTGTAAATAAGCTTTTAAAAAAATTCAGTATTGTATCGTGTAGTTTTTTACTACCCCAATTTAAGCTCTGGGTATACCACACTACCAACCTTGCCCAGGTTTCTTTAGATCCATGGATGACAGACAGACACACACACACACACACACACACACACACACACATATACACACAGAGAGATTAGCTTATTTTTGATATTTTAGCTCAATGGCCAGGCTTTTCTAAGCCTTCCTCGGCTATCATGCCCTTCTTTCTTTTTACTCCCAGCTCAGCATCCTAAATCTGTCCTCAGCTCAGTTGATCTCTAATCTTTCACCTGCTACCCCAGGCCCAGTCAGGGAAGTGGCTGATGGCCACTCTGCCCTAGATCTCACATGGCTGGAGGCTCTTTCTCTCTCCAAAGCATGGCAAAATCTCTCTCTCCTCCCTTGGGTCTGCTAGTCTGCCTGTGGGAAAATTGGAAGTCCCACCTATTTCACCTGGCTCATTGGCCAATAGCATCTTTATTGATTAAGAACCAAGGATCTCTGCCCAGAGGTGGCATACGCCTTTAATCCCAGCACTTGAGAGGCAGAGGCAGACGGATGTCTGAGTTCGAGGCCAGCCTGGTCTACAGGGTGAGTTCCAGGACAGTCAGGACTACACAGAGAAACCCTGTCTCGAAAAACAAAACAAAACAAAACAAAACAAAAACAAAAACAACAACAACAACAAAAAAACAACAAGGATCTTCGGTGTTCGCAAGCAAATTCCTGATCAAAACATCAGAACCGTGCCCTACACAGTATTGTGCCTATACAGACAAATCCATTCAGTGTTCTTTAGTGTATTCTACAAAGTCCCAAGTGCTCCATCACCTGGAAAGCCATCACATAATTTTTGGTGTCCCTGGCATTATTGGAGAAAGTAAGCAACATCCTTAGGACTATCACGTTTCCAGGAACATGATACCCCAATAGACACAACACATCACAGAGTGAGCACATGAACCATAGCTAACATCAGCTCAGCTGTGTGTCAAGGCTGCTAAAGAAACTAAATCAAGTCTTAAAAAAAAAAAAAAAAGTGAAGTGGAAGGGTTTATGCACTGTCTTAGTAAGTGTTCTACTGCTGTAGGAAACAGTGAGACCAAACAACCTTTATAAAGGTATGAATTTAATTGGAGCTGGCTTACAGTTTCAGAGGTTTAGTATATTGACCTCATGGTGGGGAACATGAAGCATGAAGGCAGTCATGGTGATAGACAAGCAGCTGAGGTTTCTACATCTGATCTACAGGTAGCAGGGAGAGACTCCCAGTGACACACTTTCTCCAACAAAGCCACATCTCCTAATTCTTCCAAACAGTGCCATTCCCTGGTGACCAGGGATCTAAATCTATGAGCCGATGGGGGCTATTCTCACTAAAACCACCGCATTACACTCCCTGGTCACATAGGATTATAGCCATATTATAATGCAAAATGCATTTAGTCCAATTTCAAATGTCCCCACAGTCTATCACAGTCTCAAGACTGCTTAAAAGTCCAAAGTCTAAAGTATCTTCTGAAACTCAAGGCAATCTCTTAACTGTTACCTCTGTAAAGTCAAAATTAAAGAGCAAATCATGTACTTCCAACATTCAACAGCATTCAATATATTGCCATTTCAAAGGGAGGGGAGAGCATAGTAAGAAAATACTGAACCAAGACAGAAAACCATCAGGGCAAACAAATTCTGCAACTCCATGTTTAATGGCAAAATGGTCTTCATATCTCCAACTCCTTTTTAGCTTTGTTGAAAACCACATGCTAGCCAGGTGGTGGTGACGCACGCCTTTAATCCCAGTACTTGGGAGGCAGAATTTCCTCTCCACCCCCCTTTTTTTTTGTTTTGTTTTGTTTATCTTTTTGTTCTTTGCCTTGGCTGGCCTGGCACTGCCTACATAAACCAGGGTGGTCTTGAAGTGACAGAGATCCACCTTCCTCTGTTCCCAAGTGCTAGTATAAAAGCCACCCTGGGCAGCTAAATTTTCAGACTTTCTTAAAAAATTCAGGATAATCAAACTTGATTTTGACATTTTTGATGCTTTACCTAAAACAACACCTCTCTGTCTCTGTACTTTCTGAATCAGCACACTAATTCACCACAAATTTTTACTACTTGTTTGTAAATTATTCATTAGCAAGCCTATATTTTTTATATTTCTCTAAATAACATTGATAAAGAACAATAAAGGTACTTAAAAGAAAGTTTACTCAAAGCTTAATATGAGTGAGGTGTTTTGGGCCAGTGACAGGGATTCACCTTGCCTTGAATGACATGTTCACTGTGGAGGAGCCACCTGAGCTTCTAGAATCACAGAACAAAAGGGAGCAGAAGATCAATGCATTTACAGCTACATTGTGTAGGTATCAGGTCGCTGAGCTAGAGGAAGTCTGGGAAACCTCGCCCATAAAGTCCAGTTGTTATTTCATTCTTAGCTTTAAGGTTAGTGGAGCCTCAAGGCTGCCAGGCTTAAAGATCCCTCCTAAAAACCTTATCTGCTAGAAACTTAGGTCAGATATCAGAGATGATGTAGATGTTTATTAAAGGCCCCAAACAGTTTTGGTTCACAGCCTATGTCCCTTCTCTTCACAATAGCAAAATTCTAATCACCCAAGGTTAAGATTTTTGCATAATCTTTGACATAAAGCTTCATCCAAGAACTGCAGTTCACTGTTGTAATGTTTATATTCTTATTTACTTTTAATATCTGTATTTTTATTTAAATAAGTAAATTCCTAATTTCTTTATTAAAGAAAAAAATTTATCAGGACAGACACGGGTCCTTAATCCCAGCACTTGGGAGGCAGAGGCAGGCGGATTTCTGAGTTCGAGGCTACCCTGGTCTACTGAGTGAGTTCCAGGACAGCCAGGGCTACACAGAGAAACCCTGTCTCGAAAAACAAAACAAAACAAAAATATGTACATGTACATATATATGTGTATATATGCTCTTAGATTGAAAACTAAAGCTGACAATTCACTTTCCGGACACTCTTCCAATTCAACAAATGAATTTTGCCTTTTCAACAGAACAAGGAGACTATGTTGTTGTTGGTCAAATGCAAAACAAAGCCAGAATTTCGGTACCGATTTATACTGCAGCTATTTTACATTGGTCAAATGATCAAAGATTTTTTTTAACTCTTGCAGGGCAGATGGTTCAGACATCCAGGTGAGCATCTTCTAAATGCTAATTTTTCTGTATTGGAGAAAAATAATAGATTCAGGCGAAACAGTGCCTGGGGCAAAGACGTTGGCAAAGCTCAAAAGCAACAAGATTTTTCTGAATGCGAGGGTGGGGTCGTCTCTGCACAGTCCAGGCCTAGCGCTCCGCGACAATTTCTAACTACACCCCAACCCTGGGCACCAGGTTTGTTTACACTCAACCACAGCCCGACGTCTCCGCCAGTCCTTCTCCTTTAGAACCCGGCTTGGAGTCCAAGGAGAACGCAAGAACCTGGAGCACAGGAATGCCGGTTCTGGCGCATACTCCCAAGCCATTCGAGGGATGGCAATCCGAGAGATGAAAATCCAGTACTCCGTAGTTTCCAGAGGACTCTACAGTGCCTCTGCGGTGTGTGGTTGGCTGGCCTCTAGGCATGCGCAGTGGCCGCCCGGGGTTGGCGCCCGAGAGTACTCTACCGGAAGGGCTCTAAGCCAGGGCCATGTCGGCCCAGGGCGACTGTGAGTTTCTGGTGCAGCGTGCCCGGGAGCTAGTGCCCCAAGACCTGTGGGCAGCCAAGGCGTGGCTGATCACGGCCCGCAGCCTCTACCCGGCCGACTTCAACATTCAGGTGAGTCAGACTCGGCGCGTCTCCACGCTTGGCAGAGCCCAGTGGCCCCGGGCGCTTTGCGCGGCCGCTGCCCCCCTCCTCAAGTCGCTCCTACCCTGCTCCACAGAACGGTTGACCAACCTTCCCCCAGCGCCTGCAAAGGCGGGGACCACACAGTAGATTCTGGTCTGATTGATCCTTCACAATGCATCTTCGCCACTAGGGCCCAGGGCACTCATTCATTGATCATGGTGGCAGCCGTCTGTTTCTGCTTTTGGGATGTTACTACCCCACTTGATCCCAGAAGCCCTGCGGATGGGGTGAACCCAGAGTCCCAGTCCTGAATTCTGTGCCACCGGGCTCTCGTTTCCCTTGGGGGGTGTTCTGGGTGAAGGCCCACCTCTGAGCAGTGCTGCAGGTGGGCTGTATATGGACCAGCTACCACCGTGGAAGCTGTTGACCCTGTCTGCCTTGTTTCAGTATGAAATGTACACCATCGAACGGAATGCAGAGAGGACTGCCACCGCAGGGAGGTTGCTGTATGACATGTGAGTTAACTGGGATCGTTCCGCGAGCTATTGTTGATATCTGAAGGGGCCCTGTTCAGATATTAACAATAATAGTAGTTGGGGCTCTGCAAGATCATCCACTTCCCTGGTATCCAAAATTCAGGCCTTCTTAATTGCCAACAGGCCTTCTGCAGAGATGACTTTTTATTCTTGAATTTTAATCCCAAAATGTGTAGCCAGTGATTTATTTAAGAATCATAGGTTCATTACAAACATTCAAACAGCAATTGATAGAATGAAATATGTGTGTATGAATGAAATGTGTGTATGTGTGTGTGTGTGTGTGTATGAATTGCCAGTTTTCCACATTTTCGACAACCTGTATATATTTATCTCTTCCATGCCACACACACGCCCTTTTGTGCCTTTTCTTTCTCATGAGACAGAGGAGTCTCATTTTATTGGGCAGGGTGGTTTTGAGCTCAGACTCACATGCTTCTCTTGTCTTAGCCTTTTTTGTAGCTGGGACACAGGCTATACCAACACATCAGGCCTGTATCTCGGGGAAAATGGTATAGTACTATATTGTTTCTTAAGTTTGTTCCCCTCATTCTACCAACAGTGTTGAGTATCAGTACAACTGTTCTCTTTGGTTAATTGTGGTCTGTAGTTTGCCTTTGTTGTTGTTGTTTTTAAGAGAGTATTACTTTTTCTGTTGCTGTGACTGATAGAAAGCAACTCAGAAAGGAAGGGTGTAAGGACTCAGGGTTTAAGGATACCGCCCATCCTGGTGCAGAAGGCATGGCAACAGGAGCTGGAGTGACTGGTCACAATGTGTATGATGAATGAGTGATGGCTCTTGGCTGCCTTTTGTTTTTTCTTTCTCTCTGAGACCAGGTCTCCTGTGTCTCAGATTGCTGTGGATTCAGATTCACTAAAGTATCTGAGGATGACCTTTGAACTTCTGACCTTCTTGCCTTTATGTCATAAACACTGTGACTACAGGCCCACAGCCACATCTGATCTGGACAGATGTAGAATAGAGGTAGAGCAGAGGGGTGGAACCCAGGGCTTTGTGCATGACAAGAAACCAATCCAACGACTGAGCTACATCTCCAGCCCCTCAGTCACAAGACCGTCTAAAGACTTTTATGAGTAGTCTCAATTTTTAAACTAGTAGATTATTTTTGTGTACTTAGTTTACTTTTTTTGTTCAGACATATATAATCATTTACCTAAAGAAAAATGTGTCTCTCTAAAGGCTGTTATTTGTACTTGTTTGAATCTCACATCTTACTTTTTGCATTCATTTTTAAAACAGGTTTGTGAATTTCCCAGACCAGCCCGTGGTGTGGAGGGAAATCAGTATCATAACTTCAGCGTTGAGGAATGACTCGCAAGACAAGCAAACCCAATTTTTAAGGAGTGAGTACAGTTATAGTCTAATAGTTTATAATCAGCCACTTCCGGAATGTCGTATCTGTCATAGACATCTGTCATAGTGACACCCATGTTATGTTTTACTCTAGGCAATGAAAGTCTACAGTGATACCAGTTGGTCCTTTTAACATTTACTTAGAACACTTTGAGTGTCCCTGTGTGATGGTAGTCTGCCAATGAGATCAAAGATTGAGTTTATTTTGACCATATTTTACAATAACCAGAAAATGGTTATGTCTTAGTTAGGGTTTTACTGCTGTGAAGAGACACCATGACCAAGGTAACTCTTAGAAGGACAACATTTAATTGGGACTGGCTCACAGGTTCAGAGATTCAGTTCATTATCATCAAGGCAGGAACATGGCAGCATCCAGGCAGGCATGGTGCAGGAAGAGCTGAGAGTTCTACATCTTCATCTGAAGGCTGCTAGCAGAATACTGGCTTCCAGGCAGCTAGGATGAGAGTATTAAAGCCCATGCCCACAGTGACACACCTACTCCAACAAGGCCACACCTCCTAATAGTGCCACTCCCTGTGTCAAACATGTACAAACTGTCACAGATAAACCAGATCTTCACAAGAGAGGAAAAATCCATCACATGTCTGTGTTGATTGCTGTAGCCAGTCAAAATCTCCCAGTTCTAGATAATTGGCAAGCAGGTGGTGTTGGCTATTTCAACTTAAGTAAGTCCGTGCCTCTATCTTAGTGTAGTTAGCTCCGTGGTGAATCCTGCCCCCTGGATCGTCAGGCCTCCAAATCTTTCATGATTATTCTGCTAGTTTGCAGATGAATACTGAGTATTTTATATATGGGAAAATGCTTATTTTCTTTGTGAAAAAAAAAAACATTACAGGTGAAATGTTGTTGACAGGTTTATTTGAAACCCTTCCGGGTCGGGTCCAGTGCGAGATGTTACTGAAGGTGACAGAGCAGTGCTTCAACACGCTGGAGCGGTCAGAGATGTTGCTGCTGCTGCTGAGGCGTTTCCCTGAGACGGTGGTGCAACACGGGGTAGGCTTGCTCTGTCCTGTCCTTTAAGAAAAGAGACAGTTGCTGGGCCGTCATTTCCTCGGCTCATTGCACATTTCTAGAAGGCACAGTTGCCATGGGGCTGCCCGGCTTCAGGGACACAGCACTGGACGCAGGCGACAGACTGATGATGCTCTGGCCTTGTAGGGAACTTAATTCTTTCTTACTGTTCTGTGCTTCGGTGGAGAAACTTAACTCTTTATCTCTCTTATTATTTACTTTATAATTCTCTGTACTTGAATAAGCATTGGAAAACCTTTTACTTTATAAACTTACTTTGTAATTAGTTCTCTATGCTCAAATAAGTGCTAGTAACGTAAGTCTTACTTTTTTTATAAAGTTACTTTATAATTCTCTGGCCATTAGCATCTGCTGTGTAGCAGCAGGGAATTCAGTAGAGGATTTATTGCTAGGGCTACTTTCTCTCTTACCCTGAAGCCTCCCTCGTTTGGACCAGGCGAGAGGGAGACTTGGAGCAATTACCCTTTAGTCAGCCAGGAAAAGAAAGTCATGCTCGCAGAAGGGGTGTGTGTGTGAGTGTGTGTATGCATGCAATATGCACAGAAACACACATTTGTACACAGACATGTTCACATATTTTGTCAGGCCCGATCACCTATTTCATCCACTCCACAAATATTCATGCATACTTACATACATACACCTATACTTACTTACTTATATGCATATATGCGTGCGTACATACATACATACATACATGGTGGATGTAGCAAAAGCCCCCACAAGCAGGCTTCATTGAGTAAGCACCATTGTGGAGAGAATTCACTCATTCTAGATGAAATATAAACTCCAACCTTTATTGCTCAGAGAAAGAACTTCTACCTTTTTATTGAGTATGAAAAAGCCCTGACCTTGTCAGGAAAAAAAAAAAGCTGCTGTTAAGAAAAAAACCCTGTCTTTTTTCCCTCTGGCACACCACCAACCAGCTGACACCCCGGCAGTCAGGTGTTACTGGTATTGTAAGAACAAGCATACCCCAGGTCTCATTTCTACTGTGGTGAGCCTGATGCTGGATCTGGATCTTTGACTTGGGACGGAAGAGCTCGAAAGTTGGTGAATTCCCACCTTATGGCCACGTGGTGTCAGGCGAATCTGAACAGTTGTCTTCTGAAGCACTGAGGCTGCCAGAGTCTGTGCCAACAAGAACGTGGTAAAGAGCTGTGGCAGGGATGGCTTTCCTGTCCAACTGGGGCGCCACCCTTTCCATGGCCTCCATTTCAGCAAGATGATGTCCTGGCCTGGGGCTGACAGGCTCCAGACAGGTATGCGTGGTGCCTGAGAGAAGCCGCAGGGCACAGTGGCCAGGGTCCACACTGCCAGGTCATCATGTCCATTCACATCAAGCTGCAGAATCAGGAACATGAAGCTCTGCAGAGCCAAGCTCAGGTTCCCCGGCTGCCATGCAGAGCCAAGCTCAGGTTCCCCGGCCGCCACGCAGAGCCAAGCTCAGGTTCCCCGGCCGCCAGAAGACCCACATCTCAGGGAGGTGGGGCTTCACCAAGTTCAGTGCCGATGAATTTGAAGACATGGTTGCTGAGAAGCGGTTCATTCCCAATGCCTATGGTGTCAAATATATCCCCAGTTGTGGTCCCCTGGACAAGCGGAGAGCCCTGCGTTCCTGAAGGCTTCCACAGTGTTCTCCTGTACCATGCCAAATCATGTTCAGTAATAAATCTCACATCCAGTCTGTGTTTAAAAAAAAAAAAAGACAAAAGCAACCTGTCTCCTGGTAAGAGGCAGCCTGCCTGCCCTCCTGCTCTCTGCTCTGCTCTCTCTGTCTTCATTCCTTGTTCTTGTACTTTTTTAGGACACATGATCACATGGTATTCTAACCATCTTTTCTCAAAAGTTCAAATCTAAATTCAAATCATAAATTGAATAAGAAGTTACAACAGCGGTTTATATGTGTTCCCGTTAAGACTAGTTATCTAATTAAATATTCATTATCTGTCACTAGCTCCACAGGTTAATTAAGAGTTAATTAAACAATAATTGTTATGTCCTAAGTTAGCACAGTTTTGTCAAGAGGCAAATCATCTGCCTTGTTTCTGATTCATACTGAAGTTTTGTATAGAAAAAGGTAATCAATATTTTATCTTCTGTCCTTGTACCTACAATAAATTATCCAGCCGGGCGGTGGTGGCGCACGCCTTTAATCCCAGCGCTTGGGAGACAGAGGCAGGCGGATTTCTGAGTTCGAGGCCAGCCTGGTCTACAGAGTGAGTTCCAGGACAGCCAGGGCTACACAGAGAAACCCTGTCTCAAAAAACCAAATAAATAAATAAATAAATAAATGAATAAATTATCCATTCCCAATTTACGACCCCAGTTATCAGATAATGGTTTCACAGAAGGAATGTTTTCCCTGATCATAAATTTGTTTAAGCCTGCTTTCTATCCTAGTGCAATTATCCCATGATGCATGAAGGTTTACAGAGCCCTAATTGTAGCCTTTTCTATAAAGGGCTCAAATTACCTGTGTAAATTTAGGAGTTCTATAGAATCCTTATTAGGAATTATGAAGTCATCAACTTGTCTACCTAGCATTGCTACAAAAAGAGTACGTCTTTGTTGATCTGCAGAAAAATCTGCCCAGTGGGGTGGGCTAATGGCCAGGAATTATTAGACTAATTTAATAATGACTAGGAAAGGCATATCAGCAATAAGAATCAATCCAGAGATAAGATTTATGAAGGCCTTGCAATTCAGAATTTACCCATCGCAGACCATGCAAAAATGGTGGGCCATCTACAGAAAAGTCACTTGTTAGGTTTCCTCTCCTAGATGGCTCCTGACACAGTCTTATCAAGAAATAGTCCCTCAAATGTCAACAGTAGTATGCACTGGCAATCTGAGTAGTAGAAAGTCACCTGTTTCCATTGGGTTTGACAGTGTGTTGCATTTAAGTGAGAGTCAGAGCGCTGGCCAGTTGGGTCCGTGGGTAAAAATGCTGCCAAGCCTGACAACCTGAGTTCCACCCCTAGGTCCCTCACGCTGAACAAAGGAAACCAACTATAACACATTGTCTTCTGATCTCTACCTGAGTGCCATGATGACACATTTGCTACCCTAGACCCATAAATAAGTGAATTTGAAATAAATACGAGTCATAGTTTATGGTTTTAACAGATACGTGTTCAAGTGTTCCTGTACTGTGAGCTCATTGGCTCATCTAGACTTCACCAAATCTCAGATGAGTAGTGAGTGCCATTGGCAAACGTTGGTGGGTTGGTGTTATGTAACCCAAGAGAAACTGAGTTCTAAATGTTTAATAACTTTCCGTAGCCAGTGGGTCATCACGGTTCAAAACATTCATTCCTTTTATTCAAAGTCTGTTGTCACCTTCGCCCATGTCATTTTTCTGGTACCTGGCCTAGTTAACTTTTTTCCTATTTCCTTTATTACCTTTCTACATCTGCCATTACAGAACACCAGAAGTGGGGTATTTTCTCACAATTCTGAAAGCTGCAATCCTAAAGGAAGATGTTGGTTACCCCTAAAGGCTCCAGGACATAGTCCTTCCAGTGGTGTCAGTTATTAGCTGTTTCACTCCAGTTCTTGGCTCTGTTGTTACCTGGTCCTTTCCTCTGTTTGTCTCTGTCTTTCCTTGGCATTCTTTAGGATGCCAGTCACTGTATTTTGGCCTATTCAAAATGACTTCATTTTAACTAACTTTATCTACGTAGACAATGCTTTTTTCTGAAGGTGAGCTATGTAGTCATGCAGCCCATAATGTGATTTTGGTCAATAATGCTTTATATACATGACAGTGGTCCTGTGAAATTATACTGTCCAGTGACAGTATGGGTCGTGAGATGGATATACTGTGAGATGGAATTGCCTAATATTACATTTCCTAGGCCATACCCCTATTGTAAGCCACACATGGCTGTATACAGACACATCCTTAGGTCTTTGGTGGATATGAGTTTGGGGAACACAACTCAGACCATACATTCTTTGATCATTTTAACTTTGTATGTCATGTGATCTTTTGAACTGTTCCGCTCTCACCTCAGAGATCTGTGCAGCATTACAAAGAATGAATTGAACATTTGGGTGCATTTTGATAAGAGACTTTCTGCTGTGCTAGGGCACCTGTGAGAGGAAGGTGGCCTTAAAACCCAAGACATTTTTGTCCAGTGCTTCACAAACTGGTTGTCTTCTGGGGTCTCTGAGAGTAAGCGTTGTCAGTCTTGCATGTCTTGGCAGAGTGTAAAGTTGGTTTCAGTTTCCTAGAAGGTCTCTCCAGCTATCATTATCTACTCTCCCTCCAGTGTCTGCTGGAGTTTCTGTGGACGTTTTGTTACCCCTTTAACTTTGCTAGTTCAGAGCAGAATGAGACCAGAATGAACAGGTAGTCGGTGAACTTGATCGTCCGGGCAGTGCCACTGATGTGCTCTGATGTTTCTAGTCCTTAAAGTAGAATGGTTTGTTTCTTTGAGAAATACATGTGATAAATCAGAGGATGCTGCTTCTTTCTGTAATTCTGACATCTTTCTGTGCACACTTAAATGATTTTTTCTTCTGAAACAGGTTGGCCTCGGGGAGGCACTGCTGGAAGCTGAGACCATTGAAGAACAAGAATCTCCTGTTAACTGCTTTAGAAAGCTGTTTGGTAAGAAACGTTGCATTTTGAATTATTTCTTTGGGGTAAGTGGAGTACCTGGAATTGTCATTTTAGGGGTTAAGTCACTTACACAGCAAATGAGCTGTCTGACATAAAATTTAACCCTCTTTTATTTTCGCAAGATGCAGAGCATTTTAAACAACTCTTAATTGTGTGTTTTTAACGTGCCAAACCTCTGATAGCATGTGTGTACTTATGAAGTCTAGTCATGGACTCTTGAGCCTCCTCGAAGGTCAGCGGCAGATCTCTCGGCGTGGCATGTTCCTTCCTGGCTCCCTCCACTGGCGTCTGTCTGTACAGCAGATCTAAACAGCTGTGCCACAGGGATTTCCCCATCTGTTTTAGGCACTACGTTCAGTGAACAGGAAAATGAACTGGTTTCTGTCTGAACTCTAGTGCGAACAACCTGAGCAGTCCGTTTCCTCCTCTCAACAGTTTGCGATGTCCTTCCTCTGATAATCAACAACCACGACGTTCGCTTGCCTGCCAACCTGTTATATAAATACTTGAACAAAGCAGCTGAATTTTACATCAACTATGTCACTCGGTCCACACAGTTAGAAAATCAGCATCAAGGTAGGTGCAAGCATCCTACAGCCAACCCTGCTGAGACTGGCTTTGCGAAAGTCATTTAGAAGTCCCACTAATTGTCACTCTCTGGATGTGTGCTAGTTTGGTAGTTTTCCTAAAAGATGCTTCTAGGAGAAAAAGTATATAATAATGAAGAGTTAAGATTTTTCTCTATAGTCAGTTCTGCCCCTTGACTGAAATAGTCTGGTTGCTAAACATCACACAGGTAGTTCAGAAGCCACTTCCTGCGTTCACCAGCCTCCACAGTCACCCCACACACGTGCTGTTAGATTTTACTGTATCAACAGCATAGGGATACCAGGCTAGATGGTATAGCCCACTATGCCATGGGCCTGAGTCCATGTGGAATGGCTTTTTGCCCTGAAGATACAGAGCATATGGTTACTGTACTGAATACTGTAGACAACAGTGACATGTGATGTGATGTATCGGGACTGGGTGTGGGAGAGATCGGGGAAGTGAAGGCCTCAGTTCGCTGCATGCAGCTGTGGGCTTAGCAACGCTGTAGACTCAGCCTACACAAAATTTATTAAAAGTTTTGTCTTTGTTTACTGATAAATTACTATTATAACTTTAAAATTTTTTTTATTTAAAATCCTTTTGACTTTTTTAAATACTTAAACACATTGCCTCGCTGGAAAAATCATTTCTTTGGGACTTCATAACTTTTTCACTAGGAAATTTAGTTTTCATGTTTTAAATGTTATGGTTGGAGGTCAGATGTTGGGAGGAATGGGAATGGAAAATGATTTAACTATATGTTAATTAAAATGTTATGAATTAAGAAAAATAAAGCTTTCTAACACAAAAAGAAAGAAGGGAAAAAAGAGAGAGAACCACTCAAATCTATGCCCCTCGCTAACCAGCCATTTAAACAACAGCAATAAAGGCAGGCGTGTTCAGTGATGTGCCCCGACCTGCCTTCCGGTCCCATCATAAGCTCTGAGCAGCACTGGCCAGCTTCCTGGGAGACAGGCCCGTGGGCTCCCTGGGGAACTGTCATCTTTTCAGGACTGTGCCCTGGTCCTTTGCTTGGTCATTATTCATTTTTGTATCTCGGATTTCCCTCTAAGCATTCATCGTGTCTCTACTCTGTAAGGATCTTTGGGTGTCAGTGTCCATTTCCAGACTCTGGGGAGCCGTGACGTGTCCTGGGTTCTCCTGCAGCTTCGGCTCCTCCCTTGCCCGTCTGCAGCTCTTTGCTCCTGGGTGTCGGAGCGTCTCAGTTCCAGCAGGATCTGTGAGGGGACCTGTTTTAGGGCACTGTGCTGCCAGGGTGTCAGGGCAGTCATCCTTTTGGGTGAAGATTTAGAGCTTCACCTTTGGTTTTTTGTTTTTTGTTTTTTTTGTTTTTTTTTTTTTCCTATCCCTATGAGTTTTTACCCCTATTGTGATGTACAGTACTTTTGTCGGTTGAATAAAGAGTCATGTTTTTTTCTCTGTCAAGTACCATGTAAATAAGTAGTGATACTAATTGTAGGTTATTTTTTCTCACGCTTCAGGTGCACAGGATCCATCTGACTTAATGTCTCCTAGCAAACGTAGCTCTCAGAAGTACATAATAGAAGGCCTGACTGAGAAATCGTCCCACATCGTAGACCCCTGGGAGAGGCTGTTTAAGATTCTGAGTGTTGTCGGGATGAGATGCGAGTGGCAAATGGATAAAGGGCGACGGTAACGAGGAGTTTCTTTCTAAAACAAACCCAGTTTGTTAGAAAATCAGTATCGTGTGCAGATTCACTTCTTTGGGGGAGGTTTTGTAAAAGTCACCATTTACGCACGAGAAGAAGGTGGTTTTTTATCTGGTCCAAAGACTCCTAACTGAAGGGTAACCACCTAAGATGGTGCTGGACGAGGATGGGCGAGTGCCCACTGGATCACGTGCTTGCTGCACAAGTCTGAGGAGCAAGACTAAGCTGGCCATGCCCAGCAGCTGCCTGCAATCCCAGCACTGAGGAGGCTGAGACGAAATTCCTAGGCCAAACTGACCAGCTGGACAAGCCAAGCTTGAACTGGCTTGTTCCAGCCTCAGTGAGCCCTTTCTCAGTAAACAGTGTGGGAAGGGACCAGGAAAGACCTTTGACATCAACTTTAGGTCTTTACATGCACATGCACTTATTGTACTCTGATAGCACCCCTACCCTGAGCCACACACACACACACACACACACACAGACACACACAGTAAAACAGTACTGGAAAGCAGGCTTCAAGGCCAGAGTCTACAGAGTGAGTTTCATGATAGCCAGTGCTTTACAGAGAAACCCTGACTTACAATAATAATAACAGCAACAACAGCCACAGAGAAACCCTGATTACAATAGTAGTAGTAGTAACAAAGTAATTGTAAAAAGAGATGATGTTGAGGGTTGATCCTGTGTGAAGTCATGCAGAGAAGAGGCAACCTGTCATGCTTCTGTCGTGAGGTTGTTCATAGAACAGCCAGGTCAGAAGGGGGATCCACCACTCATGCAGACAATAAGGAATAACTTTAATAAACATGTCTCTGAAGAACTTCAAGTGATGAATACAGTGATGTAAGGATGAGAAATAATAAATTCTTACTATGGAGAAAAACTAACACTGAGCTATTGACAGGCATGTAAATTAGTACAGCTATTATGCAAAATTAGCATATCAAAGAGACATCTGCATATTTGTGTTTGTTACTTGTATTTGTTCACAGTGGCTATGTTGTGGAATCAATGCCCATGAATACATACAACGTGAATGTGTGATATAGGTATATTACAGTATTATTTAGTCATAAAGCATCATAGTATATCATTTTTGGCAAAATGCAAGGGCCTAGATGACATAGTCAGACGCAGGCAAATTCCTGTATTCCCTCTTGTATGGATGTTAATAAATGACTTTGGAATATAGACTGGTGATTGTATGTGCCTGGGAGTGGTAGTAGGGAGGGAGAAAGTCAGACATTGCTAACAATATCTAAATATGGTTATTAAAGAAAAACAACTCCTGGGCTCCCACAGAGCAGGAGGTGAGCAGTAATACACAATAACGTACCTTGTGTGTGGTGCTGAGGACTGAACCCGGGTTCTTGATAATGCCGGGCAAGTTCTCCACTGCTGAACCACAGCCCTCTGATAGCTTATTATGTGTTTAATTTACATAATTTGAATAGAAGAGCTTGAAGTTTCCCAAGTAATGATATGAAGGCAGAAACCTAAAGACCCAAGGGCCAGACCTGGTGATACATGCCTTTAATCCTAGCAGTCAGGAGGCAGAGCAGGTAGATCTCTGTGAGATCAAGGCCAAGTACGTCTATGTAGTGAGTTCCAGACAAGCCAGGACAATATAGTAAACTCTGTCTCAAGAAGAAATTTAGTTACCCTGGTTTGATTTGTATATGGTACAGATGTATTAAAATGTTACACTAGGCCTTTGTGGGAAAAAATATGTGTATGTGTGTATACACACACACACACACACACACGTACGCACATTTTTTTAATGTGTAAGGAGCTAGACATGTTCATTACCCTGATTTGATCATATACTGTATCAGATTATCACAATGTACCATATGAATTTGTACAGTTTTTAAGGGACTAGAGGGATGTCCCAGCAGTTAAGAGCACTCAGGTGACCTGGGTTCGATTCCCAGCACCCAGGTAGTAGCTCCAGGGGATTTCACACCTTTACACGGACATTCATGCAGTCAGAAACACTAATGTGCATAAAACAAAAATAAATCATATCAAAATCATGTTTTAAAGCTTCACTAAAGCCTCTGACCCGCTTGCCTCTGGCCAGCGCAGTGGTTCTTGGGAGCTTTTCCCCACGCGTTTGCTAACAGGCAGTGATGTGAATCTGGGGAGCTTTCCCCACGCGTTTGCTAACAGGCAGTGATATGAACCCGTCTTCTTCCCTTCAGAAGCTGCAGTGACATGCTGCACCGCATGAAGGAGCTCTGCAGATACATGAACAGCTTCGACAGCGAGGCTCACGCCAACTATAAAAACCAAGTGCTCTATTCCACGATGCTGGTCTTCTTCAAGAGCGCGTTCCAGTATGTCAGCAGCATACAGCCGTCTCTCTTCCAAGGCTAGTGCACATGTTCTTGTGTAAAACCCAAAATGTTGGCTGAGTGTAGGTAGGAAGGAGACAGAAGTTTGTAGTGTTCTACCTCCACCAGTGCTGTGGCGTTAAAATGCTGTGGGGTAGTTCCAGTACCCTTTGTCATTGATGATTTTATTTGGTTTGGATTGTCTTAAGTTTTTATATAAATGTTTTTCACTAGGAATTTCTACATTAAGACCTATAGTGGTCATATAAAACTAAATAGAGATACTTATTCCTCTGTTTGAAAGGAAACACTTTGGAGGATGAGAATGCCAGATCAGGAGTTCAAGGACAGCCTGCATCCTTTCTCAAAAAGCCCTAAACACAAAATTCAGCCCTAAACCTGAAAACAGATTTTTATGAATACAGCACAATACACAAAGATTTAAATAAACTATACACAATATATATATGTGTGTGTGTGTGTGTGTGTGTGTGTGTACACGTGTGTGTATATATATACACACACATATATATATGTATGTTATATAATATATATATTGCATGTTGACTTACGGATTTTCATATGTTCTGTCTTTGCTTGGAGCATGTTGTTAGGATGTGCATGTAACATTCATGACCATGTTGTACTACGTGGTCATTGCTTAAACACAGATACATAAGACAAGTGCAAAGAAGGAGCCATCATTTGTTTGAACAGTGAAGGAGCACCTCTATAAACTGTTGAGTGTAGATTCATACAGCCTCTTTTCTTGTTTGTGTGTGTGCTTGTGTTACCTCGTCAGCCATACTGGGCATGTTTTGTACAAGCTCTATTTTCAGGTGGCATTTGACCTCCTGTCTCCCGCTCATGTTCACTGCTCTTTTTCTCACTTTCTTTCTAATGTTCATGTCCTCTGTGCAGGTCCTAACGCCCCAAGCCAGGTTCCACTAGTCCTTCTGGAGGATGCAGCCAATGTGTATGGTGATGTAGAAACGGATCGCAGTAAACACATACACAAGAAGAGGAAGCTAGCTGAGGGAAGAGAAAAAGCCGTGGTAACCCTTTCCACTTAACTGCTAACAGATTGCGTGTATCATTTGCCAGGGATGAATCTTTGTAAATGTGATTTTGGAGCTAAAATAATACAACTTATTACATAAATGACAGTATAATTAAGTGTAAGTTGCCTTCAGTGGAGGTAATTTGGTACCCCTTCCGTCTCCCTGGTTCATCTGACAATGTCTGGAGACATTTTTGATGGTCACACCTGTGGCTCTGTGAGGGGGCATCAGTAATTACCATCTGATGGATAGAAGCCAGGGATAGAGCCAGACATCTTACACCATACAGAACAGCCAGCAGCCTGGGGGTGTCAAGGTCTAGGAAGCCTGTTTTGAGTTATGTAACCATGTTTTCACTGATTGGTGTTGATTACATTTATAAAGCCTCCTGGGAACTGTTGGCTGCTGGAGTAGGATGCTGTGGTGGATGTTGGCCTCGGGATGGAAACGGCAGCCTGGTCAGCCCCACTCAACAGCTCCTATCATGGGCCTGGGAGCCTACCAAACGGTGGTCCTGCTTTTAGGCACACACATATGTGTGTTCCCTTCAGCCCATGACTGTTGCTTCAGTGTCCATATGTATGTCAAGCTGGGCTTGTCAAACTTTTGCATGCTGTTCAGAATGCTGTACTGTCTTCCCCCAAAATTGAGGTTCTTTCATAAGTGTCTGACCTAATTTGGAAGCAGAACTGTCTTTCACGGGTTGCAACACTATAGAACTCGCCATTTATGATAGTAGATAGGGCCTTGGGTTACCACTACTTGCTATAGAACAGAACTCTGATGAAATAGGGTGTCCAGCAGTTAGATTTTGCTTGTGAAAAATGTGTGTGTGTGTGTGTGTGTGTGTGTGTGTCAGTGTGTCAGTCAGTGTGCCATTCCTGAAGTGGAAGGAGCAGCAGGACACTTAAAGTTTGAAGGCAGAGAGAAAGAGGCCTTTAGACAGGAGGCACCTGGGACTGAAGGAATGGCTCAGTGGTTAATAGCACTTGCTGCTCTTCCAGAGGACTGGAGTTTAGTTCCCACCACCCATGTCAGGTGACTCACAACTCTAGCTCCAGGGAATTCAACACTCTTGGCTTCTGACAGCACCTGCACTCACAAGCACACACCCACATGTGCTTGTGAGTGAAGAGACATAATTAACTAATGAAAATATGTATGTATGGTGTTTTATTATTTTTAAAGAAAGAAAGCACTCAAGGCAGAGGGGGTGAGATCGGCTGGGGGATGAACTGTGTCACTGAAACCTCTGTACAAACTGTAATGACCGTGCTGTGGTAAAAAGCCAGGGACCACGTAGCTGGCTGTTGACCTGGTAAAGTGAGTGGGTAGAATAACTGAAGACATGTTTGACAGCATGAAGTTCAGTGGCCTGTCTTACCCTGGCTGTTGGGGCAGCATGGCCAGCCATGCCCAGTGACGTTTCCTGGCTGCCGGGGCAGCATGGCCAGCCATGCCCAGTGACATCTATGACCGGCCTGTCTACAGTTCTCTCGCTCCTGTCTGACAGGAAATGGAGAGTAGTAGGAGTTGTTCCTGTAAATCATAGAGGACATTCCTGAGGAGATACACACAAATGCCAGACTCACACCTCAGCAGAGAGGACGGTAGCATGGGTATGGCCTGGACACGTGTGCAGAGCGAGAGGGGCATCATGGGCAGAAAGCTCGGACTCCAGCTCATTCTCCTGTGTTACAGACTGCTCTGAGGAACCAAATTAATTAATGTCACATATTAAGGAAAGGAAACCACAGCAAGTGCCACTTCCGCACTCTCAGTGTAAGAGTCTGCTTTGATTTGACTTTAAGTAAGGGATGTGTTTTGGATTTATAAAATTTTCTCTTCAGAAACCAACAAACTTACTTTTAAAGGTACACCTTGACTGCATAAGAATGTCGAGATGAAAATCTACATTGATCATCAGAGATCAATGTAACTTAGAAAGGCTGTGCACATGTAATATTCTTTGATATAAAAGCCATAGAAGACAATGTTCAGAACACAGACTAATGTTTCAGTCTATGATTGCACTTAATCACCCTCAGTGAAGCATCTTCTTCCCATCCCCAAAGCAGAGTTCAGATGACGAAGAGTGTTCAGCCAAAGGCAGAAATCGGCACATTGTTGTCAGTAAAGCTGAACTCAGCAACTCCATCGAAGTCCTGGAGAGCTTCAAGCTGGCCAGGGAGAGCTGGGAGTTACTCTACTCTCTGGAATTCCTTGACAAAGGTGAGCATGTGCTTGTTATCTGTAATTTCTTAGTGTCAGCTTTCCTAGCTCAGTGAGCTGGATCTAGGCATTCCTGCATTTCATAGGATGCATTTTTGGACAGGAAACTATTCCACTACTATTCAGATAACCAACCAATCATCTCTCAGCCCCTTGCTAGACCAAGTATCAGGGTTGAGTCAGAGTGAGCAGGATGGTGTTTGGTTTCTCCCTGTGTTTGTGTCTCTCCCATCTACTTCCTGCTGTTTCCCTTCTCCCTCAGCAGCCTCTGTTCAGCAGTGCAGCATACAGGAAATGTGGATTTTGTCTGCCATCAGCCCCGTTGCCTTGGAAAAGTGGAGAAAGCCTAGTATCTTTCTTAAGACAGAATCTCACTATGTAGCTCTGGCTGGCCTGGAACTTGCTATGTAGACCAGGCTGGCCTTGAACTGACAGAAATCCTTCTGTATCTGAGTTTGCTAGCAAGTAATTTTTGCTTTCCTGTGAAAATGGGGGTTCATTAATTTCCTGTTAGACAGTGACCATGCATCCCCTGCTCTTCTATCACGTGGCCAGGCATCCCCATGTCAGATAGGTCATATTATATTTTCTAAGAGAAGGTAGTCTCAGTTTCTTTTGTTTTATTTATTATTGTGGATATGTGTGTGATTCTTTTGAAAGAAATTTTTTTTAGTCATAAATGGTTCTTTTTTAAAGAAAGATAAATGGGCTATAGTGCAACTATGTAAGACATTGTCTTAGAAAACAAAACAAGATACATGGGCTGATGCATGAGAAGGTGACTTGTCGGTATATAATACATGCTTACAGATGCTGGTGTATAGAAACCCTGTGGGTTGGTGACGTACCCTCAGTAGGCACTTGCCACCTGGCCTGATGGCCTGGGACCTGTACGGTGAAAGGAGAGAACCGAGTCTTGCTGTTGTGTTCTCCTCTCCACCTGCACCGTGGTGCACACGCACACCTAAGTAAATACAGTGTGCAAAAGGAGTCCTTGCATGTCAGTGAGAAGTGTCCCTGGCTTTACTGCCTACCAGAAATTCTAGAACAGTGGTAAGAGGAACCATCCATCTTTTATTAGTGTGTGTGTTTTCCCTTTGCTGCCTCTGTGTTTACCAGCATGGGTGAATTTGCTTTTGAATTCTCACACAGAATTTACAAGAATTTGTTTGGCTTGGAAGACGGACACCTGGCTGTGGCTAAGAATCTTCCTCACAGATATGATCATCTACCAGGTAGAGCGACAGGCACTTCCCACGGCTGTCTGTGTGGGTGGGTTGCCGCAAGCCGGTCTTAGTGTAAGGGATGTGCTCTGCTTCTGTGTAGGTGGGTTGCCGCAAGCCGGTCTTAGTGTAAGGGATGTGCTCTGCTTCTCTGAGGCTAGTCCACTGCCTCACATCTTGGAGTATTCTGTTGTTGTGCGATTATAATCCGCTTTCATCTCCAGTGTCTCACTGTGACACCTCCTTGGTGACTTTTGCTGTGTCCAGTCATGTTCCTGTTGTCCCTGTGTACAGAAGCAGGAACTCCTCATACACATTGAAGATGGCATAAGTAATTCTCAGTGTTTGTAACAAATATTTTTCCATTTTAAACACCTTATAGAATCTTTGGTTTCCTTACGGCATTTAAATAGAATTTGCTTATGTTACTTCTCTACCACCCACCTGCCCTTTTGTACCCTCCCCCTCTGTCATCATAAAGCTCTGTTACCCTCCCTTTCTCGCTCTTTCCCTCACTTGTGGTCCCCTTTCCAGTCTCCTGACCTCTGCCTGCAGTACCCGCGTGTGAGAGGGACCATGTATTGTTTGTCTATTTGAGTAGAGGTTATCAAAAAGAGCAATGTTTTTACTTCACTAGAAGATGACCAGTTCAAGCGTTCCGTCCCTCTTCTCTGCTGCCATCTCCATCTCTGCTGCACTTCCTGTAGCTGCCAGAATGGGGAGAGTAGACAGTTGTTACCCAGATGCTGACACGGACAGCTTGCTGCTTCTGTCCTTCATAAGAAGTAGTGAGCTGGTTTATAGAAATGGTGCCTCTAAAATGTGCTTTATCGGAAATACTGTGCTAGTTTGTATGTGCATTCATGTGTTCCTGTGGAGAGCAGAAAGCAGCCTCGGGGGTTATTTTTTCTCAAGGACTGTCCATCTTGATTTTTGAGACAGGATCTTTTACTGGCCCAGGGCTCCATGAGACCCAGGAATCTCCCTGTCTGTTCTCTTGAATGCTTGCAACCACGATCAAGTTTTCCCACAGCTGCAGTTCTAGGGTCAAACTCGGGTCTCCATGCTGTGGTGTAAACACTTTACTAGCTGCGCTGTGTTCTAGCCTGTTGCTTTATTTGCTTTTAAGAGTTCAGAAAGTCTTTGTACAGTTGCCTCTCAGTGTTGTAGGTTCAGCACCTACAGATGAAACCAAGTGTGGATGACAATATTTGAACAAGAAATTGTGGCTCTACTAAACCTATGCAGACTTTCCCCTTTATCATTATTTTATAATGTAGCACTTATTTTAATTATCTTAGTAAACTAGTGGTAATTGCAAGTGTATATAGGTTATATGCAAACACTTTAGTGTCTTATAGCAGGGACTTGAGCATATCTTGGTGTCCATGGGGTTCCTGGAGCTAATCTACTGAGGACTCCTAGGGATGACTGTTCTAAGCTTCATCTAGCATTAATTAGATTCTCTTGCTAAGTCCACCTCTCTTCCAGAGATGATCATATAAGTGCCTTACAAATATTTACTACATGCGTGCGTGCGTGCGTGCGTGCGTATTTTAATGTCAATGCTTCCTGCCTTTGTGTCTTTCCAAGGGTCAATATAAGAAGGCCATAGCCAGTCTGCACCACTTAGCAGCTCTCCAAGGATCCCTTTCTCAGCCGCAGATCACAGGACAGGGGACTTTAGAACACCAGAGGGCGCTCATCCAGCTGGCAACGTGTCACTTTGCTCTGGGGGAGTACAGAGTAAGTACTGGAGGCTCATGTGGCATTCTCACAGGCTCCAAAGCACCCTGGGACATCTCTCCCCTGTAGTGGATTTTCAGGTCGATGCTTCCTTGAGTTTGACTTTACCAATCAGACCTGTTACTTAATTTGCTGCTGAAAATCACGGTGATCTTGTTTTACTTGGTGTTTCTATAGTGTAACTTCCCTCAAATTGGGCTTCAGTATTATTTGTTTCTTGTTCTATTTTTTTGACACAAGGTACCATATATCCCAAACTGTCTTTACAATTGCTGTGTAGTTTAGAGATAGGTGATATATATGCTTATTAGTATATACAAAGTTAGGGTATTTTTAAGAGTGAAGAATAGATTGTTGTTCCCTCCATAGACTTAATCTGACTGTGGCTTTCTCTGCGGTCACTGTTGACCACTGAACAAGGGTCATGGGTGGACTGACCTCCATGCACACACGCTACCTGCAGCTCTGCTGTAGATGTTTGCAGTTGTGTTTAGCACTTTGGGTTAGTACCTGTGGTCTTGTCTCCTGCAGATGACATGCGAGAAAGTCCTGGATCTGATGTGCTACATGGTGCTCCCCATACAAGATGGAGGGAAGTCGCAGGAAGAGCCGTCCAAAGTAAAGCCCAAGTGTAGAAAAGGTACGGTATACAGTGAGGTTTTACTCTTCGTCCATGGAGTTTCTGCAGAGTTTCAGGGCCTGTGCTGAGACATAGCATGTTTCCTAGTGAGATTCCACCACACTGTACTGTGGAAAAGTGAGATCACACCACAGTGTACTTTGGAAAACTAAGGGGTTTTTTGGCTGTAAATCTCTACCTTTTCCAAAGCCGACTCCCACTTCATGAGTTGGTTATTGCTGAAGGACAGCTTTCCTGTGTTGCCTAGCACCAGCAAAGCCTAAGAGACTAATCAGTATGTCCCTTGGGGTGTCACCATATTCCTCCAGGGACATTTTGTGCTTTACCTTTTCCATACTGCTTGAAAAAACTAATATGTAGCTAACAATATAAATTTCCACCTAAGTTCTAAGCACATATGCAAGTTAAATATGAAGTAGAAGAGGGAAGTCATAATGACTAGAGCCGAGTTAACACAATAAAGAAAATGAGGAAAATCAGAAGTTATTTCTGTGAAAATATGCATGAAATTACTAGTATTCTAACAATACTGATCGATCCAAATGGTGTCCACAAACTGTCAATGTCAGGTATAAAAGGCAGCACCACAACACATCCTGGTTATGTCAGAAGGACTGTAAGAGAACAATCTGTGGACAACTCTCTGCCAAGAAATAAAAAATCCTAGATGCAAGAGGAAAGTTCTTGATGAGTACAACTTGCAAAACAAGACACAAAGTGAAATAGAAAAAAATCTGTTATTATGACAAAAGGAAATTAAATTTGATATTTAAAGCAAAACAACAACAATAAAATCTTTGCACAAAGAAAATGTCAGGTCCAAATGGTTTTTATCAAGAGCTTAAGGAGAAACGGCACGAAAGGCTCTGTCACGGAGTAGGGTGTGGCTCTGGACTCATTCTTTAAGGCCAGCCTGGCTCTTACATATAAAACCAAATGAGATTTTCAGTGAGTGAGCACTACAGGTCAGTCTCTGCAGATACAGATACAGATGTTGGGTATGTACAAGTACAGATGTTGGATTCTATGGACTATTAGCAGGTCAGATGAGCAGCAGCTAACAGAGACTCCTCAGGACCAGTGTACCGTAACATATGACAAAACGGCAGTGTCCTTCCCCACGTAGCAGATTGTGGGAGAAAAGGCACAATTGTCTTTATAGATAAAAAGTTTAGAACTAATTTGTAATTTTAAACAATTTTAGCAAACTAGGCAGAAGAAGAGATTTCTCTGGTACCACCTTTAACTAAAATATTGAATGCTTCCTTCCAATACAAAGGTTTGTTGATCGCCACTAAAGTTCACCAGGCAGCAAGTACTAACCCAAACATCAGACAACAAAAAAGAATGATGGCATACAAATTTTAAAAGATTACCCAGCTTTGTGACCTTAACTCAAAAAATAAATAAATCAAGACTCCACAGATACTAGTTTCTTAATTCACAGCACACATTTGCTTATGCTTGTAGAAAAGCCTAGAGGATCTTCCGAAAGCTACCAAAATTAATAAGTAAAATTTTTAAAACATTTCAATGTGAAAAGCAATTAAATGTGTGCATGCTGATAAGCTTTTAGAAAATAGAAATGTTTAGTTATGGTTTAAAATGACATTTAAAAATCAAGTATGAAGATGGAGAGACACACAGGTCCTCCACACTGAATCTGAGACACTTCTGAGAGAAGGAGAACAGCCGTTGAGAGGATGCCATGTGGCTGCTCATGAGCAGACTTGATCCTGTCTCTCCCCCGAGTGCATTCGTAGATGGAATGTGATCCCAACCAAAATTCCAACAGGCATTTTTTAAAAGTAAAAACTGTGAGTGTAAACTTTGAAATTTTGCATGTATGGAAGTGCAATTCAGAATAGTGAAAAACATTTTGAAAAAGAAACTATTATCAGCTGATCACAAGATTTATTATGTAACTATAATTAGTAAGACAGTACGGGCAAAATATAAGCAAAGCAATAAAGGATCAAGAAGTAGACCAGTGGGCTGGAGAGGTGGCTCAGTGGTTAAGAGCACTGACTGCTCCTCCAGAGATCCCGAGTTCAATTCCCAGCAACCACATGGTGGCTGCCAACCATCTGTAATGGAATCTGATGCCTTCTTCTGGTGTGCATGATGACAGCATACTCATAATAAGTAAGTAAGTAAGTAAATAAATAAATAAATAAAGTCTTTTAAAAAGAAGAAGAAGTAGACAAACACAGACAGGCCAAAAGAGTCTCAATGAAGACAACAAAGTAGCTGAGTGGGAAGAGGGAGGCCTCTCAACACACAGGACTGGAGCAAGTGATTTGGAACACATTTGAAGCAATCTGCCCCTCTGACTATCACTACCAGGTATCTCTGGGAGAGAAACACATGTGGCTGGTAGCCTTGGCTCAGCCTGACGTCAACATTAGTTGTAAAGCTGTAGTATAGTTAAAGTGGTGGTGTAGCGTTGACAGAGATGCTGAAAAATTGTGCTGAACAGAAAGCTGAAGATTGGGTTATGTTTCAGTTCAGTGGGTGTCAAAGACAACAACGGTATTTGCCATTCTAAATTTTACATGTGAATTAAAACTTAGAAACTTTTAGAAGAAATTTTGAAAGAAAATCTTCATGCCTTCTAGTTAGAGAAAGACCTAGGTTACAAAGAGCACAGACTGTTAGGAGGCATTGGTAAATATGATCAGATTAAACTTAAAATGCCACCAGGAGACTGGTCAGAATGAGAAGGTAAGCCACGGACTGACACAAGATATGCAGCAACTACAGTCAATACAAATGTGGCATCTAGAAGATTCGATGAGATCCTTCAGGTGGATAAAATACAGCCAGCCAGTATGTCCAAGGAGAATAAGTAAAGAAAATGTGGACAGTTGTCAGCAGAAAGAGCTGCCTGGCCTGTCAGTGACCTGAGCATTTAAGACTGGCATTGTGAAGTATGGTTCTGCAGCAGCAGACTGCAGAAACCAAGACTGCTCAGCGCTGGTCCTGAGTGGGGCTGATGGAACACATGGTCCCTGCGCTTAGAAAGTGAGTGAATATGGAGCAGTTGGCTTTGCCAGAATGAGCGCCTCGTTCAGCCCCTGCTCTAGCCTTACATCAGTGGTTTCCAGACTGGGTCATGAGTTCCAAAGAGAAATGCTTCTTTCGGATGGAATGGAATATTCTTGCCCTTTGAGCACAAAGGATAAATACTGAAAATGATGAACATTTCATTTTAGATATATCGTGGTGTTATAGAATATCCCTATGTATAAAAAGACATTTCTTCCATGCTACTTTTTGCCTCTGACTAGAGGAAGATTTAAGATATAAAGAGCACAGGCCATAATAAAAAAGGTTGGGATCTTGATTTAAAAGTCATTGCTTAAAGTTTTTCCTACAGGTACACATGAAGTCACATATAAATGCGTTTGAGCAAACATTGTGTTTAATAGTGAGAACTTAGAAATCCTATGGACCAGCTATGGTATCTGTGACCTTTTATATATGTGTAAACAGTAGAATACCTCGTAATCCTAGAAACTCCTTGTTGACAAACCTGAAACAGAACATAAAATACAGAAGCCAGTTCACAGAAGATACATACGTTATGATACCTTTTAGTAGACTGAAAACATGCCTGACATTTTTGTGCGTTGTTTCTAAATGCAAACATATGCAGAGGCATCCAGATTACATAGCAGTTGCAGGAACATGCAGACTGCACAGAAATGACAGTTACCACACTCAAAGTAGTATATACCCCTGGAGCAGGAAAAGAGGATGGTATCAAGACAGTATAAGAAGCCCCTAATGGCTTTGCCATAATTTGTATTAAAATCTTTAAAAGTTGAAGCCAGATGTTAGCATTTTGTAAAACTGAGAGACCATGGTCTAGAGAGATGGCTAGGTTATGTTCCCAGGACTTACATGGCAGCTTATAATTATCTGTAGTGCCTCTTCCAGGAGATCCAACAACCTCTCTGTCCTCTACACGTACTGAACACATGTGGTGCGCATACACACACACACACACACACACACACACACACACTCACACTCACACACACACAGGCTAAATACTTATATGCACACAGAAGCTGAGTGACAAGCACATTGGGTTTGTGAGATTTCCTTTCTATAACATTGTACATATTTGAAATATAATAATTATTTAATAGAGTAAGAAAGAAAATTGAGAAATGAACTCTAGAGATCAAACACCAATGTCATCATTACAAAATTTAATTGTTGTCTGCTGTGTCTTGAATTCTGTGACTTGTTTATATCTTACTGAGGGAGCATGTGAAACATGTGTTTGTCAAAACTGTTGTCTTTGATGGTAACCTTCACTAACAGTCTGGCCTTGTGGTAGGTTTGGATCTGAAGCTTCTTCCCTGTACCAGTAAAGCTATTATGCCGTACTGCCTGCACTTGATGCTAGCCTG
Organism: Rhabdomys pumilio; assembly: GCA_030674055.1. Classification (NCBI taxonomy): domain Eukaryota; kingdom Metazoa; phylum Chordata; class Mammalia; order Rodentia; family Muridae; genus Rhabdomys; species Rhabdomys pumilio. Next base: position 55,330,545 of record JANHMN010000015.1, read on the forward strand.
CTTTAAGGTGAGCTTAAAATGGGATTAGCAAGAAGCACACTCTTTTTTAAAGGCTCCTGATAAACCTGCATGAATTAAGACCTTTGTTCATACTGTACTGTACTTTTACAAGACATGGGAAAAGCTCGTGGGCTAGGAATTAGCAAATGGGTTTGGGTTTTGGTTTTGTATTTAATTCAACCACACTAAGCAAAGGTGAGTAGAAAATCAGCCCTGTCCTTGAGAAATGTGTAATAAATAGTAGGGCAGACAAGCAAATCTCCTTGCCTGTTACGATAAAAATGTTGATGTTGTGTATGTCAGGATGTATTAACAACAGAAGAAGGCAATATAAGTATTGGGGTCGCCAATGTATGAGGAGTTAATTCTTTTAGACATGAGGGTTAGCACCATCAAAGGCCCAGTAGCACTGGAAAGGCTCCAAGACTCTTGAACGCACCACAGCCCTTGGCTACAGTGGAATAGAGCCTTGGGGTCTGGTGTAGCTGTTTCAGTAGGCTTGTGTGAAAAGGCCACAGTACAGGTTACTGCTTTATGCAGTAGTCCTGTGATTTCATGCACCTGTCCATGGCAAGCCAAACCTTTGGTCTTGTCTGTAGCTTACACTTTGTTGCTTGCTGTCTTTCCTTCTCCCAAGCTCCCTCGTCTCCAGCCCTTCTGTGATGGCTTCTTGCCCATCTTTCCATTCATAGTTGTCCCCTTAAAAGATATCTCTAAGATTAAGGAGAAAGCTCAGTTGATAGCATGCTTGCCCCGCATCCATGCACCTTGGGTTCAATTCCTGGCACTGCATAAACTGGGCACAGTAGTACATACCTATAATCCCAGCACTTGGGAAGTAGAGGCAGGAGGATCAAAAGATTAAGCATAATTATGTCTTAATAAATGGTTTATGCATATACTGACATACAGAGCCCCTTTTTAGGAGGTGATATCTGGTATGACCTATATTTCCTGGATTTATTTCTTCTATATAAAACTTTGTTTTGCAGCTGAGGGCTTTTACAGACAACAGAGACGACATGGCGCTGGGCCATGTGATTGTACTGCTCCAACAGGAATGGCCACGGGGAGAGAACCTTTTCCTGAAAGCCATCAGTAAGATTTGCCAGCAAGGAAATTTCCAGTATGAGAACTTCTTCAGCTATGTTACAAGTATCCTTCCTGTGGACTGAGCTCAATTGCTTCTGAATGTTTAGCACAAGGGCATCGCACACTATGATTCCTTTAGCTTTTACTGTTTGTGGGGAGTGAGGGAGGAGTGGGGTCAGAAGTGGAGCTGTGGCAGTTGCTTTGTAAAAGTCAATGCCGTTTCAAAGCTACAGTCAAGGGATCAGGACAGTCGGCGCCTGTATTGTTCACTTCTATGACTTCCAAGAAGGCAGCCAAGGTACCTACAGTTAAAATAGCCTATGGGTTCTTAGCCAGCCCAGAGCAGTTGGGTTATCATAGATCTTGGCCTCTATCTGTGGAAAAATGTCCCCAGTGGCCTCTCCTGGGACAGAGGCTGCCCCTGGAATGAGGTGTTAGCACTGGGCCTGGACTAGCACAGCTGTCAGAGGCTGTGCTCATGAGGCCGAGTTGCTCTGTGAGTTGGGCTGCACTCAGCTTCACGTTTATAAAGCAGGCAGCCTTTGAACCGGTCCTCCCTCCCCCACCCCCATTTGGTTGCTTTCATTTCTTTGCTTTTCATAGTACAATCTCTCAAGTCGCAGGATATGTGTACTACATTTGGCCCAGTGCCTGGTCAGCATTTTTTAGTATATTTTTTTTTTAAAGACTAATGAAAATTAGATAACTTCCCCCCCAGAAGAATGCATCATCTAACATTGTGTGTGGAATTCTCTGGATTCCCAGGCATCTGAAAGACCTTGTCTGCTGGGTCTGAAGAAATAATCTTTCTTTGTCTAACTCATATTCTGTCAGCTAGACCATCCCTCCCAACTCCTACTGTCTGCTGTCTCTTGTAATTTTTTTTTACTAAGAAATTGCTCGTATGGCCATATAGAATCTGTTTAATTATCTCTCCAGGCAAACTGTGTGCTAATGCTTTCCAATTTGATGGGTCTGAAGCTTGCGCACATGCAGGCCATGAAGACATGAGTCTCTCGCATCACTGAGTGATGTTACCATCCCAGCCTGGCAGAACTTGTGCAATGAGTTTCTTTTCATAGGGCAGTTTGGCTAATGTAAAAGTCAGTGTCTGGCTCCGGAACTGACTGTGTGGTTCTCAGTTGGAGGGTGACAAGTGGCTCTTTATCCGCTGAGAGCTGGTTCCTCACCTGGGAGAACAGGGCGACATGTTACCTGCTGGTTGACCTGAATGTGGCCGCAGACATTGATATGCTGGAGGAATTTGCTTATTTAAGAACCCAGGAAGGAGGGAAGATTCATCTGGAATTACTCCCAAATCAAGGAATGCTGATCAAGTAAGCAGATAATCTTTTGTTCTTTGAAGCTCACCATTCATGTACTGCATGACTTATTTGTAAATTTCTGGACCTTTCAGAAATTTAGTGGGAAGGATTCCAAACTGGTCTCAGTTTTCAAGGGTCTACTTGTCCTGGGTGTCTTAAAGACATGCATTTCTTAACTACATTGCTGGGGGAAATGTTGCTTAAACTGGGATGTTTTTGTTACTTTGGAAATTTTTTACTAGCCAGAAATTTCTATATGTCTTCCTTTCCGAAATTTAGTATTCATTTCTGATTAGACATGAAGTGATTTAATTGAAAGCAGCTATGACTGACATTATACTGGATTGGGGGGACCTACAGGTTTTTACTTAGAAACTGTCTCAAGCTTTTCTGAGCTTCCTCATTGCTTGTGCAATACAAAGCAGACTAGCTGGTTCTAGTGCCTCTGAAACACACCTGCTTCCCAGAAAACGATTGTGGAAGTGCATCCCCACTGTGCCCCTGAACCCTTAAGCTACGATGGAAACCCCAGGTTACCTTAGATGAAAACATCAAGCTAGTGGCCACTCCTGATGTTTCAATAGCTCACTAAGTCCTGCTTCTCTCCTGTCTGCACTGCAGTTGGCTAATAGGTCCTCTCTACTGTAAGCAGCATGTGCATTCTTCCTTCTTCTCTTCCTGCATACTCAGTGTGTTTGTACGTCAGTGTCAGAGTTACACCAAGAGACTGAGCCAGAACAGCAAGAGTGCATTGCTGCCACTGGAAACCTGCTTTGTCCTTCAGTTTGGGCAGAAGCAAGTCTTTAATTATTGAAAGCAAAAGTTCTTACTTTGCTTTGTCTTTGTAGAGTCTTAGGGGTGTTGGAGGATAGAGGTAAGAAATGCATATGTTGGATTTCTGTAACTTAGGAATTTGGCCCACAGTAGCATTCCATCTTTATTGTGTTTTAGCAAGAGTAGGGCCCAGTAGAATCTGTCCTAAAGAGCAGAAAGAAGACTGGGAGCTCCGGTTCCCATCCTATAGTGATACTGCATGCCTTAAACAGCTCCAGTGAGGAGCGAAGGGAACGTTTAGGAGCATGTGCGGACCTTTGTAGACTAGACTGCTTAGTCGGGTTGCTCTAGACACTGTCCTCTCCCTTTGTCCAGTGACTACTTTGATTATAAACCAAAGTCGTGGGGGACATAACTGCATGGTTCCAAGTGTTGTTACCCACATGTAAGAATAGGTTGCTTGTATATATGGAAGCCTAGGTAACCCCTATTCTGTAATGACTTCTAGGTTCTGAAATTGATTATGCTAACATATCTTTAGCAAGGCTTTTTTTAGTTCATCAACAACTCACCATTCAAAGTGCCATATTATACATGGTCCTAGAGCCAAACTGTCCCTACCAAGGGTCGATCTGCAGAGGACTGAGAGAAGTGTCTCAGGCAGTGTGAAGGAATGACTCTATAAACCTTAACAGTTGAACTCCGGCCTCACTATACTGGGCCTTTCTGCTTTCCCCATATTCTCTTGGTTTGAACAGTGTTAACCTGCAAATAGTCCCTAGGACTTGGAATTTAAAGTGAAGACATATCAGTTGCCCAGATAGTGTCACTAGAAGAGTTACTTATACAAGGAGTCATCTGTCTTGCTTTCCAAGGCTCCTCCACTTTGATCAACCAAAATTTCCTTGAACTTTCTATAGAAGATAAGCCTCCGACAAACCACAGTTGACTTGGCTTGGACACAGGACTAGGGATTGTTAACTAGTGATCTGACCTTGTAGGAATGTTCTCTGTGAGGTCTCAATATGAATTTGAAATCTGTATTTCAGATAATATCTACCTAAGTGACACCAAGAGAATCAAACTGCATAAGACAGCTTTTACTGACTGAGGTGTGATTAGACTTTGAATAAAACTATCTATATTCCTTTTCCCTTTGGGTTCCAAACAAATTCTCTGAAGCCATTGCAGACCTTTTGGGTGGTCCCTCCAGATGAGTGGCAGAGATGTTGTGAGCAGTGTACCTCTCCTCCCCTTGGGGTAAGGTTGTGAGTCCGTCCTAGTTGTAGCATCTCGGATGCAAGCAGGTACAGTACAAACATCAGGCACTTGGTGCCAGACCAAAAGGAGGCATCAGTTCTTCATTTGTTATATAGATATGCTGTTCTGATTTTTGTTATATTAGAGAAATGTTTCTGAATGCTGATATTCACAGTACCATAGTTGCATTAGACTGCATCAAAATGGAAAAAAAAAAAAAGATATTCTCTGGGGTGACTACAAGCTAATGTGCTAAATCTTTATTACAGAATTCTGCAAAACTGGGTCCCAGCCTTGTTTTCCTCCCAAATCTGAAACTCACCCTTTCACTATTGAAAACATTGCCAGCCCTTTCTGAGCCCTTTTCTGAAGGGCCTTTCAGCTCAGGGCTTCAGTCCTGCCAGAGGTGGCTGGCCAGCGTCTCCAGGTGTATTTCTGGGGTGCGTGGGCATAAGAAGAGTGAGTGAAGGAGGCTGGCTTTTGATCAGACCTTCTCAGATGTTAACCCTCCCCACTACCATCTCAGCTCCTCCTCCTCACTGATCCAAATCACAAGTGGGCAGAGCCCTGGGACCAGCAGCCAAGACGCCTCTAGACTGGCACCAGCAGCGGGTGCGGTGGGGCCCTCAGGTTCTCCCAGTCCATTGAAGACACCACGGCCAGGGGCTTGTGGAGGCTAAAGTCTCTGTGCAGTCCGCTTCCAGTCTCGTGTACCTTCTCCGGAGTGTTGTTTTTGCAGTGCAGGGTGAGCTGGTGTGGGTGTTTGAATGCTGCTGTTTGCTGTTTTTTAAAGGCCTTCTAGCCCTCCCATGGGGTTACTGCAGCAGGAATTCTTACCTGTGCTTCAGCCCAGCATACAGACTGCTGACAGGTACCAAGTGGAAAACACCTGCTCATAGTGTGCTGTTTGTCACGTTTCCCGCCCATGGTTTCAGCTCTGTCCCTCGGTGCTCTTTTCCATGCTTTCTTTATTTGTTTTAATTTGTTCTGCATCCCTCGGCAAACCATCTGGTTGTAAATATTGTAACATGTTTAATTTTTTTTCCATGAGTTGCCAGTGTGTTTGTGTTGAATTTAAAAATCATTGTGGATCTGGGGAGGGAAACATGCTTGATAAAACTGTGTTAGACTAAGTGAGTATTAGAGGAAGCCTAAGCTGCGATTCTGTTTTGATAAAATGCAAGGGTTTGGGTCATAAATATTTAAGGACCTTGACATACATGTGCCACAAGTAATCTTTTATTGTACATTTCCATATTAATGATCAGGACTTTTTTTTTTTTTTTTTTTTTTTTTTTTTTGCTCTAAACAGACATTCAGTCTCTCCCTGCCTTAAAGTTTCAGACCTCTGCTTTCTGAACTGGCAATATTTAGTAAGCTAAAATGATCCCTTTATTTGGCTAGATTTTCCTGTTCTTAAGCCATAAGACCTAGCTATATCTATGTGCCACTTGACACCAGGGACACACCTGCCATGCACTGTGCTATTGCATGGCCGTCATACTGTGCACGCACTCAAACCTACATGCTGTATACCCAGGCTACAGGGAGCAGTGCAGTCCATCATTGCGTGTGGAGCATGACTGTAACTGACAGCATCCAGACTTGCATAGAGGCTCTGATGCATATATACTGAGTTGTGTTGCTGTTAACGTGTGGAAACAATCCCACAGGACCATGACAAGCAGATACTTAATTGTTCTTTTGTAGTATTAGGGGAGAATTTGTCCTCTGTCCTACGGCCTGCAGATAATTATAACTTGTGCTTGGCTCAGTTCTGGGTTGCAGCCCAGGGACCCAGGTTAGAAGTATCTCAAGGCACCATAAAGCAGTGTGCATCAGTCTGTGCCCAGCAGGACCCAGACCTTGAGCCCTCAGAGACACCTAGCTGAGTTAACTAGTCAGACTTGAAATGTCCATGCACAACTGTGTTTTCTCGTGGCCCTGCTGTCTTCACAAAAAGCCCTTTAAAGTGTCTGGGCTGTTCACAGTGGTTTGTTTTCTCTAGTCTAAACACAGCCAGTTTTACTACTGCACTGCGGGGCTGTGACTCCTGCTCACTTCCTTCATAATAATGTGGTTTAGAAGCACAGCATTTAGAGTGGTAGCCACAGCCTCAGTTTTCTCACTAGTCGAAAACTTCGTGACCAGGAGGAAAGTCAGGGGATGGGAGGAACAGAGGTGGCTTTTGTTTGTCTGAAATTGTCACATTCCCAAATTAGCAGCCAAAACTACTCTGTTTGTGGTCAAGTCCACTGACTTTTGCTGGACTTTTCTTTTCCTCTGTTGATTTTGTTGTCCTTATTTCTGGGGTTCTGTTTGTCCTTCCCGTCCTAACGCACGGCTCTTGGGGCACAGTTAGACACCTCTTGGCTTTTGCTCCCACGTAACCCACCCCAGATGAGCAAGCACGTGGATAGCTCTACTCTTCACAGAACCTCACAGGCAGGGATTGTTCCTTTCCAGCCTGTGACTCGGTTCTGTCTCAGGACAAAAGTCTGCATGGACACGGCACTCGAAGGACCTGCCCTGCCCTGGCTCCCCGGGGATAGATAGGCCTGCACCCGGGGACCCAGCGACTGTGGAGAGGCCTGAGTGTCTCTACACCTAGCGGTCATGGAAGGCCTTCCCTGAGAGCTCCTTGGTGACTGGGATGTGCTTCCCTCTTCCTGCTGCTGTCTCTCTGGTCTGTGGCCTGGTCTCCAGCACAGTGAGGCCTGTGAAGGTGGAACCTCAAGCTCCCCAGGGCACTGCTTTGTGAGGTCAGAGGCGAAGCAGGTGACACTTCACTTACCATTTGGCTGTGTGAAATGACCCAGTCTAGAACAGGGAGGATGTCTGCCTAGCATTGAGACTGAGGAAAATGGTCAGGAGTGGTTATCTGGTTTTAGCTTTTCTTTTTAAATTTGGTTTAAATGCGTGAGTAACACTTAGCTATGAGGCAGGCTGATTCCTACCCAGGTAACACGAGGTCGTCGTGCTGCTTTTAACCGTGGTCTCCCGTTTCCCTTTCGCTGACCTCAGGCACCACACAGTCACTCGAGGCATCACCAAAGGTGTGAAGGAGGACTTCCGCCTGGCCATGGAGCGCCAGGTCTCCCGCTGTGGTGAGAACCTGATGGTTGTACTGCACCGCTTCTGCATTAATGAGAAGATCCTGCTCCTGCAGACACTGACCTGACAGAGCTTCCGGCCACCAGCGGCTCCGCCAGAGCCGCCAGCGCTGCCAGACCAGGGCTGACGAAGAAGGACAACACCAAGTTCTAACTCCCTTAGTTGCTTAAAAGTCAATCCTCAGAGTGTAGGAAGTTACTTCTATTTTTAAGACCTCAGGTTTTTTAATTTGTACAAAACAAAAGTCAATCCATTTTGTAAATAAAAATCCTAAGAATTTGAAGTTTTAAAAAAAACCTTATTTTTAGTTTCAAGTAGGGTACATTTGTCTTCTATTTTTCTAATCACATGTCAAGGGGGCAAAAATCCAACACAGTTGACTGCAGGAGTGAATTTTTTGATATACTTACATAATGAAATGCCTTCCATGGCCTCCGGTGTGTTTTTATTGATATGCTTTGGTAAGTATTATACATCAAGATAACACTTGACCTTTTGTTTTATGCACAATTGAACTTGAGCCTGTCCTGTCCCTGCTGAAAGTCCACTGCAGGCATGGTACTCTATAGTCTCCTAAAACCCAGGACAAGAAACAGCAGTGACAGTAAGTGCAGGGGACCCTCCTCTCTGCTGGGCTCTCTGGAAGTCAGTGTGGCTCAGTGCACCCTCCTGGGCTCATGGAGCCCTACAGCACTGCTTGGCAGTTGTCTGGCACCCCTGGCCTGCCCGGTATTTGCTATGTGACCAAGGATGCACATGTGCAAACACATACAGACAGACGAACAGACAGACACACACACACACAACGGCAACTAGAATTAGGTTCTCTAGGTGCTGCCACAGACTAGGTTGTTGTGCAGATGTTTTCTAAAATAAAGAACAGGCATTCTTACTTCTTCCAAATATCACTCTTGTGTCTGTTTTGGTCTTAACCTACTGAGGCATAAATTTTAGGTGTGAAGAATTTTCTTGCTAAATCAACTGTCATAATTGGAAGAGTTACTCAAAGGTCACTGTGTTCAAACTGGCCCTAACTTCACATTAGTTTAGTGTGCCGTACAGTTAACGATGGTTATTTATAGACTGTCAGTAAGGGGTTCTATTTTTTTTTTTATTTCATTTATTTATTTCCTGTTGAGAAGTCTTTGTGGGCTCCAGCAAGCACCTTTAAAATACAGTGCTAGAGAATACACAGAAATCTGGAAGAAAAATAAAGTGATTTCGTGATTTGAGTGTTATTGTCCATATTCCATTCATAAAGCAGGAACAAAGTCACATAGTAGCTTATATTTAACAGATTCCTAATGGACGCTAAGTTCAGATGTGAGTGACGTGCCGGGGTCACCTTGAGCACAGTGGAGGGCTTTCCTTTCATCAAGAGGCAGCTTTGTGATATGTTACCCATGAAAGGAAATGAATTGATTCCCTAATGTCTTAGCCAGAACTCCAAGTCAGCCAGCTGCCCAGAGCCCTGCTTGTCACAGGAGGCAGCTCCACACCTCCGAGAACCTGAGTTCATATTCTGGGGTACAGTCAACAGTCACATGTTGTGACCTAGAGTTTGGCTGCTCTGCTCTGGAATGCTGCTTAGCCCAGTGTGAGCAGAAATGTTTGTTATGAATTCAGTATAATAATGACACTTTATGTTGTGACCTAGAGTTTGGCTGCTCTGCTCTGGAATGCTGCTTAGCCCAGTGTGAGCAGAAATGTTTGTTATGAATTCAGTATAATAATGACACTTTATGGTTTTGTGTATCTTCTTACAAAGTTTGGAACGTGAGATGCTACTAAGGAGTACCTCAGTGGTTTTAAGCAAAAGTAAAGGAAATAAGGTTTTGTCTGCATGATCTTCCCCACAGCCTGACCCTGCTTCCTTCAAGTTCAAGACCTGAAGTGGCTTTTTACCTGGCACACACTTCTGTGACTCAGGACTCTGCTGGAGTGGCTTTTCTGAGAACAGAAACCTGGGGTGAGAGTGCTGGGGCTGAGGTCAGTTCACTACAAATCGGGTGAAAATTAACGTTGATACACCAAACCATAGAAACAGCTGTTAGCTTCAGAATGTCTTCGACTCTCACTGGTCAGTTATTGACTTAATTATAATAAAATAATTCTAACGTTTGTTAGCTCTATTCCAGGCCTGATGCCACATATTTCACACGTATTTTCTTGTGACAACGCAGCGAGGCAGGTCTCATGAGCAGGTGAGGATCTGAGACAGGTTCTGTCATGGTGCTAAAGTGAGAGGACTTGTGACCTGTGCTCTACATCTGTGCTCCTGGTGTTGGAATGAACCCAGGTCATTTTGTTGGGTTCCCTGAGAGCGCCCCCTGCTGGTGATGTGTTGTACTTTGGAAATAGCTATCTAAGAAGACTAGAAACTAAGGGTGTCGTTTTCTATCTGAAGAAGTTCGACATGTGGGAGGACTCCCCTTCCCCCCCCCCCCCACATTAGATCCCCATAGACTAGAAGCCTGGGTCAGCGATGTTAAACAGACATTTAGAGATGAACATGAGGAAGAGAGGGGCAGTGCTGGGGAGACCTTCCAAAAGACAGGACATATTAACTAGACCTGGAAAGATAAAGTCAGTTTTATTAGATTGATGAATGGCAAATCCTGCTGTCTGCTCATAGAAAGCAGGCATTCAAATAGAAGTCTAACAACAAACACAAGGACTGAGGGTATAGTTTAGTGGTAGAACCTTGTTTAACATGTTCAAAAGCCCCAACTTTGATTCCTAGTACTGAGGAAATAGTGAGTATAACCAATGTAAATTATATACATGTACATAACTGGTATAACAAAGCCTTTTAGCTGCTCAGTAAGTATGTGCTAATGAACTGCTTATGAACAAGACAGACTCCATCACCACCCTCACTGAGTTGATAGCTCATGGTCGTGGCATCTCTGTGGATTCAGAGTTCTAATCTTGGCCTCTCCCAAACCCCTTGTTCTTTCTTAAACTCCCATAGTAGCCCAGGGCTTGTGCTCCTGTCAGAGGAGACAACCAGTAGCTAACTCACACATCTTCATGAAAGTTGCTTCACTTCTGCCTCTCCTGAGATGACTGACCATCTGCTCCTAATGGGGAAATTTCAAGTGTCATGATGGAGGGTTTTCTGAACAGACAGCAATGCCATGTGACTCTGGAGTCACGCCAGGAAGACTGAGTCCTGCATAGCGGCCCTCACCCCACTCACCTCACATTTTTATTTCGTTCTGGTGCATGACGACAACTGTGTATGATGACAACTTCTTCCTCCTCCTCTTCCCCTTCTCCTTCTCCTCCTCCTCCTCTTTCTCCTTCTCCTCCTCTTTCTTCTTCTTCTTCTTCTCAGTACAAATTACTCAGGCATTTTTTTTTTAAATCACGTCACACATTGCTCAGGCCCTGGGTATTGCATCCTAGGGTGGTATAACAGGGTAACAAACTGGCTGTCAAAGAGAGAAGTCTGTCATAGTTGTAAAGGTTCAGATCCAATCTCAGGGTCCCCACAGCCTTGTTATTCTGTTCCTCAGAACTGAGTCCTTTGCCTCTGACAAGTTTCTGGTGTTCAGACTTTCCTAGCTCCAGTCTCTTCCTGTTTTTCTTGCCATTTTATCTCCCAGAAGGACACCTCTCATACTCCATTTTAGCCTCACCTAAACTAACTATTTATGAGGTTAAAAAACGCATTCTGAGGAGAAACCAATAATACCCTAGGAACCATATGTTGGTCTGTGTTACTGTTTGTTTATATAATCTTCAGGACTATTTTAGTCATGTTTCTCATTGTTTTGGCAAAATACCTGATAAAAGCAACTTAAGGGAGGCAAATTTATTTTGACTTAAAGTTTGAGGGGATCCAGACGATGTGACAGAATGTGAAACAGGAAGCAGGAACCTGTAGGCCTGGCTGTAACACCCCCACTATGTCTGAGAGGCCCCCTGAACTGCACCACCAGTCAGCTGGGGACCAGCGTGGAAGCAACTTGAAATGTAGGGGGAGATTTCACATTCGAACCACACAGAACAAGCTAAGCTCCCCTCTGCCTCACAAAGCCATTGACATTTTTTAGCAGTCTATACTCCATAATTCACATAAGGCAGGTTACAGAAAGCAGGGCAAGAGCTTGCATTTAGAGAATTTGCGCATTGAATATTTCTCTTGAAGAGACAACTTTAGGTGGCCTATCCTTCACTTTAGACCAACATATATAAACTCACCAGAGTAGGAGGATATAAATTTAAACTGACTTGTTCATCGTTTTTCCTCAGGGGCACCTCCTAGAAGGGAAGACAAAGACAATGGAGTATTTCTAGTTCACGATTAAAAGTAAAACCATTATCTCTATCTAGGGAGAGACTTCTCTGTATAGATTAATTACTACCTTTGTTTCTTACAGCATTTTTGGAAACTAAAAGCTATTTCAATGAGGTAATTTTAATGTGATTTTAATTGGCTTTTCTTTGCCTTATAAATTGAAGCTCATACTTGCCTCTTGGTTCACCTCTTTTCGTTAGCAACTAAGGAGCCAAAACTCTAATGGTCCCGTGGACTTATTAAAAATATTGGTAGGCAGTTCCTTGGGTACATAGTGATCAATGGCAGAAAAGTAACTGAAAGATACTTTTACAAATATTTACTTGGGGTGGGGAAAGGGACCACTAATTCAGAACATTTTTTAGTTCCTATGTTTTTAACAAGCACTTCTGCAGCCTATGCCTACCATGGACAAGGAAGCTGTGGTTGTTTGTGGTGCTGGGGTTTGAAGGTAGGACAGGACCCAGCAGAGACACAAATGAGACCTTCCAAGTTCTATCCACTTTCTCTTCAAAGGACTTTCTCAGCCCTTATGAAACAAGACTCTTCTGATTTAATATGTCTGTGACCTGCCAGCCTTGACCTCCCATAGATCCCAGACTGCCATATAAAGAGGAATGAGGGCACACCCAAGTGGAAGCCACACTGGTGTCCACTGATACAACCACTGTGTTCCTTCACCAAACGGGAAGGAACACTTAGCACTTAGTACCCAGCAGCACTGCAGTGCAGTAATGGACAGGACTGATTTGGAGCCTCACAGCACATAAGGGGTGGGGGGATAGCACCCCTGGGTTAGGAGTCTCATTCCACAGCCCAAGTCCTTATCACTCACCAGTCGTTTGGGGTCATAGAGGATGCAGATGTCCAGTGACACCCTACTTCTTACAGGGTTCTTTACCGGTAAAAGAGTAGAGCTATTACATTTTAATAAAAAGCATTTATCATGCTATCTGATAGAAGCATTAAAAGGAGTAATTTAGAAACTGTAGCTATAATCTACTTATATTGAAAAAGGCAGTTGATTCACATTATCAGAACTGATTGGATAAGTGGTCAGACTTTATTTGGTTACTGTTGATATTTTTATTTAGTATATATACTTTGAGGCACAAGATTAACTTTTTTTAGTATCAAGTTATGCATGGTGATGTATACCATTAATCAAAACAAACTCAGGAGACTGAGGCTGTGAGTTTGAGACCAGCCTGGTTTGCACAACAAATGCCAGATCAGCCAAAACTAAACAGTGAAATCCTCAAAACAAACGAATTTTCAGTTGTATTTATCTATGCGTGTGGGTGTGCACATGCACATAGGAGGTCAGAGGACAACTGACTGCAGTTGGTTCTGTTCTTTCACCAGGTGGGTCCTAGGGATCGAACTCAAGTTGGCAGGCTTGGTGGCAGACACTTTGACCTGCTGTGCCTCCTCACTGACCCAGGATCAGTCTCTAACTGGCCTTTCTAAAACTTTAACCTTGCCCTTGAGTGAGGAATTGGATCTTAGTTCATGAACTGGACTATAAAGTAAATGGAAAACTATTCTACTTCCCAAGAAGTCTATGCATATAATTGAAACCAAAGAGCAAAACTGCAGAGACTGTGACACCTCTAGGAGAAAAAAAGGCTCAGAAATCCAAACACCTCCCACCCCCTGTCCCATCCCACCACCACCAATGAAACCCAAGAGCTTACTAATGAAACTGAACAAACAAGGACTCCCCTTGGAGAAGCCCACTCGTGCCTGTGCTCACCTGTGTGTCACCTGTGTGGAGCACCTCTCTAACTCTCATGGTTAAGCCTATATTAAAATTATTTAATTGGCTCCCAACTCTGCTATGTTTAACAAAAGGGGGGGTGTAAAGAGTTGGATGTAAGAAAACAAGAAGCAGCAGTAATAAACTGGAAGGCTTGATGTTGTCTTCCTTCTGCTTACAGTTGAAAACCGTTTACCAGGCTCACAAGGATCTCGGCATCCGTCTATAGCCCTGGGAGACATACAGTCCTTGTTATATAAAACTTTAGCCTTCTAAGGTGTGTGTATCTCTATGAGTACGTAAAGCAGTTTTCTGCAGCTCACACATTCAGTTTCTTCTGCAGGAAAGAAAGATTGCATCATTACAGATGTGTTGAGGGTTCCTGTGAGAGCAATGGGAGGGAGTTCTAGCCACCATGCTGTTGTTTATATTATGTTGCAAGTGCCTTAGGCTGTTGATTTATTTATACTGTTTTAGTAGCCTCAAAGAATTACAAGTTTCCTAAAATACCATTTTTTCCTTTCTTATAATAGATTTATATACCTAATACCCCTTGTTCAATAAGAAAATAATACTAATCTTATAGGAAAAGAATCCTAAAAAATCTAAATCCTTAATGATTCCATTGATAGGTTATTTCCCTCCAGTGACATGAGCCAATTCAAGCCTGATTAGATTATATTAAAGGCAGGTTTATTGGGACTCTGCTCTTTGGTTCATTGGCCCCAAGGATTGTGGCTAGGAGAGTCACCCTGGGGAGAGGGGGCCAGAGGGCTAAAAAAAAAGAAAGGGTGGGTGTGAGTGCACAGAGAAGAAGGAGAAAGAAAAAGGGGGGAAGAAGAAGGGGAGGGAGAAGAAGAGAGAGGGGGAGAGCGCACACACACAAAATGTCTGGGCTGGAAAGTTCAGGTTGAGAATGGTATGACAGATAGGGACTGAGGGATGCTGGGAGAACCTGGGGGCCAGATCTGCTTTGATATGTAAAATACGCACCTCGGTCCCTTGTCCCAGGGTCCAAATCCAACAGCCATTTCCACCTCTGATTTTCTTAAACGTTAGAACTTCCAGCACATGAGTTTTAAAAGTAAATTTAAAATACAAAACTAAAAGCTGTGTACAACATGTATCCATGACATAATAGATTTTCAAATTTAACCTACGTGAACCCCAATTCACTGTTCAGGTCACAAAGGGAATGGCTGGCTCCCCCGACACGCTGTCCCATCAACTACCTCATTCCAAAGCCAGCCTCAGTGCTCACTGCGAACACAGAGACTGGTTCCAACTTCCTGGAGTTCTGATGTCTTGTTCTGCACTTTGTCCTGCAGTACCACTGGTACTGTATATTTGAAAATGTTTCTCATACAAACGGCCTGGTGATAAAATCTTTGGAGCTTCTAGGGCCAACGTTTAGGCATTGCTGCATTTACTCAGCTCTGCCATTGGAGTGCAAAGATGCCTCAGACAATATGTAAATTCTCATGTACATTATTCTTTTTCTAACTGCAAAAAGATTTACTCTCATTCATAGGTCTCTATACCCAGGGTATGCTCATTTCCTCCATGGTACAGTATAGTTCATTTTGAACAAAAAGAAGCAATTCCCCTTTAGGCATTTGGTCTACTCTGCTTTAAAACTCTATTTCTAGTCAGCATTTTTTTGAGGGCTACTGAGCTTTACAAAAGAAATCATTCCCGGGGTACTATTCTGGGAAGACTAATTTTCAGTACTTGTTAAAAATAGCAAGACAGGTTTTGTTCAAGACTATTGCAGTATCGAAGAGATTGAATTCAGTGGAGAGTGTAACCAGTGGGCAGGTGAGGAAGCTATGAATTAAGAGGTTTATTGGGCCATGTATGGGGGTCTGAGGTAAAGTGGAGGAAACTGCATGTTAACCATGGAGAGAGGAGTTAAACTAGATACGAGGGGGTGGTGGGTAGATCTTAAAAACTGGTGTAGTGAAGTCCTTTTTAGAAGCCAAACTCAGCAGACTAAGATACCTAATGGAGACATCGTGGCCCAAGGGACAGTGACCAAGTATGGCCAAAAAATTAACACAACTGGTTTTTGCCAGAGAGCATGGTTACTGAGTAACACGTTGTTCTTGAGCCATGTGTTACGACACTGTGGCAGTGAGTCTGGCAGGAGCACCTTAAAGAAAGAAAGATTGACTCTGGCTCATGAGTTCAGAGGACCCCGTGTGTCTTGAAGAAGGAATGAAGAACAGACTCAGGCCAGATGAGGAAGCAGAGAGTGAGGCAGCCAGCAGCCAGGAATAACAAAGGATATCAGAAATTAGGTGGCTGTGATGTGTGGTTGTTTCTGGGGTCTCAGGTCTGCTCCGTTTGTCTGTATCTGGTTTTGTGGCACTACCATACCGTTTTTGCTACTTTGGCTCCATGATAAAACCTGAGAGCAGGTTTGTGGTACCTGAATCATTCCTCTCTTTGCAAGGATGCTTTGGGTATTCGGAACTTCTGTGCTTCCTTACAAATTTTAGGATCTTTTACCTAGGTCTGAGAAGATGCCGTTAGAATTTTAAGTGAAGATTACACTGACTGCTTTCAGTAGTTTGCTTTCTGTAGATTGCTTTTGGTAATATAGACATTTCCACAACATTAAATAGCCTTGTCCATGAGCCTGGAAAGTCTCGCCATCTTCTGGTGTCTTCAGTTTCTTTCGTCAGTGTTATGAAGTTTTCACCATAGAGGGTTATTCCTAGGTAGTTTATTATTTCTTGAAGCTACTAAGTAAGGGGATTTCCCCCTGATTGTTCTTATCTTGAAGTTCATTATTGTTATACAGAAAAGCTACTTAGTGGTTTTCATGTATTGCTTCTGTGTTCTGCTGGTTTGAACATGAGGGCGTTTATCAGATTTAAGAATCTTCTGGCAGAATATTTAAACTTTTAACCATGGGATCCTGTCATCTGCAAAGAAGGATAATTTGATTTCTTTCCTTCCTATTTTTAATCTTTTATTTCTTCTTTTTATTCTAGGTGAGGCTTTGAGCATTATGTTAAATAAGAGCAGAGATTGTGAGAACCATTGAATTGTTCTAGAGTTTAGACGAAAAGCTCTCAGTTTTTCTCCCCATAGTATAATGTCAGCTATAGGTGTTATGTTACGTCTTAGTTAGGATTTTACTGCTGTGAACAGACACCAGGACCAATGCAAGTCTTAGAAAGGACAACATTTAATTGGGGCTGACTTACAGGTTCAGAGGTTCAGTCCATTATCACCAAGGTGGAAGCATGGCAGTGTCCAAGGCAGGCATGGTGCAGGAGGAGCTGAGAGTTCCATATCTTCATCTGAAGACTGCTAGCAGAATACAGGCTTCCAGGCAGCTAGGCTGAGGGTTTTAAAGCCCACACCCACAGTGACACACCTACTCCAACAGGGCCATACCTCCTAATAGTGCCACTCCCTGGGCCGAGCACATACAAACCATCCTATGCGGTATAGATCCTTTATTGTGAAGAGTTATGGGCACTCTGTTGCTAGTTTCCTGAGGACTTTCTCATGAAGGGAGATTGAATTGTTGTAGGCCTTTTCTGCTTGGTCTAGATGACAGTGCGGTTGCTGTAGAAGATGTGGTATAGACACACAATGGAACTTTAGGCAACTCTAAAGAAAAAGGATATCATGACATTTGTAAGAAAAAAGGCTGCAACTAGAAATCACTATGTTGAGCAAAATAAGCCTCACAAAAGACAAACAGCATCTACTCGTTCATAGTCAGAACCTAAGTGTAAAGTCTATGTTTGTGTACGTATGCACGTAACCATCTACGTGTGGTTAAGGAAGGCGGGAAGTGGTGAGGGTGATAGACATGTAAAACAAAATAGAAGGGGACCAACAGGGAGAAGAAAGGAGCCTGGTTCCGAGGGTGGGGTGGTGAGGGGGCATCAGGAAAGAGGAGTGATTAGACATACATGCACGAAGAGACCATGTTGAAACCCATTAGTTGGTATGCAGATATAAATAGTTAATTTTATAAAAAGATTATATTGGGAAATTCCAAACCTCTTTTATAACCCTGATTTAGGAGAGACAGCTGCCTGCCACATGTCAGAGAGTGATGAGTTTGTCTCTGGGGACCCTGAATGGCCAAGAGAAAAGACATTTTATTCATACCGAGGAGATCTCTAGTGAAAAGGCCTACCAGTGATTGATCAAAAGCGGGGTAAGCCCTTTCCAAAAGACACATGAAAACAGACAGAAGGGGTAGAAATGCTTTACCTGTGGAAACAAGGAGTTGTGGGGAAAGGGAGAAGAGGAGACTTTTGTCATTATGTATCACTGGCTATTCTCTGGTTTTAAACACACTACTGTTTTATTTTTAAATTTAAATGAAAATTATTTTTTTAAAAACTCTGTACTTTGAAGAAAAACTTCAGCAAGTCCTACGTTAGATTGCCAGCAGGTGGCACTCTCCTCTTCTCAGCAGGACAGAGCCTGCCTCTTCTCAGCCACTAGGGGTCCATGTATAGTGATTTTCTTCTAAGGAACCAGAAACTCAAGTGGATTGATCTTTAGAGGGAAAAAAATTGTTTGTTTCTACAGAGTGTACTTAACCACAAATACTGACCACACTATGCTGAAATCATCAAATTCTCTGATATGGTCCATTTCTCTTGGGAGTTTGTTTTGAAAAGCAGACGTGAATTCATTAAAGCTCTTCTATTTCCCAGAAATCCCTGCCTACATGGTGGACCAGCGTGTTGCCACAAAGCCCGCTCATTTATTTACTGACTTCTGAGAGTTTGTGTAAAAGTACAACACTTTGAAAACACAAAGATACAGGTTGTGCGAATAGAGTAGACCCTGATTCTAAGGAGGAGAAAAGGTCTGAGAGGCTTGTCTCTGATCCCGTTTGCACTCACCCTACGTGATGCTACCACCTACATGTGTGTTATTTGCATGTGTGTACACATAGTTTTTGTGTGTGTGTGCACATGTATCTGGAAGCCAGAGGTTGCCATCAGATGTCTCCCTCAATCTAACTCCATCCTATTTTTATTGCTGAGACAAAGTCTCTCATGAGCTCAGAGCTTGCTGATTTGACTACATGGCTGCCCTGCACGACCTGGGGATCGCCTTGTTTCTGCCTTTTGTGCACTGGGGGCGCAGGCACACCCGGCTTTTGTGTGGGATCCACGTTAGGTATCAACTGAACCATCTCCTCAGCCCTTCCTTTCTTTGAGTATGGATCTTGCAGCAATGCAAGGAATGAGTTTGTGCACAGTGGTTCCTAAATACTATTCACCCACAGTGGTTTTCTCTCTCTCTCTCTCTCACTTGCCCCCTGCCCACACTTACTATTCCAGACTTAGCATCTCTGCGTTTCAGTAGCCAATCAACAGATCTTCCCACCCACGCCTGACAGCTTTCCATTACCTCCCATCCCCCACTCACGTTTCTGTTTCTCTCACCCACTCCTGACTTCAGTTAGCAAACTCCTTTCTCCAGATGGTCTATCTCTGTTGGAACTCCTCTGCTGACTTTTTTCTTTTTTCCTATAGCACATTTCTTTCTCTATGTGAGAAACTGTGTCTTGGTCGTATTCTGTGGATGAGGAACTAGGTGAGGATTCCTGTATGCCTTTCTGTTGATGAATTCTCCAAACTAGAGTACAGCACTCACTCTCTTTATCACCGTTTGGCACTTTCTAGGGCTTACTGGCAACATTTCACCTCCCACAGAGAGAATATACAGCAGAACCCTGAAGAGAGCAAGGAGCTAGAGGAATAAACACGGAGATAGAATGCACACCACTCACTTGAGTGTAGAAAGCAAAAGAAACTGAACCTGATTTCCTATTTTCTGATTTTAAGCAATTTGGCACTACTCAGTGACAGAAGTCTGGCTTGTTCTCATTTTAAGTAAGATGTGTAAATAATGTGGCCCTGCTGAAAGGATACCATGTGGGATTTGAAAGAGAACAGACTTGTGAGACCAAGGACCCCTACTATTTCCACAGCTCCAGAGAGCTTCACTTCAAGCTCGCCCTCTTTCTCTGTAAAAGAGACACCGTAGTATCCATATTGGGAGCTCTGGCACTAAAAGGGCTTGTTTGTTGTAAGGTCTCTAATTTTATCAAACTGCTCTTAAGCAGCCTGGAAATAAAGACTGTCAGGAAAGAAAGAGACACTGATAAGATAAACCATTTGCTCAGTGATTGACAGGTTATGATAGGTAAATGTAAGGGTATTGTTTGTACCAGTGGGGGATTCATAACATGAGAGAAAAGCTTAGAATGTCTTAAACCTTTACCCTGCCATTGTCTGGAATCTGCATCCCAAGGGGATTCATCCATAGGATTGTTTGGCATTACACTCCTTCTCCTGTCGCAATTGGTGGGATGATTAAGCCATTCCTTCAGCAAAGACATTTTTATTCATGCTAAGAAACAAAACAAAATATGAGGTGGGCTGGTGAGGGAGCTTGGAAGCTAAAGGTGTTTGCTGCACACCTCTGGTGGCGTGAGTCTGATTCCTGGAACCCATGGTCAAAGGACAGAAACAACTCCTGCTGGCTGTCCTCTTACTATAAGACATGTACTGTTGTACATAGTGCTCTCTCTGTCTCTGTCTCTGTCTCTGTCTCTGTCTCTGCCTTTCTCTCTGTTTCTCTCTCTCTGCCTCTCTCTCTCTCTTTCTCATATACACAGTACAGGTACTTTGTTCACTTCTATTCTTGATTCATGAAACAGAGAGGGGTTTAACAAACTGATTTAGAGTCTGAAAACCTGGAACTGGAGATGAATGGGCTTCTAACACTGAGATCTAGCATAGCACATTACACCAGGCAGGTCTATCCAGCAAGTATTTTACTCTTTCTTGGTTTTTTTCACTCAACCAAATGAAATATTTTGGGTAAAACTTGTCTTGGTAATACCAGTGTTATGTATAACAGGATTAAAGTAGTTATCATATATTCATTCTTTCAACATACTCACTGTGTATCTACTGTGAGTGTGTCAGGAGTCCAGAGTCACAGGACCTTATAACCTGGGGAGGGGAGATAATCAATTGGTCAGTTGATCAATCAATAAGCAAACCACTGTGGAAAATGCAGGTAGTGTGAATAAATTCGGATTCATAAGGACTGGAAGCTGTTTTGTTTACGTAGGTGTTTGGGAAGAGGAACGGTACTCTTACTGAAGTTGGAGGGAAGTCCACTCCGGGCAAACTGAATTAGTGGTACAAATGCTCTTGTGCCCAGCCAAACCTACAGCTTCAGACAAGAGCTCTGCCTTAAGAAAGTTCACAAGATGCAGGAGAAAATGGCAGGGAGCAGACAGAAGCGAGGCTGCGTGAGATTTACTCCAGGGGCCTCTGTGAGTTACCTTGATGCTGGTAGTTTTGAAATGAGTTACATGTCTAGGCAAACCAAATACGTCACAAATGTTCCCCAAGCATCCTGAGTTCAGAGTTGTTAAAGCATAAAAAGGGTAGGATTTGACTTAATAAACTGCCATGCTTAGATACTAAGATAAGTGTAGCCCGTTTGGGGTCAGTTCACGGGACTGCTTGTTAAGCTCCCTCTGATCCATCTTTTGTGATGTGTCTTATTTTTTCCTTGTTGTGACTTTAGGCACTTTCTAAATTGCTTATTTAGTTCCTTCTCCAGAAGATGAAGAAAGAATGCACATACATATATATGCACAAGCCAGGGAAAGCACGAATACTACTAAACGCAGCTTGAGAAAGCCCAGCCTTGGAGCTGTCAGTTGTCTCAACGTTTCCCAGATAACTTCATAGCTGACTCCCTATCAGCACTGCAGTACTGACACTAATGGCCTCTTCAAAGCTTCTCCCGCTCAGGGGGTTAAAATGAACCGAGAGGCTACAAGTGGCCTTGTGGTTTTGTTGGGTTAGGCTCAAGCTGTGGGTAGAGTTTAGAAGTCTGCTGAGATTTAACACTGTTCTGCCTGCAGGGCAGCGGCACTGGGAGGAGCAGAGAGGCTGCAGGGCTGGCTGTGAGATTTCAGCTGTTATTCCCACGATGCCAGGCAGTACACTCTTAGACTGAGATTCAAGAACAGCCTTGGTATTTCAAGGTTCTGCACAGGAACGGAATCCACAGGGAGAATGTATATTAAAAGAGAATGTATTAGATTAGCTCATACAGTGTAGTCAGAGTATGCTCGCTGCTCTGTCTATGATGCTGCAGTGCTGAGCAGTCCTATCTGGCATGAGAGGCCAGGAGGATTCCTTTACCATGTTGGTAGGCTGAAGAAGGTGTCTTCTGATGTCACTGAGGGATGACAGTGACAGCAACAGGGTAGATAAAACTCAGGAGCAGGGCAGATGAACTTCTCGGTAAGATGTGAAAGCCACCACCAGTCCACTAGGAAAAGCTTTTATTCGACCTTCATAACCATCCCTTGACCCTCGCTCCCAGAAGGAGCCACCCACATATAAGATGGGTCTTCCCACTTCAGTTAACATCATCAAGAAAATCCCTCTCAGGCATGCCCAGAGATTAATATAGATCAATGGTTCTCAGCCTGTGGGTTGTGACCCCTTTGGGAGTTGAAGGATCCTTTCACAGGAGTCGCATATCATATATCCTGCATATTTGCTATTTACATCATGATTATCACAGTAGCAAATTATGGTTATGAAGTAGCAACAAAATAATATTGTGATTTGAGTCACCACACATGAGGAATTGTATCAAAGGGAATTAGGAAGGTAAAAAAACCACTGATCTAGATAATCCCCCAAGGTGTCTCCAGAGGTTTGCCTCATGGGTGATTCTAGATCCTGCCAAGTTTACAATATCAACTATTGCCTTGAAATGCAGATAATTTAGAGCCCCCAGTGAAGGGCATTTGTGGTAGATTTGGTTTAGCACTTATATTATATTAATTGAGTTCCCAAAATTTCATGAGATTCTTCATGTAAGACACTGAGGGTCCCTGCTCCCAGTTGGCTTTGATTGGTAAATGAAGTTGCCAGTGACCAGTGGCTGGGCAGTGAGACAGAGGAGAGACTTTAGTATTCACAGACAAGGGGACTGGGAGAGGAAAGATTTAGAATCGCAATGCCTGGAAAGGAAAAAGGTCCAGATATGAGAGCTGTATAAGAGGGAGCGTACCAATCATGTAAGAGCTGAGAAAGAGCAGCCCCAGCAACCCCCACTAGGTCTAGAGCAATAATGATGGAATATAGATTTTAGTAATTAATAACTCAGGAATATTAGAAGGAAGGTATTAGCCATGTGGATGTTTGGGAGTGGCCCAGACATTGAGCTGATTAAGGCATATTAAATATAAGGCTCTGTGTGTGTGTGTGTGTGTGTGTGTGTGTGTGTGTGTGTGTGTGTGTGT
>JANHMN010000015.1:55356151-55394648 GCA_030674055.1 Rhabdomys pumilio
TCTATATCTATATCTATATCTATATCTATATCTATATCTATATCTATATCTATATCCATATCCATATCCATATCCATATCCATATCCATATCCATATCCATATCCATATCCATATCCATATCTATATCTATATCTTGCCTGGTATTGCTATACTCCTTCTCCAAATATTGAGAATATTGAGTTCGCCGGGCGGTGGTGGCGCACGCCTTTAATCCCAGCACTTGGGAGGCAGAGGCAGGCGGATTTCTGAGTTAGAGGCCAGCCTGGTCTACAGAGTAAGTGCCAGGACAGCCAAGGCTATACAGAGAAACCCTGTCTCAGAAAACCAAAAAAAAAAAAAAAGAGAGAGAGAATATTGAGTTGACTTTTTCCTCTGTTTATCTCTGACTTTTTTTTTTCATTTGGCCTTTTGAGTTTTTTCCTGCAATAATATTGACTAAATGAGATGGTTATCAGAGCCTAGTAAAGGTTGCCAAGGTATCTGGCAAAAGAACCATCCTATGTGTCAGCTGCTACTTGATACCAGCAAATCTTTCTCTCTATCTACTTGTGAGCTCCCACTCAAAAGGCTTTTGCCACTATAGATGCATTTGCCAATACAACAGGCTGAATATAGTTAGTAACAGAGAATAAGCCCCAAATTTCATATTCTCTCAGGTAGCTCTTAGCCTCAACCTGAGCCTCACAGTGTAAAAGAGTAGATATTTTAATTTTGTCAAGAAAAAAAACACACACACACTTTACACAAGTACCATGCATAGCACTTAATGGACTGTGTACCTTAGTCCCTCAGACTATATGTCATTTTCTCATGACACTCTAGTTAAATAAGCTTTCATATCAGAAGCCACAATGAATTAGGAAAGAAAAACAGCTTGTTATATATAGGTATACCATGACTGCTATTCACAATGTAGGATGCAGTGAAAAAGCAAAAAGCCTACCCACATCTCCCCCCCTACCCCAGTTTCTCTCTCTCTCTCTCTCTCTCTCTCTCTCTCTCTCTCTCTCTCTCTCTGTCTCTCTCTGTCTCTCTGTCTCTCTCTCTCGCTCTCTCTCTCTCTCTCTCTCTCTCTCTCTCTCTCACACACACACACACACACACACTCACAGAAATTTGGAATTATTTTGTATATGTGTAAAGATTCACATCCATACTTATTTTCTAGACTCTGAGATCATCAGTATATTATAATTCAGTGGCCCAATTAATATACTTCTCAATAATGCCAAATCATGCTCCAAACATGAGCTCTCCAAAGTGAACAAACGATATATCTATTTCATGTTTTATATTCTTGTTTTTGCCCTTTAATGCATCAGGCATACACACTTGCCTCATTTATTCCTTACACGATGCCTGAGAGACTTTATTACCCTGATTTTATGGCCAGAAAAATAGGACTCAGTTTCAGAAATTTCTTAGGGTCCCACAGTGAGACCCATGTACAGAGCTGTGAGTGGCTCTGTTTAGTTTTATTTTGTGTGTGTGTGTGTGTGTGTGTGTGTGCTTTGTTTTTGAGACAGGGTCTTATCTTGGAGCCCTGGAGAGCCTAGAACTCAATGTAGACTTTGAATTCCTAGAATTCTGCCTGGTTTTGCCTCAAGAGTGCTGGGATTAAAGGCATAAATCAAAGTTTTTCTTAGAAACTCAGACTGCCCCAGACCTGCTACTCTGATAAATTTGAAGCATTTTTATCATCTCTAGCATCTCAGTGCCCTCTGTAATTAGATGCCCTCTATACATCTAGAAGCTTTCACAGTACCTAATTCAGTGATTCTTTTCCTCATTAACTAACACTAGGAAAACAGATTTAGAATTTAGCTCAGGAAATGCTCCATAATTATTGTTGCCCATTGGTAGACCAGGTATTCCATGGAGAGAGGGTGCTTATATAGAAAGCAGAGTTATTCCAAATCACCTTTAACGGCATTGATGAAGGTCCTAAAGAAGACATGCTTGAGGTTTGCTGGAAGATGTGGAAAGACTGGCAAGATGTTTACAAACACTGTGAACTGTTAGGGACCATCTGCCCTTCCGGTCCTACATTGTGAACAGTGAGGGAGCACCTGCCCTTCTGGTCCTACACTGTGAAAAGTGAGGGAGCACCTGCCCTGAGGGAGCACCTGCTCGTCCAGTCCTATCAGCTTTCTTTGCTCACTTTCATGGATATGATTCAGTGATAAAGTGTTTGCCTAGCATCTGGAAGGCCTGGATTTGATCCTCAGGACCCCAAATCAAAAGCAAGCGACTCCCAAATGATCAGTGGGGTTTTTGTTATTGTTGTTGCTTTCCCTTTTTTTTTTCTATATAGAGTATAAGAAGGGAATTCATATAAATTATAAAAGATTACAAAAAGCAAAAAGTATAATCTCTGCTTTATTTCAGATGTGCTGGTCAGGCCTGGACATACCAATGAATCTCTGAAAAGTATTTCAGAGTCTAACCAAACAGGAGTCCAGAGATGGCCAAGAAGTCAGATGCAGAAAGGAAGAATATGATTAAGTTCATGCTTAGGGATGGAGACTAGATTCAGGGTTGGGAGCTCTTCGATGCTGAAGCTTCCGGGGTTACTGCAGGGCAGATAGCATTGCTTAGAGAAAGTCAGGCAGGGCTCCAGAGTTCACCTTGCACCTGAGGGCATGACCTTAAACAGCCTCTGAGTCTCTCCCTTCCTTCTTACCTGCAGCACCAGACACACACCAGATCCTGGAGCAGATTTGGGGATGAACCTGGTAACAGCTCTGGAGTTAGTTAGAATTAGTTAGTTAGTTAGAACTAAATTTTGTTCTGACATTAGGGCTGTCTGAAAATGTCTTTGTTTTCAACACTTGCATGGAGTTTGAAATGTCAAGCCATTGTGAAAATGCAGTCCCCAGCCTTCCAGTTCTTAGCCAATAAGGCAAACAGCAACCCATGTGAATTGAGTAAGATAAGGACTTTTAAAATAGAACAATCTTGCCCCATAGAACTTGTGTCACTGTGAAGACTGAGAAACAGTGGAGAACCATTTCTTATAGTTTCCCAATAGTCGTAGAAAAGGTTAAATAAGAGGGACAAATTGCCTAAGACTATCTATTCCTCTCCAAAACCCAAAGTGGCAGTCATATATGGCAATTATCTGAACCCAGGAAGTCCTGAAACAAAAACCTAGCATTTGCTGGAGCTTGGTGGCACAAAAATATAAATCTACAACATGAACTAAGGAAGTGGGGAATCTTCTGGTGAGTATATAGCACACGTGGATATAGCACTGTGAGCAGGGATGGCATAGCAGCCCAAGGGCAGACCAGCTTCACAATGTGATGTTGTTTATCATTACTAGCAATAACTTTTCCCCTATAGTGTTCTATAATTGAAAAAGCACATTCATACATTGTCTTGACACATAGCAAAACTGGAGGTAGATAGGGGAGTCTTACATGGTAAGGCACCAACCAGTCCAGTCGCTACACCCCACCAGTAGCAATGGCCATAATTCACAAAAGTTCACACAAACCCCCCTACAGGTCACATGACTATGTATATTGTGAAGTCAGCTGATGGCCACCTTCCTACTTCCCAGTCCCAGAGAGGATCAACTCAAAGACTCCCAGGTACAAATGGATGCCAGTTATAGGTGTCTGGAAGTCAGAGGACAAACAGGACCTTTATTATCAGAGAGTTGCACTTCCAAGCAAGAGCTCTTATATAATATATTGTCAATAACAATAATATATGTACCACAGTTATTCAAGGTTTACTGATGTCCTTCTGTATGTAGGCTCAACATGGGCACCATAGATCTGAAGGTAGTGGAGGGCTGAGACTCCAGGACTTTGTCAGTGAGAATAGGGGATAGAAAATCCCTTCACCTCATTTAATGGAGATGGGAAAGGTGAGCTTGGTTCAAATGGCAAAAGGACGGAAAAGAAAGTGGGTTTCCAAAGGCTCCTGTCAGGGGCTTTCACCCACCTTCTTGCTTGCAGTAGCTTAACTTGGCCTTGGGCCTTACAGAGTCTGAACATTTGATTTATGATAGTGAGATGTTGTGCAAGGGAGATTGTTATATAAAGTGCAGGCTCGATGCTTTTGCATTCGGTCACGCTAGCTCTGGAGCCATGCTTTCTCTGGCCTGAGGAATAAAGCCAGCCTAGCTACTCTCCACCCATAAAACAAGGTTTGGATGAAATAAAAATACAAGAACTGAAATGCTCCCAGAAACAAGATTTGCTGAAGCAACAATCATACTGTTTTTTATCCCTTAAGTGTCTAATTCTAAGGACCCCCCTCAATCAGCTCTCCATATCTACCAATAGAAACACCTTAGGCAAAAAAATCAGAAGTGTTGGAGGAAAGATAAGTGGTATAGCCACAACTATGAGCCAGTAGAAGAGCAGGTAGACCAGAGGCAACAGCAGAATAACTAACCACCTGTGCCTGGCTTCCAAGTCAGACTGGAGTGCAAGGCCCCTGTTTGACAGATTACATTATCTGGTGTCCCTCTGGTCCCTCCACAGCCTGCTACGGTGTGAGACAAATAGTAATAGGGCAGACATAGAAAGAACAAGCCTGAGTACAACACGGCCATCATATAGGTCCCAGATCTGTAAAATGATGGTGTGTACAAAGACAGTAGTCATGAGCCCCTCTGGCCTTGTAAGGTATGACTATATCAAAATAGCGTAACTCAAACATCATCACTGTTCCAAAACATCACTTCTTCAACACATTTTAACTGTGTGAAATATGTCTGTGCATGCATGTACATAGATATATATCCACAAATATGAACATACCAGTAATAATCAAAGAAAAAGGAGCTTATTAATTTGAGTAGAGCATGAGAGAGCTTTGAGGAGGGTTAGTTGGAGAGGGAGGAAAAGGAGGGGGAAAGTAACATGATCTTAAAATTATGTGTAGCAGGAATTTCCCTGCCCAATCTATTTTAAATATTAGTGCAGCAAGAGGCCTGTGATTGGCCAGGGAAAAGGGAGGTGGAGCTAAGAGTGGGAGAGTGAAGGAGGCAGGGGGAGAGAAAGAGGAAGGCAAAAATGGAGGTGGATGTGAACCCATGTGGCTTTAGTAGCCTTAGGTAGTTATGCATATCAAAAGGTTAGGATAATTGGGATAACTTGTGTAAATTATGTGGGCATCTTGTGTATTGAGATTTTATTGATATGTAAATCTAACTGGTTAACTATAAACTTTAAGAGTTTTGGTATACTGGGTTACTGAGTATTGAGATATCTAACCACAAGGTAGCGGAGTTGGCCTAGGGGCTAGGCCTAGAGCCATGGAGACTGTGGAGGCCATGGATAGAGGCAGTGACCGTGACAACGACGTCTTGGGTGGGGAGGGAGGCCCAGGCCGAAGAGCCTACTGAGACGAGAACCCTGGCTGGGTCCAGGCAGCCCACGGGTGTTAGGCCTAGTGCAGGAACTTGGTGGTTCTAATTGGTTGCTAGAATGTGGGACCGCTGGGGCTGAGCGAATTAGCATTAGAGCTGGGAGCTAGCTGGACACCTCTTTTTTAATATCTCCCACTACATTTGTGAAAACCATTTGAAATATAAAATACTAAAGTTGGTGCCACTTACAAAAACTAAAATACATTTGATCTCATGAATGGATTTCTACCTCATAAGAAACTGGATAAGTCTCCAAGAGTGAGTAAGGTCTCTTCAAAGTGAGGTACTGGGAGAGCAGGCTAAAAGGGGCCTGGCAGCTTTGGCTCCTCTGTCTGGTATTGGTTCACCTTGCCACTCTTGGTTGGCTATGGTTTGTCTTGACTTCATAGGTGGTGTTCCTGCAGCTTCTTGCTACTTCCATGGACTCAAGCTGTTTATCAGAGCCTCGAGGTTTCTTCTAGATCCAACTGCCGTTGCTGGTTTGTGAATGGTGTTTGCAAGTAGATAGAGCTGTCGCTGCTGATTCGTGTGAACTGAACTGATATCCTAACAATGCAGATTGGATTCATTCCAAAGAACTATTTCTAAACAGGTCCACATCCTCCTTTGCCCTATTAACCTTTCCTTTCTACTATCTCTGGAGGGTGGTGGGCTAGGAGGGAGGTCAAAGCATTTAAATACCCATATTAAAAGCAGGTTTTGAAAAATCTAAGCCTACAAGCAACCCTTGCTCTTGTCCTCAGGTACACACATGTATATCCACACATGTGCATATGCATTCCCACATGTATCTACACACAAATGCATCTCTGTTATTTAAGAAATTTTCATTGTGCAGTAGGGTTCCAATATTGGATTCACTACAGTATTTCATGTCTAAGCTATTGGACTCAAGGCTACTGGAAAGTTTTCAAATATCCAAATATTTTATATAATGCAGATAGTTTCTCTCCACCTCTTTGCTCTGGTCTACAGGGCAGTGAACTGGGACTGGGGTGCCACCTGAAAGAGAGAATTGGGGGACAAGGGTAGGCAAATAAGGACAGCAAGTCAAGAAGTCTGATCAAGCTGTCGAACTTTTATTGTTCCCATACCAGATTGTATACCTATAGAAGCAGGATATGGGGAGGGGGTGATGTAGGGTCTCTTTGTTTCTGGGGAACGCAGATGTTCTCAAGAACAGGATATTGTCTGGATGAAAAGTTCGCAGAAGAAACAGAGCAGAACAGGTTGCTAGGTACCTGTCCATAGGATCTATGATCATTTGTTCTGATCTAAGCTAGTACTTTCCCACCAAGGCTACCTACCCACAAAATCTATAGCTATCTGTTCTTAACTGGGTTAATGCTTTCCCACAGAGGCCAAGACTTTGTGCCGGTAGGCACATATGGCTGACTAAGGAGTTAATGTTTAAGCAAGGTCGCTCCCGACACCTCTTAACACATAAACAGTAAAACATATTGTATAAGAGAACTAATATTTCCATCTCTCCATAGCAGTGGTTCTCAGCCTTCCTATTGCTGTGACCCTTTAATGCTGCAAATGACAGTTCCTCATGTTGTACTGATCCCCAACCGTGAAATTATTTCATTGCTACTTCATGACTGTAGTTTTGCTACTATTATAAATTGTAATATAACTATCTGGTATGAAGGATAGCTGATATATGACCTCCAAAAAGGATCATGACCCACAAAAAACCTGATGTTCTGTAGCCTTTTTTTCTCATAAATATTCACAGGCAAGTACTCTTATAGTAAAATATTTTTCAAAGCAGACAATGATTTCATAGACACAAGAATATTAAACTACAAAATATGAATGCCCCTTGTAGAATTTTAAACAGAATAGAAAAAAACACCTTCACTCACACCAACTCAGAGTTTTGAAGACAGAAGAGATCATTATTATCATCATCACCATTATTAGAAGGAAGCTTTCTGCTCAAGATGGTCTTAGGAGACAGACAAGCAAACAAAAGTTACTGAGAATTAGAAGACCAGACATGGGATTAACTAAGGTAATCTCAAGAAGATAATCTCTGGACAGCCAGCTCTGTTCTCCTAGTTGACTCCATTTCAGAAAGTTGAGGTCTAAATCATTTATATTCACTAGCTAGTTTATGAGAAAAAGCAAAGAGGGTGGAAGGAGTGGCGGGACTTCTCTGGGCTCAGACATGATGGCTATGACAAACCCCGGTCTAACAATCAGTTCAGGTGGCACCATGTTTCTCCGTTACCCAAACCAGTGGGTGTTAGACATCAAGCTAACAAAAAATAAAAAAATAAAATAAAATAAAATAAAAATAAAAAAACGAGCAAACAAAAAAAATGGAGGGACAAAGGTCAGTGGCCACCAACTAGTTGTCAGTTCTTCTGAAGCTTTTGGATTTTCAGTTCCACCTAAATGGGAATCTTTAGAGCATCTCAGTTAAGATGTACATAGGACGATAATTGCAGGGTGTACATGCCTGGAATCATAGCACTTAGGAAGGGACACTGAAGCAAAAGATCTTGTGTTCTAGGCTAACCTGAGCTACATAGCAAGAGTCTTGAAAGAAAATACTACTAACCTCTGAAGAGGATGAAGTAAACTGGCTTATCACTCAATGGACTTTTGAAAGTGGCACAAACAGCAGGACACCAGAGCTCTCCTGCAAATGCCAGGCTCCAGGAAAGCCACCAGCACAGAAGTGGCTCCATTTAAGAGCCAGCTCCCTAGGGTTGCTGGCACTGAACACACATGACACATTGTGTCCTCTGTTTGTCAGTCTCCATATAGGGAAAAGACCTTCTGGCTCTGGACTCCAAAGTCATTTCCTGCTGCACTTCTCAGGACTCTAAGTTTTCAGGGGTGAAATTCTGAGCATTAGTGAAAGCTCTCACATGTCATCACAGTAGAAATGAAGCCAAAGCTCTTGCGTGAAACATGCTTTCAATTCAGACGTCAGCAGAGTTTCAGAAACATAATCTATTTGGGTAAATGTGCAGTACAGATTTCTCCATCTTTTAAATCATTAGCCTCTAGATTGTCTGTGGGGGGAGCAAAAGTGCATTTCATAATACTACTTTGTTGGGAGCGACTCCCAGTTCACCACCCCACTGGACAGGGAACTACTTTATCATGCTTGAGTCAGAAGCAACATCATTATGAAGGGACAAACAATCCCTAACTCCAGCATTTATATAGCACACCCAGCTCACCAATTCCTTTCCAAACTGATGCCAAAGGCTAGGAAGATGGCTCAGTAGATAAGACACTTGTGCAAGCTTTGGGACTGAGTTTATCTGAGCAACCATATAGAACATTGCAAGATGGCCAACCACCTGTAACTCTAGAGCTGTAGAGGGCAGGAACAGGAGGATCTACGGGCTTTCGGCTGCCAGTCTAGCTCCAAGTTCAGTGAGAGACCCTATCTCAAGGCAGTAAGGCAATGAGTAGAACCTGATATCCTCTTCTCACCTCCACAAACATGTCCATAGGTCAGTGTACACATGTGTTCAACACACACACACACACACACACACACACACACAGACTCTGATTTCAGAATATCCTGTGATGTAGGAAGGGAGATATTACTGTCTTATAGTCACAGAGAAAGAAATTTAGGGATACAGATTGCTTAGTCAAATTGTAGGTTCTAGGTCCACAAGGTGAACCTCGCTCCTCAGCAGCACTGGGGACCATCACTGTCTTCTATTCCTTTACAGTATTCATGGTACTTTTCAGAGCTCATGAGCTACAGCCAATTTCAGACTAAATCTATAAGGGAAAACTATGACTTTTTCATCCAAATGTTGTTCAGAGAAAATATCAACAATTGATTACTTTCTCCCTTTTATTTAGTTTTTTGAATTAACATACAAGTAACAGGCTCCCATACAGTGTTTTCAATATACTTAGTTTCAGTTCCTTCTGCCTGCCTCCCCTCCCTGATCTCTCGGTCCTGGATATATTAAAAGGCTTTTAATCTGGTCAGTGACAAAAATGGTAACCCAGAAATTGCATAGAACAATTGTGTATCTATGTTTTAACATATAAAGGTAAACTGAATCAGTGACTACATCTTTCACTTTTCATTCAGATATTTTGACAACTTACATAGAAAGATTGAAGAAGAGAATCATCCTGGGCTCACCATCCCCCAGCTCTTCCAATCAAAGGACTTAGATGACAGAAAGAATTAGGGGATGCATACAGCAGTGCATTTTAAAAGGATAATACTATCAAGTAAAGCTTGAAAATGTTCTGCCAAAGTGCAGACAAAGACTCCCCTGGGTACTGCTCAGTTCTCTAACTATTAAAGAAGATGAGATAACTAAGAGGTTGACTTAGTCAGGGTGTTATTGATGCAACAAAACACCATGATCAAAAAGCAAGTAGAGGAGGAAAGGGGTTATTTGGCTTACACTTGCAGATCACAATCCATCATTGGAGGACATTAGGACAGGAACTCAAGCAGAGCTGGAACCTGAAGGCAGGTCTGTTACAGAGGCCAGGTTGCTTACTGACCTGCTTCCCCTGGCTTGCTCAGCCTGCCTTTTTATAAAATCCATAACTACCAGCTCAGAGATGACATCACCCACAATGGGCTGGACCCTCCACCACTGATCGTTAATTGAGAAGGGGCCATACAGCTGGATCTCATGGAGGCATTTACTCAACGCAGGAGCCTTTCTCTGTGATGACTCTAGCTTGTGTCAAATTGTGTCACATAAAACGAGCCAGTACACAGGTTTATCAATGAGTAGACTCTTTGAAAGTGACACAAGAACAGCCAGACACCAGTGCTCTCTTGTTCCAGATGGCAGGTGCTCCTCTCTGCCATATCAGGATGGGAGCTCATGTTCTTACAACCTGTGACTGAAGAATATAAGGAATCATTTACAAATATCCTGCCTACTTAGCAACACACACAATTACAAACACACACACACACACACACACACACACACACACAGATACATGCACACAAACACTCACAAACAAACATGTACATACAAACAGACACACAAATATATACAGAGATAGATAACACAAATGTGAAGCAGAAACTTAAGGGATGATGTTTTGCTGGGGCAAACACGTGAAGGAATATTTTGATGAAGCAGACACTGGTAAAAAGAGGGCTGATAAAGCAGCAAGCACATGAAAGGACACGTGATGAAGAATTCTTCACTAACAACATGCATGTATTGGTTTGCCTTACATTGCATAGTTGAGATTATTTTGCTGGGATTCCATAGACAGAAATGCACACACACACAAAAAAACCTTCTGGTAGTATTCTGTGGCTTCTTGCTGCTTCTGTGTGTAGCCGTCCACAGATGAACTGGGTTCACCTGAAAGGAGGGCTGGAAATGAAAAAGAAATGGAGAGGTGAGAAAAACATGGAGCCAAGACAAAGTTCTCTGATCAAGGCTCAAAGTTTAATATTTAGCTCTTGTATATATATATAGGGAAAGCTGGGGAAGGGCACAATTCCCCCTTTTTAGTTTTTTAAAGATTGCAGTACCAGTAGCTGGATGGGGCACAAGATTTACTTGTTTTCCATCACACTGTCTAGGGTAGAGTGGCCAGGCAACCATGTCTGGCTTAGGTCAGTGTCTATATAGCTCCTTATTACCAGTCAAGGAGAACATACATAACAATATTAATGTATGCCTCTGTCTTAGGTCTATAGGAGCTCAAAACACTCACCCATCTCTGATTACTGGCCTTCTATGGCACATTCTTCCCCACACAGACCAAAGCCACATATGAATTCAGACAAAAGGACCTATGAGCAGTCACTCAATGCATTTGTTCATAGTGATGGATAACTGCCATGATGAATAGCTGAGCTTGCTGAAAATGATCCTGTATGAAGGCAACCAAGCTGTTTAAGATACAAGATCCAAAAGTTAAAAGCAACAAGATTATAATTAATGGTCCAAGCAGTGTAGAAATTAACATTGTAAGCAGGAATGTTCCAGGTATCTAATCCCACTGCTAATTGGCAAAGATCAAACACAAAGTCTGGCCACCAGGTATATGGTGGGTGGCTTTGAGTATTGATAAAACAAAACAAAACAAAACAAAACAAAACAAAACAAAACAAAACAAAACACTTGCTCTCCAGTAAGAGTGGAGCCTACACTCCAGGTTAACTCAGCTGGCTGATAGGGATTCTGAGCCATCTTTATCATTGGTTTCATAATCATTAGGCTCAAGATCTGTGTCCACTTGACAGACCAATCTTTCAGGCAGCCATCGAGTTCTATGTTCTTTTTGTGAAAAAACACAGACAGAACCTTTGCCCCAAATTAAAACAGGGTCAGGACCATTCCATGAATTAGTTAGGGAGGGTCTCTCCATTTAACTCTGGCAAATGAGCTGGAAGTGACTGGATGCCAGTGGCGATCCACTGCAGACTGACCTTTAGCATCAGTTTGCAAAAAATTTAAAGCAAGACAAAAGTAAGGTGTGCTTTCGGTGACCTTGGGGGTATAACTCCCCATCTTTTGTTTTTAAAAGCCAGTTTTCCAGAGTGCGATGTGAACGTTCAACAATTTCTTGTCCCATTGGGTTATAAGGAATTCAAGTTTTATGTTCAATACCAAATTCCTTACAAAACATTGCAAAGTTGTTTCCAGTATAAGCAGGCCCATTATCTATCTTGATGACTTTAGGTAATCCCATAAGCATTAAAGGCTTGTAAGCAATGATAAATTACATTTCTAGAAGCTTCTCCCACATGTGGAAAACCAAAAAGGAATCCTGAACAAGCGTCAATGCTGTCATGTATGTATTTCAATTTTCCAAATTTGGATAATGAGTTACATCCATCTGCCAAATATGATTGGGCATAAGGCCTCTTAGATTAACCTTTAAATGAGGGACTGGAGAAAATGTAAGACAGTTAGGACATTGTTTTACAATCATTCTGGCCTGCTCCTTAGTGATCTTATTTTGGAGCCTTAAGGTGTGACTAGAGAAATGGAATTTATTATGATAACATCTAGCCAATGCAACAGGATCTGAAATTAAGGGTTATCCTATTATGCAGGCAAGATAGTGGCCATTACAGAAAATATCCCAAGCCTCTAGTGTTAGAATGAGTCTTAGGCTTTTCAAAAGTCCTAATGCCTTGTCCTTCTTTTCATAGCCCCTGACCAGGCAAAAATCCTGTGTTAGCATTTTTCTAGTCACTACTTCATTAGGGCTGCACATCATAAGACCAATCTATGACAAGAGATGTCTTGCCCAGGGGGTAACAGGAAAATGTGGCATGACATAGGGTTGAATTTGTCCTGAATTGCCCTCTTTATCTCTCCATGTTAAAAGTTTAGAACTCTGTTTTGGGTTATTGGCATAACCAATTCCCTGAAGGTGAGTGAGAGTATCAGATAAAGGTCAAGTTGAAGGCCAATTTTGTCCTCTAATAATAGTTACACCATCTCTGGTATCTATTAATCCTTCAAAACTTTTTCCTTCAATTATTAGTTTGAGGTCAGGACTCTTATTATTGAACCCAGTACACATCAGAGGTACCAAAGCCATCTTGTCCTCTCTTACTCTTAATGAATTTAGAAGGTAGTGGATGCAAAGGAACTAAAACAAGTTGAACAATTCTTTTGTTAGCAGGCACAGTTATAATGCCATGGGGGGAAGCAGACATAATTTTAATTTCTCCTTAATAATTATTATCTATAACACCTGACCCATAAGCTGCTGGTTGTGAGTGCCTTGGAGGTCTGAGGCTGACCCCTCCTCTCCAAGGAATAAGCAAGGCAAAAAAAAAAAAAAAAAAATCCCACGATTACTCCCATGATCACTGTTTCTAAGGGCTTATCAGATGACCAAAATATCTGAGCCTACTTCCCTGTCCTAGCCCAAGGTCATATTCATTCCTAAAACCTATTTCTTTGTTCTAGCCTAAGATTTAGATTCCTGCCTGAAATTACTTCCCTGTTTAGGCCTAAAATTAGATTACTGCCTGAACTTACTTTCTTGTCATGGCCCAATGTCAGATTCCTGCCTGAGAGTCTCCAAAAATTCTACCAGCCACTTTTAGCAGCCTATCCACAAATTCCTAAAATGACTCATTAGGACCTTGTCTGATCCCAGATAAATTCCCAGTGAGATTCCCTTTAGTAGGTAATTGATTCCAAGCACAGCAGGCAGTCATTGCAGTCTGTGCATACACTCCTGCAGGCAGCCCAGCCTGATTAGCATTACCTTCATATTGGCCCTATCCCAAAAGCATGTTCATATCCCAATATGTGTTACCTGCCTGAGCATTTATCATGGCAGTTCTTTTACTTGTTTCATGCCATTCAGAGCTCCAAAGTAAGTAATCTTCTCCTGATAAGGTAGCCTTTCATACAGTTTTCCAATCTTGGGGGGTTAAATTTGCTTCTACCATTGTAGCCAATAAAACTTGTGTAAAAGGGGCAGCAGCCTGTACTGTGCTACAGATGTTTTTAACTCTTTTATTACTCTTGCAATCATCTCCACCTGCTTGATCCTCTTCTCAGCTGTCTACATGGGTGAGTCAAAAATCCAGAGCCTGCCATTGAACTGCAAACTGCAGCCAATGGAACACTGGCAATTCAACCACATTTTTTTTAAGTTTCCCTTGCAACACCAGAGCAACCACAACTTTGGAAAGCAAAACCCTATTTTAAACAATCCATTCTCTTTAGAATCAATACCAAGAGCATTGCTTTCATGTTACAACGTTTGGCTGCCAATCCTTATATATGAAATGCATGACAGTGCAGCTTTTAATACCTCATTAAAGAGACATTGTTTAAATCCTATCCTTTATACATCTGGTTTCTAGGATCTTTGAAGACCTGTTTGTCCAGGTTGGCTCATGCCACGTGTTGTTGTCTGAATGACTCCAACCCTGAGTTACCAATTTTAAGCCAACTTTCTGTTACCAATGTTACAAATTTTTAATCCTACCCAATACCTTATAAGCCAATAATCTATAACCAAAACATGCAGAGCATATTTATACTTTTGAAACCAATCAAAACAAAAATGAAGTAGATACATGTCTTATATATTTAAACAAGATAAAGTTTTCTTTTTCTAGCTTTAATTTCAAGAGAAAAGCACCTTGTCACCTGCTAAACCCAATAATCACTGTAACAGAGATTTTTCTAGGAAAAACAACTATCAGCTTACCTTAGAAGCCAAAAAGCTGCTGGCCCCTTTAAGAGCAGCTTATGCAGACAATCAGTTCCTGCAAAGACTTCTCCAGCTTTGCTTGGCTCCTAGCTACAGGTGCAGGGTAACTTATCAGCTTCTGCTGTGCACATTAAGACTGCTTCTTAAACAAGTTAAACTAAACCAAGGAGTGGATAGCTGGCAGATAAGGTTTCAACCATTTTTTCTTTTGAACATGAAACACAGAACAACAATCATTCAAACAAGGCAACAAAAACAGGCAATTAACACATGTGGACAGATTGGCATGCCAAAGACAGACAATAGCAGAACTAAGGATTTCTCCAGTAGGGGCCAGAGTGAAAGCAAGACATCTTCCCAATTTCCTCCTCTTCCTAGGAGAGCTCTGAAATAGCTTTTTTCCTTCTCTTTTGCTGACGTGTCCCATACATGGGACAATTGCTTTTCTGAAACCCTTTTTTTCTCATATCCAAGGTCTAACTCTTCAGCTCCTTCTTTAGAAGGTGCAAAGGTAGCTACTGATAGTTACTCCTCAGTGCCCTGCTTTCTTTACTTCCCCATTTCCTCCTAACCCTGTTCCTCTCACCTGAGGTAGCTTTTAGGCTGCAGACGAAGGTCTATGAGTCCCCCACTCGAAATTTCGCTGCCACCCCCTAGGTGAAGTTGGCATCAGGTCAACACCTATTCAGCCTAGTTGTATCCACTTAAACACACCTGCAACACAGCCCCCCAAAAATAACTAGTGCTAGC
The DNA here is from genome assembly GCA_030674055.1 of Rhabdomys pumilio. Classification (NCBI taxonomy): domain Eukaryota; kingdom Metazoa; phylum Chordata; class Mammalia; order Rodentia; family Muridae; genus Rhabdomys; species Rhabdomys pumilio. The sequence continues at coordinate 55,371,475 of JANHMN010000015.1, forward strand.
ATCAGTGCTGTTGCTCACTGCATGAGGGATATAATTATTCTGTTTTCTGTGGAGCTCCATCCAAGACAGTGTTTCTCAGTGGTTCCCCGTTTTCTGGTCCTTTGTTCAGGTGCCACCTGTAGCCACCTAGTGGCTGTGAACAAACTGAGTTCACCTGAAAGGAGGGCTGGAAATAAAAGAGAAGGAGAGGCAAGAGAAACATGGAGCCAAGACAAAGTTCTCTGATAAAGGCTCAAAGTTTAATATCCAGCTCTTGTATACATAGGGAAAGCCCCACCTAACCCATCCTTCGTTTCAGCAGGATTATGTCACAGACTATGTCACAGATTATGTCACAAGTCAAAGTCAGTGGAGAGTCTAGTCTTCTAAGTTCATGTAGGAATTTGCTCGTTCGGCCAGGGTGGATGACTCCACCTAGGTCCTATTGCAACAAGGTCGAATTCTTTCTGGCCTCCTCAAGGCTGGGGAAGGGCACATCCATGGACTCTGGTGATTGGCAAAATGAAGTCAACTAAGACAGACTCAGGTGCTGAGGTAAGACATGTGAGGCAAGACCCATAGAGGACATGTGATGTTTGGAGGAAGTATAAATAGGACTCAACAAACAGTGAAGGAAGCTGGGCAGGTCTTGCTTATAGAGCTATCTGTGCAACACTTGTTGGTCTTGCATCTTCAGTGATCTTCAATTCAGTGAGAGAGGCACAGCCAAGAACTTCTGGTGATCCAAATCCTTCCTGTGATTCAGCTGAGGCCTGGCTGTTCCTGCTAGCTCATACCACCACTGCTGCTATCCCAACACTATTGAACTGGACTGCTGGTCTATTTGTGAAGTGTTTCTGAGTGGATTGAGCTGCTGCTACTGACCTTTGAAAGAAACTGCTGATTTCCTGACAATGCAAACAGAATTTGCTCCAAAGAACAATTCCTAAACAGGTCCACTTCCCCAGTATCCTTTCTCTCCCACTACCTCTGGTGGGTGGTGGGCTAGAAGGGAGGTTAAAGTGTTTAAGAACCATCATTAAAAGTAGGCTTTGAAAAAAATTAAAGTTACACAAATATGTACACATAATACACACAGGAACATAAACACAAAGATACTCAGACACATATCCAGCCATACACACAAACTCACACAAGTACATGCAAAGACACAAATACTGACATGCACAGCACAAGCAGGAATACAAATACAATCCATAAAGGCACACAACATGCACAAACACACATAAACATCTGAACACAGACCAGTGTATCAACAATGGTCTAGGAACATTAGAGCCAAATCACTATGGACTGAGACCTCTGGATCCACAGCCAAGGAAATCCTTCCTCCCTTATTTTGCTTTATCAGGTGTCTTGTCACAGAGATGGAAAAGTGACCACCATAACAGGTCACCATAAAAGTGACCTGTTCACATCACATTGTCTTACCATAGTCTGCAGTTCGGATTTTGTTCTCTGCACGCGCCACCTCCAGGAATTCTCAAGACTCTGGAATGCAAGATGGAGAGCCTAGCTCCTTCATTTCCAACAGTAGAACAAACTGGAGTATGTTGGATTACAAAGTTGGTAAATTAACAGCCAGATCCAGGGATGCAAGACTGCAGCTCTGACCATCTGTTGATTTGGCTTTCTTGTCCTCTGGGTTTGTTCAGGTTGAGCTTTTGCTCCTCAGCCATACACATTCAATACTCATTGGCTTTACCCAGGTCATGCATCCATCCCTGAGGATACCTTAATCAAAAGATGGAATATACCAATTGACTAGATATTCATCCAGTGTCTGTCCCTCAGTCTAGAAGTCAGTACTAATTCTACAGTCTAAAAAAGGAGATGTTTCTACTATAATTACTAAAAGAAAATTGCTACTAATAAAATAGATGTAAAAAATAACAAAACTAATAAAATTTCATAGTAATAAATTAAGTAGGTAAAGAAAATTGCAGGGATTTGCCTGTTAAAAAGAAAGGAAATAACAGCAATAATAATTTGATACGGTATGTTCAGGAAGACATAGACTTAACTCACTATTCTCAAAGGTGGGGGGCTCTCAGGCCTGAACTAATGAGCAGATCTCACTTATCTCAGAAGATTCACTGACGTAAAGAGATCCTTGATACATTGAAATCTGCATTTCACAGTGAGCCTTAGAGTATTAAGTTTATCTATAAAGAACTTGGCTTGAATCCAATCTAGGGAATTTGTTCATATTATATTCTAATGGTATTCTCCCCCCACCCCCACAACATCTTGTTTGTTTTTGTGTTTTTTAATACTCTTCCTTGACCTGAGGCTCACTACTTAGACCAGATTGGCTAAACATCAGCTCCTGGGGGTTTGCCAAAGTGCAGGCATGAGACCCTCATGCAGGCTCAGACCTCCAGAATCCACACAAATGTAGGCATGGAAGCCCATCTGCAATTTCAGCCTCAGAACAGACAAGAGGGCAAGCTGGTAACAAGGCTAGCTAGCCATAGTGCTGAGCTCTGGGTTTGACCACAAGACCTTGCCTCAATGAATAAGGTGGGAGAGCAACTAAGGTTCACATAAATGCACACACATGTGCACACACTGCCCACAGGCCCTTACACATATGCTAAATGTGTGTGCATGAGAGGGTGCGTGTGTGCGTGTGCATGTGCACACAAACAGAAAAAGTGTTTCAGTTGAATCTATGCCTGAATTTGTGGAAGTTTGTTTGTCTTGGCTGTCATACAATATGCTGCTCCCTCTTCAGTATTCATAAAAGCCACGGAAAGAACACTGTTTGGGGATACAGCTGTGTTGTAAATTAAATCCCTTTTCACTTTGTATAAAAAGGGAGAGAACTTCCCTTGTAAGGCAAAATAAGATTTAATACCTCCTCACAAACACTACTTTTTAATAAGTTTCACAGTACAAATAAGTCAGAAACATGATTTGGGTATAGCTTTTTAAAAAATTACTTCTGCAATAGATAGCATTTTGGAAGTGGGAAACCCAGAAATGAAATTCTTTTGTTGAATGAATATCAAAGTAATTTCTATTCCTACAAAGATGGGCCAACAAATTCCCAGAAGACTTTGCCCCAGAAAACAATGTGTGAGACAAACACTTTGATGCTAGGTGATCGGAGACTCCCTGGGAAGTAAGAATGGGAGGTATGTGTAAAAAGCAAGCTGGGTGCTATGTAATTGAATAAGCTGTTTGCGTGGGCTGGAAGGATGTCTCATGAGAATATAAAATCACTGCTTTCAGGAGCAACTGAAATTAGTCCCATCCATTATTGAGCAGAAGTATGCACGTCACTGCTTCCTTCCCTTCCCCTGTCCTGTTGGCCAGCCAACACACTTCTGCCCTATGCTACCCAGTCCCCACAAACACCTGTGGGGTTTACAGCTGCCTTTCGGTCTCGTCCAAGCAGAGCACAAGTGTGGTGGCCTCTCTTCTCAGTGACCACATAATGACAGCAGCAGCATGAGCCATTTCTAGAACATTCGGGCAAACCAGCAAGGCTACTGGGAGAGGATAAAAGTACAGAACTGGGAAGAGGAACAGAGCCAAAAAGGCACAAAAGCTGCGTCTAGTTCACATAACCAGCACCTCCACTCTTAAAATATGTTACTCTCTCACATCTAAGAGCCAAGTGGCACTTACGTCACTCGTCCTTCTCATTCACTTGGGGATGACATTCTCCTCTGTCTTCATTTAGTCACACAAGGAGCTTGGAAATCAATTAGAGTGCTTTTTTCTTATTTCCCCGCCCCTTCCAATATTCAGCTAAGCAGATTTAACTCAATGTTTAAGTATATTGTTAATTTCTAGCTGATGGTCTATAACTGTTTTTGAAAGTCACACATTGAATACATAAATGCAACTACAGGCTTCCTTGCTGTTCACCCTGTGTGGAACCATGACAGGGGGAAAGAAGCAGGGATTCAAATGGAGATGGCTATGGGAAGAAGGACAAGTAGTGTGTGTTCTCTCTCATGTGGGTCCCGGACTGCAGACAGATACGTAAAACTAAATGTGTATATGACATGATGTAGAAGTGAGATTGTCTAAGGGAACAGGGGGTGTGGCTAACATGAAGGGGACAGCTGAGCATAGGGACAGGACAGGACCATGCACTCTGGGGAGTAATACCGCTCTCAGGCAGTAACAGGTTTTAAGGTGGTAAAGTGAAAAATGTCAGTGATTGTGATGATGTGTGTTCTTCTAAAGGACCAATCTGCACCAAGAGAGATGCTGAATGTGTGTGTTCTAAATGCTCACAGGTGGAGATGGCTGTACGGGAAGGTTTGTAAAGGACACAACAAGAAAAAAATAAGATAATGGGAAAAGGCTGGAAAACGAGGCTCTGGTTGAGTCGCTCCAACCTCTAAATGACTGAGTTCTGTGTATTTGTTTTGGAGGACGGAGGAAGAGAGAGGTCAGCAAGAGGAAAGTGATTTCCCTGTTAACCATCAACTAGATGGGAACAAATAAACCAGAAGCAGACCAGGATGTGATCAGTAAAGATTAATTAATTAATGCACTCACTGTGTAGTAGAGATGTTTGGACGACACCAGAAGAAATCCAGTGGTCAGTATCACTAGTGAATACAGATACAGAAATCAAGAAAACACTGAAACTGGAACCTGGCTGCACATTAAAAGTATCATAAACGGTGGCTAACTGGGACTGGTTATTAGGACGTTAGGGTTTCAACATTTACAAATCCACACACAGGACACCTTAGCACAGTGAGTGCTCTTCTCAGTAGGAATGGATGCAACCTGGCAAAAGGCAACGTCACTCAAGATAAAAGATCTCCACACCAAGTAAGTATAGGAGGAACCCCCCTCACCAGAACACAATCTGTATACACAGAATCCACAGCTAATATTGTAAACTAAAGCAATTTGGACAATTTAGACAATTTGGCTCTCAGTACAAGGCAAAAACATCCATTCCCACTACTTTTGTTCAACACAGTACTAGAAAGACTAGCCATTAGTAATAAGATAAGAAAAATACTGGCTCTTAGTAAACAGGAAGAAATACATTTGTCTTCATTTATAGACAGCACGATCAAATGTGCAGGAAACAGTAACACACTGTCAGCAGCAGCAGCAGCAGGAAAAACAACAAAGGCTGCTAAAACAGGTAGCACATTTAGTGATGTCAGAATTAAAAAAAAAATCTAACTCAAAAGCTGGTGTCATTTCTGTAATAAGATATCTTGGACTGGTGAGATGGCTCAGTGGTTAAGAGCACCGACTGCTCTTCAGGAAGTCATGAGTTTGAACTCCCAATCACATGGTGGTTCACAACCATCTGTAAGGAGATCTGATGCCCTCATATGGGTGTCTGAAGACAGCTACAGTGTACTTTGGGCTGGAGTGAGCAGCCTGGAGCAAGCGGGGGCCAGAGAAAGAGGGAGAAAGGAAGGAGGAAAAATAAAATGATATCTTATTAGAGGAATAAAAGGACTGAACCATGGCATACCTATTCAAAGAATGATTAGAAATGGGGGGGGGGGGAACAAAATCAAAACTCTGCCAGTAAAGAGACTAAATAGTAGGGTTGAATGAGTGACAAGTTCTCCACAGAAGGCAGAGGGCAGGAGGGTGAGGGCCTGTTGTTAGGCTAAGTCTTTTTAGAACAACTTGCTCTTTCCAGGGATCTGAGACAACATGTGAAGATTCTATTCTAAGACAGCATCCCCAGTTTTCCACTCGTCCAATGTCCACTTCTGTGTCATATACAGGAGACGTTCACTCCCATCCCCAAAGCCGTAACTGAATGAAGAAGATTCAACATTTGGAGTCAAAGTCTCATTTGGAACCCAAGGCAAACAAACTCCTTTGACCTGTGAGACTGTAAAATCAAAACCAAAATGTGAAGCAAGATGTGTGACTCACACGATTGTTCCAGCACTTTGGATGCTGAGGCAAGAGGATTGCTGTAAATTTGAGGCCAGTCTGGGCTACATAGTGGTGAGTTTTAGGATAACCTGGGCTATGGAACAAAAGGAATAAATATTCCTGGGTATGAGACTTTTGTCTTTTCTGTTGTTTTCTTTCTTTTCTCTTGTCCCTTTTTAAAAAAATTATTTATTCATTTATTTTGGTTCTATAAATCAAAGGTGAGCCAAGGGTAGGACAAGCATTCCTTTTTCAAAAAAGAGAACAGTAATCACTATAAATCCATACTGCAGCCCAACAGCAAAAACCAAGTAGCTCGCCCCCGAAATCTGATGGTGTAGACCAAAGTTAAGAGTGACTTGCCAGCCTCAGGAAGACCCACACCATCACCTCTCACCGTGTCTGTATGACAGCCTTTTTGCTACCCTGCGGCTTTCCCAGACTGACATTATTTATATACAGCTGGTGGCTCCTGCTGGATACTCATAACTAACCCTGGCACTGTGGTGGCTTCAGTTGACATCCCTGTGAAGAACCACTCCGTCCCTGAAGCAGAGCTTCTTCCAAGCCCAGGAGACTCTCTTTTGAAATCTCAGTGTGAGCCACCATGACCCTGTAACTCTTGCGTGTTGTCTGCCTGCAGAATCAGCATGCACAGATGCCAAAACGTACGGATAACGCCCTTTGGAGCAGTAACATGGCCACCCCGAGCAGCCTTGCAGTGCGTTGCTGGACAAGAGGGCGCAGAATCCCAGTGGACCCAGGCAGGGAGCCCATGGACAGCATGCAGGACAGCCCCTGAAACGTTGTCTGTTATAGATGAGGGTGCCTCACAAACTCCTGAGGTGACTTCTGGGCATCTTTCACTACCGTTTATCTCGTGTTCGGGACATGGCTTTCTTTCTCTGGCGTAATCTCTTCCGCAAACGATTGCTGACCAGACTCATTTCTCTCTGCATCTGTTTGCTTTGCCCTTTTCCTGGATAGGCTGTGAATTTTCTAAATATTTTTGCCGTGCTCTTTTTAAGTTTCCCTCTGCTTTGTGACACTTGATCCCGCAGCCGACTGAGCACAGTCACAAGTAACCAAGCAGCCATCTGAGAGCTTCTACTAGCATTTCGCCACCTTAGGTTTCATCTATCATGATCATACGCAAAATTTAGGGATATTTTATTTTGCTTTGTTTAAAATAAATATTTGTTTATAAATAAATTTAGAATAAATCACGTTATATGGTGGGGTTTTTTCTGTTCAATTTCGATTCCTAGTCTTGTTCTTTAAGCCCCATTAGAAGCTCATGTAAGATTCCTGTGCGGCTGTTTAATGTGCAGCTCTCAAATGTTTCCCGTGTCTGCTCATTCCCTAATTAAAAAGCTGCGTCCACATTTGAAGAATGGCTAGAGCAAAGAACTCAATCTTGATGTAAGTTTGCTAGTTGAGTTCATTGCCTGAAGCTACAACAAAAGAGAAGAGGAGTTTATTTACCCCGTAGTATTAGAAAACGAAGGCCAAGATCAGATATCTTTATCCCTCAGTCCTTTGTGAAAGCCCTTATAGCAGGAAACATCACGATGATGGGAGCTTATCTTGACAAAGACATGCTGCCATGAGGTTAAGTGCATTAATCTCTGTCGAGGACAGTCCTGCTAGTGATCTGACCACATTTTACCATATACAAAAATTCATTAAACACTTTAAAAGGATAATTATTAATAATGTTACACTAAAACAATGATTCCAAGAGTGGCAAGTGGTGTCTGTTGAAGTATATCAGATGCTGCATACACATGTGTGAAAATGTCATAATGTCTTAGTTAGGGTTTTACTGCTGAGAACAGGCACCATGGTGAGGTTTCCCCCTCCTAAAGATTCTATAACCTTTCAATACCGCACCACTGGCTCAGGGTCCAGTGTTCAAACACCTGTGCCTATGGGGACATTTAGCATTCAGACCACAATACACCTCTTCCTTCAGTTTTGACAACTAATTGTGTCTGGACCCAAATGTCACTTGGGTAAGCAAATCATTATGCTGGAGAACTACAAGCTTACGTGTGTGTTTTTCTAAGTAACAGTAAGTGGTTTTAATAGTAAATATTTAGTCAGCCAACTCCTTACAGGGGCCAAAAGGCTTTGTTTGCGATGCGTGTTGATTTGCGTGGTGTAAATACTCCCTCAGTGGCTACTAACACTGTTAACCTGGCTTGCAAAATGACCATGAAGTTACCAGCCAACTTTCACTAGCCAACATTAGCTAGCTCCATCCAGCACATTACAGACAGGAGTATGGAGTGCTGAGGGAACATTCTATCCTAGAATATCTGCAGCTAATGATGTCAACTCGATCTATGGAGCCAGAGCCCAAAACTCCAACTTCCATAGTCTTCCTTCTATTTGGACCTTGGCTCTTGCTCTCAGGATTCCCCATGGACTTCTAACCAGATATCTTTTCCTTTGAACTTTTTCTTTTTTCATGGAAGCTTCTGGAGCCCAAGTCTGAACTGGAAAAGGTTCCCTCATTCTAACATGACTATGCTCGCAAGGCTGACTATTTTCTCCTGGGCAGTTAAGCCAACAAATTAGGTTCAGGGCCTCTAGAGAAAACCCTTAATCATGTGTGCTGAAGGTCCTGGCAGATTCTGCTCCTCTTGCACTAATATTGAGTAATCAGGCAACTGGGCTGAACTTCTGTAGCATGAAGTGGTCCAAATGATAGGTCTGGGGACAGTGTGTGGGGCAGGCTTGGGGTGGCTGTGCATAAGTTTGGACACGGGCATCTTTGTGTTCTGAGAGGAAACGTGGTAATGGACATGCAGAATCAGAAAGCAGAGTCTTCCGGAATGATTCTGAAGAGCCACCTGGGTGACCGCAGGCAAAGTTAAACTCTGAGCATGAAGTCAGTGTGGAGTTATGGAAGCTGATTATAGCAATGCATTACGTTATCATTAAAATATTTACTATATAAGCGGACAGTTTGAGGAGTTGGTCTTGTATAATATAGAGATAATTTTTGACAAAATGATGACTTGGCTTTGCCAAGGTAACAAAAATTCATTAAACACTTTAAAAGGATAATTATTAATAATGTTGCACTAAAACAGATTCCAAGAGTGGCAGGTGGTGTCTGTTGAAGTATATCAGATGCTGCATACACATGTGTGAAAATGTCATAATGTCTTAGTTAGGGTTTTACTGCTGTGAACAGATACCATGACCAAAACAACTCTTATAAGGACAATATTTAATTGGAGCTGGTTTACAGGTTCAGAGGTTCAGTCTATGATTATCAAGGCAGGAGCATGGCAGCATCCAGGCAGGCATGGTGCAGGAGGAGCTGAGAGTTCTACATCTTCATCTGAAGGCTGCAAGTGGAAGACTGACTTCCAGGCAGCTAGGATAAGGGTCTTAAAGCCCACACCCACAGTGACACACCTACTCCAACAGGGCCACACCTTCTAATAGTGCCACTCCCTGGGCGGAGCATATACAAACCACCATACATATAATAAAACCTAGTATATGTATAGTTAACTTATGCCAATAAAAACTTTTCAGATGTTAAAAGGCACTGTAGTATAATCACACATGCCTATAACATTCGGACCTGATGGTTCCTACCTGTTTATACAGACTTCAACAGTGAGTACAAGGTTTGTTTATCTTTGGTTTTTTGTTTTGTTTTGTTTTTAATTCTGGCCTTTTATTTTAACCATCTTGACAAGGAAACTACAGCATAAAATTATTGTAAAAATGAACCAACTAATGTTTTAGTTAGGATTTCATTGCTGAGAAGAGACATCATGACCAAGGCAACTCTTAGAAAAGTAAACATTTAGTTGGGGCTGGCTTACAGTTTCAAAGGTTCAGCCCATTATCATCATGGCAGGAAGCATGGCAGCATCCAAGCAGACATGGTGCTGAAGAAGAAGCTGAGAGCTCTGCATCTTGATTCAAAGGCATCGAGAGATTGGCTTCCCCAGAAAGGGAACAGGAGGGTGGAGCTTGAGCACTAGGAGCCCCCAAAACTTGCCCCCCACAGTGACATGCTTTCTCCAACAAGGCCACACCTCCTAATAGTGCCACTTCCCATGAGCTAAGCATATTCAAACCACCACAACTACCTTGTACCATATTCCTATTTTCAACTCTTAAATGCTTAACTTAGAATAAATCATTTGCTGAGTGAAAGAAGTTAGCTCCCTTCCTCCCAGTTCTATCCTTGTGATGAATACATGGAACCTGGATAAGTCTTGCCTTGAGTGGAACTATTAGAAGGTGTGGCCCTGTTGGAGTAGCTGTGGCCTTGTAGCAGAGGCCTTGGGAGGCTGCAGTGTTATGAAGTAGATGGACATGAAATGATTATTATTGTTGTAGAACTCATGATAATGTAAGTCCCCCATGAAGGGAGGACCTCACCCAAGCCTCAGGAATTCACAACCACCCCAGTAACTCACAAGACACTGAACTTGATGTAATCAGCAAGAGGTATATTTTAATCAGTATACTGAGGTCAAGACCCATGACCCACATGGAGGCAGTGGGTTCTGACCCTGGGGCTTTGGAGACAGAGAGAATTTAAAGGCAAAAACCACAACTCAGTGGGGGAAACCACAACCCAGGGGGAATGAAAGAGGGTTATTGGAGAGTACCTGTGGAACGTTCCAGCCCATTATTCAGTTTGTGACAGGGTACAAGGAAGAGTCAGGGAGAACATTCTGTATGGGCTATTCTCTAAGAGCCTGTACGTAATCAGTCATCTATCTTGTGGTCAGCCAAGTTCCTGAAACACAGAGCTCACGACCAAGTTGACCTGCACTCTTGTTTCTGCCCAGCCTGCTAGGAGATTTTAAAAATTTTAACCCTTTCAATAACACACTCTCAGCAGGAACTTTAGTAAGTTCTGTGGGGAAAGACCTTGCAGTCTTCAAATGCTTAAACATAAATTTACTTACTCTGTGGCCTTGTGACTTTTTCCTGCTATACACAGACATGCGAACCACATCTATATTCCTCACACTGCATATGAAAAGCAGAATTATATATATAGTCCAAACATCTCGGATGCCCCTTAACTTTTAAATGAGTCAATAGAAAGTAGCATTTTTTTTTTAACAATAATGGAGTGTTATAAGAATAGACTGGGGGCTGGAGAGATGGATTCGTGGTTAAGAGCACGGATTGCTCTTCTAGAGGTCCTGAGTTCAATTCCCAGCAACCACAAGGTGGCTCACAACCATCTGTAATGAGATCCTCTTCTGGTATGTCTGAATGTCTGAAGACAGCTACAGTGTGCTCACATATGCGTAAACTAAACAAATCTTAACAACAAGAAGAAGAAGAGACTGCCATAGGAATGAGGGACTGATGTATGTTTTAATGTGCATGGACCTTAAAAATATCTGGCTAAGTAAAAGAAGTCAGTTACAAAACCCACTTACATACAATCCTATGTTCATCAGTTGTCTAACACAGGCAAATCTATAGGCAGAGCTGGCTAAGGATTCTGGGTACAAGAGTAGTAGGCAGTTAACAGCTTTTGGATATGGAGTTTCCTTTGAGATGACTAAATTCATTCTAAGGCTGAGGACAATTGTACATTGTCTTAGGGTTACTAGTTCTGTGATGAAACACCATGATCAAAAAAAGTTGGGGAGGAAAGGGTTTATTCAGTTCACACTTCCGCATTGCTGTTGATCACCAATGGAAGTCAGTATAGAAATTCACAACGTGGCAGGAACCTGGGGGCAAGAGTGGATTCAGGAGCAGTGGACAAGTTCTGCTTACTAGCTTGTTTTCCATGGCTTGGTCTAGAACCCAGGACTACCTGCCCAGGAATGAAACCACCCACGATTGGCTGGGCCTTCCCACATCAATCACTAATTAAACAAATGCCCTGTGTGATTGCCTGTTGCCTGATCTTATAGTTATTTTCTCTCTCCTCACCAATGATTCTAGCTCATGTCAAGTTAACATAAAACTACCCATCACACAGGTCTCTGTGAATATGCTAAACACCATTTAACCATCAATTTGTTTTAAGACACAGTCTTGCCAAGTTTTCTAGACTGATCTCGAAACCCTGAGTAGTTGAAATTACAAATGTGTCCCACCGTACCTAGCTCCACAATTATTTAGTTTAACATGTTTTCATGTGTATATGAGGTGGGAACCTGTCTCTGGTATACATATTCACGTGTGTGAATGCACTGTAAGTACTTGCTTATGGAGGCTCAAGGTTGACACTGGGAATAGTCTTTGGTCAGTCTCCACCTGATGATTCATTGGTTGAACCCAGAATTCACAAATACAGGGTAATCTAGTTAGCCACCTTGCTTCTATCTCCACCCTCCAGCCCTGGATTTACAGGCAGTCATTATGCCCACCTGAATGTATGTGTTTTCTAGAGATCCGAGGCCTGGTCACCTGCAGGCCACTAAGATATTTCCACAGCCATGTAATTATACACCTTATACAGCTGAGTCGTGTGTGAGACCAGTCTTCATGTGTAAAGCTGTTCATCTTTGTTTATTTTCTATACATAATGCTTTCAGAACAATATTTGGCACACAATAGCTGGGCACAAGGGTTGGCTTGTTCTTATTGATGTCATATGAAATCAAAAGACTTGCTACACTAGAAGATATCTAATACTTCAGTAGCACGCAGTAATGGCTAGAATAACTGCACTTGGAGTCTCCTGCACTGTAGGTGGGAATGTAAATTCGTATTGTCTCGTGGCTTCACTTATCAAATGATAAACATTCATATTTTGGTTCAAAAATTTAAGAACATTTTTCTCTGTTCCTTCAGGCGAGGCTTAAATTACCAAAAGGCCTGAAGGACTATTAATATGTGTCTGCTTAAATAAATGATGGGACAGTCATACAAGGCAACCTTATGTGAATGTAAAAGGGGAAAACATGGAGCTTGTGCAATGAGTTTATCTCCGAGATGTATTATTAAGTAAGAAAAATTGCAGGGCTTATGGCATGTTAACATTTCTGTAGAAAGTAACTTATATGTGTTATGCTAGATGCTTATGCACACACATTTACATATATACATATATGCTTATATTTGAATATATACAAGGGAACAAAGGGGAGTTAATAGGGACTGGAAGTCTCATGTCAAAGAAAGACTTTCATTTAGTCCTGCATGCTTTTGTATTGCTTGAAATTCTAGTTTTAATTAAAAAAAAAAAAAAACTACTTTCTTTTAGTTGAGACAAACTGTCATGCAGCCCAGCCTGATTTCGAACTCATCAAGTAGCTGAGACTGACCTTGAACTCCTGATACTCCTGCTTCTCCCTCTGGAATGCTGGAATTATAGGTGTATGGTGCAATACTCATTTATGTGTTGCTGGAGATAAAACCCAAGGTGGACAAACATTCTAGCAACTGAACTACATCCACCACCCCAACAAAATATTGTTTTTAAAATTAAAAAATAAATTAGAAGAAAGAGAACTGAAGTGAGCAAAAACCTTAAACCAAATGAGTTGGCCTCTGGTCACACTTCACTCAGTGACATTTACTCAAATGCTGACTAGGAATTTCCAATGTCCTGAACGCCCTTCAGTGCTATGAGTACACCTCGCCAGGCGTATTTCTCTTCTAATTACTTATGGACTAACAAAGGGAACAGAAAAGCTCAGTTAACAATACTGGAGCTTCTTTTCTAGGAACTGTAGGCTGTGACATACTGTGATGGTGGCGACCAGCATGGTAATTTGACATTCACACACTTCAGCAGGTAGAAGGTCTCAAGGCTTTTAAGAGAAGACCTACAGAGTCTCCTCATGCTTGCAGCTTGCCATGGGACATTGGAGGATGCTTTTTACATTATTATTATCTGAGTAGCCATTTGTGTTTGGAACTAGTTAATAGATTTGTTGACACAGGACATATCCTTCCTTCACATGGCTACTGATTTATCCATTTTTCACTGGGTATATAGTTGGCAGGCTTATTGTCTACTGAGATCCACAAGAGAGTATTGCATTATCATTTATAGCCTCTTAAAAACGAACATTATTAGCAGGATATACAATGTCTTGCGATGATAAAGGAAGACTAACTGAGACATGGGCCTCCCGTTCAATGACAATCTGCATTCATTGTTGCAGAACCTAACACAATCTTTCTCCAAGTGAGCGATACGGGGCAGAGCTGAAAGGATTCCCTTCTGTCATTGCATATGTGAACATGATGTAAACATCTGACAGAAAGTGGGCTGCAGTTACCCAAATCATCCATGCTTTGAAGTCACCCAGTTTGACTGATGTGTCTTTGCAAATAATGACTCAATGTCTATATTAAGCAAAGAGGAAAATGCTTAATGGACTTGGATCCCTTACACTAGTATTTTAGTAAGATCTACTCGCCATCCCCACAGCTCTTTAAAACCCCCAGTGATGAGGACTTTCAATCTTGACTCTTCCTCCAATTGTAAGAAAGCCGGATTCCTCTGACCCATAGAAAACATCACCCATCTGCTGTAAAAAGTTACAGAGAGAAACAAGTTTTGTTGAACCAAATGCTGGATTATTATGGTCATATATTTCAGCTTATTATGTTCACTTAACACTAAAGATTATATATAAATTAAGGTCTGTGCACATGTGCGTATGCATGTGTGTGCATGTGCGTGTGCGTGTGCACAGGGGCACTTGCCCATGCCTGCAGAACAAATGGCACATGCAGATCAAAGATTCATTTTTCTCTTTTGCTCTCCATATTATTATTATTATTATTATTATTATTATTATTATTATTATTATTATTGAGATAGTGTCTTTCACTGAATCTGGAATTCAGGTTCATCTAGAATGGCTGACCAGCAAGCTCCCAGGTCCTCTTCGTCTTTTCTCCTTCTCTGCAGCACAGGGTTACAGGTGTGCACACCTCCTCCAGCTTTTTACATGGCTGCTGGAGATCTGAACTCAGGCCCTCGGGCCGTACAGCAAGCGCCTGACCCACTAAGGCACTTCTCAGCCTTCTTCTAAGAATTTTAAGAGCACCCTCAAGTCTTCTAAATGCACAAGGTTGGTAACATATCTCCCATTAGGAAATCTGACTGTCACTGCTGGAGTTTACACTGCAGTATACTTACCCCCACAGATACACTAACAGTCCTGCTCTGCTCACCAGAGTAGGCTGGACCATGCCACAGAGTCGCGGGTCCTCACCGTTACAGCGTGCTGACAGAACAGCGCACGATGACAGCCACACAGACTGTAAGACGCCCTAGATCTGAACTTTGGGATGCTTGTGTTTTAAGATATTGGAGGTGACTTTTACTTGTTTTCTAGAAGATTTAGTAAAAGGCTTGAGTTACTTCAAGCAATTGCATTTGTGATGTGATAATGCCAAAATTCCAGTCATAAGGTGAAACCTTTAAAAAAAGAAAAAAACAAAGTTACCGTTTAAATGTGTCCCCTTTCCCTTCACACGCATTTTACACTCTGAGCTGTGGTGGTGAAATCCTGTTTCTAAGAAGTCTTCAGTGGGTATTCTACGTAGTGTGCTTTGTTTTATTTTCTGCAAAAATTTCAGATGTCTCATATATGTCACACACACACACACACACACACACACACACACACACACACACACATATCACATAAATTAAAAAAAACCTCATGACACTTCCAAGAAAATGAACGGAACTGGAAATCACTATGTTAAACAAAATAAGCCAGACTCAGAAAGACAAACACCATGTTTTGTTTCATATACAAGAAGGGAGGAAGAGACTTTAAAGAAGAGGTGAGGGAGAAGAAGAGACAATAATAGACTGTATAAGACATAAAAAGCAGAAGAGGGCACAGTTTGAGAGGTTATTGGGACCAACAAGAGGCAAGGGGCCAGGGAAGATGGGGTAGAGCAGTGGGGATTATATAATGGCACAATTGTAGTAAAACTCTATAATGAAATGTACATAATGTATGCTAAATTAAAAATCTAGAATAATCAAGTCAGAAAGGCTCTTTTTTTTTTTTCAGAACTGGCAGTGTAACCATAAAGTCAGCAGGGGGCGCCAAGCTTGGGTTTTGCAGTAGACTCTAATGTTATCACTACCCGTGACATCCCAGTAGAAAGTTTTTGTGGCTTCGAGTAATCATGTTATTAACTAGGCCTCCTATGTAGACTTAAATTTTTATTTTTGTTTTATTTTTTGTTTATTTATTTTTAGAAAGGGGGAGAAATCTGCTTATAAATGAACATGAGCTAGGAATTGTGTCGCTGGTGAGACATCCTTTTCAGTTCTTATGAGCTGTCTCATAGGAAAGGCTGCATCCTCTCTATCTGGAATGGTCTGCCTCCTTTCCTTACCACACAACCTTGGTTAACAGTACCGTTACAACACAAAGGCTTAGGGGGAAGTTTGTTCTTTTTAAAAATTGACTTTTATTCCTCTTAACTTTACTCAGACAAAATTGGGTAGATAGCCTTCCTTACATGTCAGTGTGTTTATGTTTATATATTTGCTTTTATTGTTGGCTGTTTATTGTTTTAGGAAGTGGAGATTGTGTGACTATAACTCAAGATAAACAAAGTCCTTAAGATGCTTCCAGATAAGTTTGCACCATCGATTCACAGTCTGAAGCAATCCCATAGTCCGCTTCACTTGGCACTCTCTGGGCAAGCACAACCACGGTGGGGTGGGGTGGGGTGGGGTGGGGGTTGTAGGAAACTGGCTATGTACACTATTCATTTGTATCTCTGACATCTTTCCGTCACAACACTCGGCTTTGCCAGAAGAAACTGTCTGAGTTACATTCTTTGGGACTCTTCAACATAGCTCTGTGTAGCAGCCGGTTAAGATGGAGTCCACAGGCCATGGACTGTGGATTCCACTGGCTACCCCGAAGAGAGCTCCTACCCCAAAAAGAGCTCCGTTCTCACTAGCAGACTCTTCGCTGCCATTCTCCACTGTGTCCCTCACTACTGTGATTTAATCCTGGTATAGGTAATCGCAGAAAAGCCCTTCATCTTGATTTTTTTTTTCTTATTTAGACTTAGTTAAAATGGACCTAAGACATTTTTTAAATGTGTTTGGGGTTTTGCCTGCAGGTATGCAAGTGCTCCATATTCTGGGTTCTGTTGGAGGCCAGAAGAGGGCCTCAGATCCCCTGAAATTCCAGATTCAGATAGCGTGAACCACTATGCGGTTCTGCAGAAGAGCAGCCAGTGCTCTTAGCCCTTACTAAGTCATCTTTCCATCCCTAAAATACCTTTACATTTCTGAGTTTGTATTTTCAGATTTGTGTTAGGCATGTTGTTCTCATACCCAATGTACTTTCTAGTTATCAGCTGCATCCTAGCACAGTGAATGCTCTTTCAGCCTTATTTAGACACATCATCATATTTTAGTTTTAGCAAGAAAACACAGAATAGGATCTGATCCGAAATCTGCATGTACAAATAAGTCTGCTTCCCTTTTTAGCTTGCAATTAAAATGTTAAAAATTAGCACATTATCTTTTTCTCCTGAAACCACCAAAATAGGATGAGAGGATGAAAATTGCCCAATGCCCAATGCGCAAATAGCAAGTAGTCAGTCAAAAGGACAGTCAGTGTTTCCTTACTGTTTGGTTTTGGAAACCACCCCCCCACACACACACACACACACACAAGGGACTGAGGTGCATATTTACATATCAGAACAGACCTGCCCTCCAGGTTCTTCCAGCATCCCTCAGTCCCTACCTGACATACCCTGCCCCCAACACCGAGCATTCCAGTCCAGGGACTAGGCTGCCCTTCCCCCAGAGGCTCTTCCCTGTGTAATCCAGATGTTTTGCCTGCTCTCGATCCCTTCCCCCCTCCCCCTCCCATTCTTCCTCTCTCTCTCCCTCTTCTCTCTCTGGGCGCATTCCCCTTTTCTTTTTCTCCCCCCCTCCCTATGGCAACTCCCCTGGCTTCAATCCTTGGGGCCAGTGAACTCATGTGAGAGCAACTCCCCAGTAAATCTGCCTTTAATATAATCTGATCTGCCTTGAACTGGCTCATTTCAGCGGTGGAGAAATAGCCTATCACTTAACATCTGGAACTTCAGTGTTTTATGAGCTATACATGTTTGGTTTTATACTTACACCACTTTTAACTATAGCAGATGCCAAGGTGCCCTACCCTAAGGGTACTATTTTGTTAACATTTAAATATGCTCAGCTTATTCAAACATAACATCTTTTTTAGTCTATTACAAAGAAGAAGTCGATTTTAGAATACGCAAAGCCTCAAGCTATGCATGGCCAAATAACCTTGTGGAAGTCTGGGCATCAGACTTGTCAAAAGCACACAGGATCCTGACCTGGAGCTCATGTGAGCGTCTGCAGGGAGAACTGGGGCACCTGACCAAGGCCAGCACAACCAATCAAGACCAAGTGTGGCCACCACACCCACCTGCCCACCACTTGTCCCTTGGAGAGTGGCCAGCATGTCTGAATTCCGTGTTAGTTCTTCTTGGAAATCTCTGCACCTTACTGGCCATGCAAAGTGACAATATAGGTCAGTATAGACCAGGTTCACATAGAACAGCACCAACAACAAACCATCGATACGGATCTATCTCCCAACTCTTGAATGCTTTCTATGATTGGTTAACTGGTGAGTCATTTTTAAATTGCATTGTGTCCGATGCCCCTTTGCCCCTTTATTAATCTCATGACATCTTGAAGTTCTCTGAAAGTTACCGGTAGCAGTGCAGGTCGGTTTGGAGTCTGATCAAATGACTTTTATGCTTGAAATAAGGTTGTGTGGCTATTCTAGATAAAACACAAGTATTTCTGCACTTCTGTTTTTATGTCTTTTATTTTAAAATGAGGGCTTCCTGTATGCTTCTCTTGGAGGTAGGCTACATTCTAGTTATGTGCCCTGGAGTATCTCTGCCATTCCCAAAGTTGTTCAGTGGGGCTTCACTCTTGCCAGCTTTCAAGATTTGCCACATGCTTTGGAACCAGTAATCCGTGTGGATGATGCACCGTTAAGCACTGCAATGTGAGATGAGATGGCCAGACATCAGCCCGGCGTTCATCTACAGAACAGCATGTTAGGCTTTTATTTGATAGTTGTGAGAAATTTAAAAAGTGGGCCTATATTAAACTATAGAGTCTTTGATCCCCTTAACCTACGTGTGTGTGTGTGTGTGTGTGTGTGTGTGTGTGTGTGTGTGTAAAGACAGAGAGAGAGGGAGAGAGAGAGAAAAATGACTATATTAAAAATATTGGTATCAGTAAAGAGAACTGATTTTTTTTGAGGTGGTTTCTCACATTAAGGTGGGGAATTTAATGTTTATTGTTTTCTCTAGCTAATCAACACCCTTTTTATTTAAAAAGATACTTGTGGATGAGCACAGTATATGACATGATTTGTTTTTCTTGTTTTTCTACAAACATGTGCTAATCCGCTTTGCAAAAGCTCAGTATTCACCCTCGCAGAGTGAATTAATATTAATGTATCTACATAGTTGTACAATGAACCGTAATGGAATCTGGAATATTTCTATCATGCTCCTCACGCTGTTCCCACACTCCCAGTGCCCCATATCCCCTCACATCACTAATCTATGCACTGTCTCTGTAGGTTTGGAATGGTCATCTGGCATGGCTTCTCCCACTGAAAATCCGGGATAGCTTACAATATTTGACCGCGACTTTCTGCCTCTGAAAATAGATATTATTCTCGAGTTTCTTGCTGAATTAAAGGATTGAGTACAATTTACATAAAGCAAAAATTAGAAACTAGTTAAAGCACGTGGGTCTTTCCTTCTATCACAGAAGGAGATCCATATTGCCAATTATAAAAAGCAGACCGTGCAGGCACCAGGCACTGAGCAATATGTGTCCTAAGGTCCCTTTGGCGCGTGGGGACCTGTGTGTGTGAGTGGGGGTGGTGGGGGTGGGGGAGGGTACGTTTAAAAGCATCTCTCAAGTTTAACAAAGATTTATCAAAAGGGCGGGGGTCAAAGTATTGGGCATACGCTGTGTAAGAGCAAAACTTCTTCCCCTCAGAAAACTGATCATAGACTACTTAACATAAATCAGCGTAAACTCCTCCTCCCTGCCTCTACAGGGGTCCCTAGGGAGCAGGTTCCTCCGGGTAGGCAAACTGAAGCCCAAACGACAAACAAGTTTTCCCTTCTGCCCTTTCCCCTTCTTCTGGCTGGCACAGTTGAGCCTCGTTACAATTTGCTCAAATATTTGGAAGTGAATTTAGAGTCCTCCCCCCAACTTATGATTTTATAGCCAATAGGTGATGAGGCTTATTTGCATATTTCCAGTCACTTAAACAGCTGTGCAGTGGAAACAGTGTCAGTCTCGATTCCTCCTCCTCCTCCTCCGAGGAATTCTGCCCCTTGTAGCAGTTCTGCCCTCCCCTTTAAAGGTTGACTTGCTCTGCGGCGCTCCACCGCGCTCCAGTCCTCTGGCGCCTTCGGCTCAACCCTTTGCAACGCGGATCCGCGCCCGCCCGACTGCCCGCACCGCGCAGTTCCAGCCGCAAAGCAGAAGGGCGCTCCCGGAGATGAAGAGCAAAGCCCTGCTCCTGGTGGCCCTGGGAGTTTGGCTCCAGAGTTTGACCGCCTTCCGTGGAGGGGTGGCCGCAGCAGACGGTACGTTTTCCGCGCCAACTCCCCTCCACCTGCGGACCCTGGCCGGGCCACTTTTTCTCCATCTGAAGATGGGAGGGAGAAACTTGGAAAGGACGTGCCCTGGGACTTCTAGGCGCAGTAGCCAAAGAGATTCCCGTGAAGGGTGGCTGGAGTGGAATCCAGGAGGAGAAAGGAGAGACTCTGCCTCCCATCACGCTGGGGCGATTCCGGGTTCCCGCTTTTTTTTTCTCTCTCTCTTTCTCCCGAGTTCCCGCTCCGTCCCCTGCTCTCTCCCGCCGCCAGCCATCGCAGGGAACCGCGGGGGCTGGGGGTGTGGCGCGTGGGATTGGCGGCCGTGGGGAGACGCAGAGGTCTAGGGAGGCTGTCGTGACCGGTGGTAACCTCCCTATAGGGAGTGGGGTGCTGAATGCAAGGCACGCGGGCCAAGGTGACCCTAACTTTGCTGGGACCGCGGGTCAGACCCCTCTGGTGCGGGAAGGGTGAACCGAGTGTGCCCCCATCGAGGGTGCGGGTGGGAAGACGCGTTCCGTGCATTCCAACTGCACCGGGCACTGTCGCTCTCGGCGCGGGACTGTGAGCTTCTGTGAGAGTGGGAGTGCGCGGTGGTGCCGGGGAACGCGTGGCGCGGAGTCCTGGGAACCAGCGTCCTGCAAGCGTTCCATGCGCTCAGCTTAGCTCAGTACCCAAGAAAGCCCAGCAAAGAGCCTACCCTGCAGAAAACGAGGCCCAACCACCAGCAGACTGGAGCCTGTGGCTTGGAGGTTGCCAGTTCAGCATTGCGTCCTATCCTTGCTGTCCTAGGAGAGGCTCTCACTAAGCAAGGGGCTCAGCTAGCTGAGAGAGCACATGGGATTTTCTAGAGCCGAAGGGAGGTCGCTTTCACCACTATGGTCCCCAAAGCGGTCAACTCCACAGCTCTGCCTGCTCTCTGTCTAGAGAAGACGAGTAGGGTCAGTATCAAGTTGTTTTACGGCCTTGAAGTCGAGACCTGCCCACAGTTGAGAAGCCTTGTAACTTGAACCTTGATTGAGCTAACAGAACACAGACTCAAAATGTGACTGAACCTAGTCATAAAAGAAGCCTGGAGTTTCCTTGTGTTGCTGCTGGCGGAATCACCATGAGGGTGGTGTCCCCCAGAGTTGCTGTAAGGTGGCACGTCCACAGCCTAATTCCAGACTTAGTGGCATCTATGGCTGTAGCTAAAAGCTCGCCTTTATTTCTGCGTATAGTTGTAAACATCTTGTTAGGTTATCAAAGGAAAAAATCCATCCAGGCAGAACTGCACGAAAGATACGAATCTCGGGTATTTTGAGGATACTAGATTCTGCCTTTCCAGTGGCAGGTTGTCTTTCTACAGAGTTTGCAACTCTGGTTAAGAAAACAGGAGCAAGCTTTCAGTTCACATTTCAGAAAGTACACCACATTATAACACGACTTTTACGGTAAACTCCCATAGAAAATGTTGTCCACATTTTTAGGTTTTGCTAAAGGTTCCTTTGGAAGCTCTGGCCGCAGGTTCTCAGCTACTTAGTGTCACCCTTCTGGGTTTAGCTGCATGGGCTCTAACATTAGGAAAGTTGGCAAGACTCAAAGTGCCCTGGGGCCCCTCCCTTATACTTTGATTTAAAGGGACACCTAAGTAATTACATAATAGTTTTGGATTTTAGCCAACACCTGACTTTCCTATCAATAAAATACATTTGGGGGAATATTATTCTCAAGCCGATGTGAAACCATTTCCTCTTATCATCTTTCTGTTCTCTCTACTTGCCTTTTACAGTGGGCTGCTTCTACCACAGCAGGCTTAGCCTCTTGTCCCACAAATGAATTCACCTAGGGGTAAGACTATGCAGACTTAGGAGTGAGAAAGGTGCAGCTTGGAGTGATCCCAGCTCCCCTCTGGGCTCCTAGTTTCCTTGTTCACTATTGATTTTTTTTTTCCACGAACAGTGTGTGAGTTTGAGAGGTATTGCCCTGGGCTTCTTCCTGGAGCCCCTACAGCCTCTCCTGGTCCCAGGCCGGAAAGCAAAGAGCTAAAAGAGGGATAGAGGCTCCTGCTCCAGGAAGCCTCATTCTTCAGCCACAGTGCTCACATGCAGGTTAATATCAGCGTTAAATAACTGAGAGATGACGTTGGGAAGAGCTTGACAAGGGGGTGATTGATTAATAGCAGCACTGAAAGGTGTGGGGAGACAAGTGGGGGAAGAGTCGCAGTGGAGAGATGTTCCGTGCCTTTGACAGAGTGTATTTTTAGCACAGCCTCCCTTTTCTGCTGTGTTGTAGAGGAGACTGTTATACTCAGCTGACTGTTTCGAGTCTGTCAGATTGTCCAGTCGAGTTGATGAAAACAACCCAAGGGGTCCTTTTTTCTTTTCCTCTGACCAAAACCTGTTTCCACATTACCGTCACCAAGGCTGCATTGTGACGGGTGTGTGGCTCTCCTGAGAAAACCGTATTGTGATGGTGACTGAGTTCTTCTGAGTCTTCAGACACTTGGTGCTCCTTCATTGATGGTGTTTATCTTGTCTTCAGTGTCACCTGTTACTTCAGTGCTGCTACTTTTCTGACAGCAGCAGTACAGTCCCCTCTATCTAACCCCTCCCTCTCTATGGTTATTGTCATTTTAGTGCTACTTTTCTGAGAGCAGCAACATAGTCCCCTCTATCTAA
>JANHMN010000015.1:55394658-55425057 GCA_030674055.1 Rhabdomys pumilio
CCCCTCCCTCTCTATGGTTATTGTTACTTTAGTGCTACTTTTCTGACCGCAGCAGCACAGTCCCCTCTATCTAACCCTGCCCTCTCCATGGTGATTTGACTAAGCCTAATTTCATCTTTGTGACTATTACCCATATCAGGATACATTTCTTTTCTTTGTTATACACTACAGTTGAGCTGTCTTTTTGGAAACATAGAAATAAAGATTGCACGGTAAAGGGAACACATTACCTTCTGATTTGCCTACATAAACACATCACCCTCGTGTGTAATGAGGACCTGTCTGGGTGGTCACAGTTGTCAGAATCAAATTCAAGACGGAAGCCTTTGAAGGACATACCTCTGCCTCTCTGCTTCATTCCTTCTCATCTTCCTCACCTCCTCAGTCCTCTCCTCCTTCTCTTCCTTCTTTCCTCCCCCTCGTCCTCTCCCTTTCCTTTCTCCAACATTGACTTAATTTTCCTAGGAAAATTGCGAAAGGCAGCACAGTTGGATGAATGCAGAGTCACTGATACATTTCCTAGTTTCCTTAGCAACAGCCACCTCAGATTAGTCAAGCTCACCTGACATTCCAGCAGTCAACCCAGAGTGCACCTTGATGGTGAAATCCACTTATGGAAGCATGCCTGGGGTTCATCTTCTTACCTGTCTCCACAAGCTCTTATCAGTTGCTGCTTCAGGGACCACAGAGGTTGGGAAATCTTTAGGCTACTGAGACATTCTTAAAGGGCAGCAAACACTAACTAGCAATATGAAAAATTCCTCCTGCATAGACTAAGCAGCAGAAAGATCTGTGACTTCAGAGCTAACACAAAATTAAAACTGTTGCCTAGCTCATTAGATAGCAGCATTTTAATGTGAAAACTTCACACACACACACACACACACACACACACACACACACACAAATACTTCCCATTAAAACTAAAATGAAACTTTCTGTGTGCAAATCTCAGTGATGGTGGATGGTGGATGAATTCCTGTCTCTTCTCATCCAGGAGTGGGTCCAGTAGACATGTTAGTTGTATAGCATCCAACCTGAACCCTGGATATGGATCTCCATGTTAAACTGGATTTTTTTTTTTCTTGGAAACACACAATGTCAGCCTTAATAATTTCAGAGAATACCTGTAGCCATTTCAAAGTCAGCAGGGTCACTAACTTGCCAAACTCTCTGGTAAAGGAGGCCACAAGAGAGTGGCATTTCTGGAGCTGTTGAAGGTAATCTGACACAGCAATGCAAAAATGGGCAGGAAGGGAGCTTTTCTTCTGGAACGTTCACTTGCCTCTGATTGAAGAACACTGGTAATCAGGCTGGCTAGATGGCTTAGCAGATTAAGGCTGTATGAAAGCCAGACAACCTGAGTTTTATCCCCAGATCCCACAGGGTGGCAGGAGAGAACGGAGTCCAACCTCCACACATGTGTTAGAGAAGGTGTGTGTGTGTGTTAGTGTGTTAGTGTGTGTGTGTGTGTGTGTGTGTGTGTGTGTGTGTGTTTAATTTTGTAAAATACTTCCTAAAAATAAAATAACTTGTTGAGCAGAATCAGATTAATTAGGTTAATGGCACGTAATATTCTTTTTTGCCAGCTTGTAAGGTTAACAGTGTTTTCTGGTTTAGAAGGAGAAGAATGGCTGACTCATCAAGTAAGATAGGGACTGCACATACTCTTGGTGGCAGAATAAATTCCATGCGTCATTAAAAACTTTAAAGACCAGGAGTTTAGCATAGTCTATGAGTTGGATAAATGCATTTAGAGTATTTAGCAACTATTGTGAGACTCATTTATTTCTAGCAAATATAATTATTAAGAAATATCTCTTGTGTTTTAGGTAGTAGATATTTGCGTGTGTGTGTGTGTGTGTGTGTGTGTGTGTGCTTATAATTGGATCACTGCTTATAGTGAATCCCTCGGACACTAACCAAAGCATTTACACATAATCTTTAAGAAGAAAACAGCTTGCCAGTCCTCAGATAACTGCATGAGGAGACCAATTACAATTTCAATTTTAGTAAATCCTTCTTATTGTCTCTCTTGGCTTGACTTTTTCAATGTCAGTAAATTAGAGGTTTCAATTTTTAGTTATAAAAAAAGGAATATATTTATATTGAGACATGAGTAGTGTTTTAATTATCTCAACTGTTCATTTTCTGAAAACTTCAAAAGAGAAACATTCCAATTTTACATATTAATATATATTATGCATATAATATATATTATAGTAAATAGGCTGTGTCTATAACTTGACCAAGAATTAAGTAATTGCCCCTGTGGTCTGTTTTCTGAAAGGATCTGATTGTATTTACAACTTACCATGTGTTTTCCTTTCTATAAATAATCATAAAGATTTATCAGCATTTAGACATATGTCAATAGTTTCAAATTCTAGGTTTATCTTCTCTCTTTATCCAGTTCAGGATTTAGTGTGAAGAAGGGAAACAAGCTCCTGCTACAGCCAGATTTACTGTTATTTATTTATTTATTTTGGTTTTTTGGGACATGGTTTCTCTGTGTAGCCCTGGATGTCATGAACCTCACTGTGTAGACCAGGCTGGCCTCGAACTCACAGAAACCTACCTGTCTCTTACTTCCATGTGCTGGGATTAAAGGCATGTGCCACCCCCACCTAGCTAAGAATTTGCCATAATTTTAAAGGTCTGACTTTGTGTGAAATATTCTAAGGACAAAAGGAACGACAGAGCTACCTAGAGAATGTATTGACTCTTGCTCACACTCATCATGGTATCTTTGAACCCTCCACTCTCTCAAAAGGCCTTGAGACAGGACATGGTGCAGTTAGGATAGTAAATGTTCTCAACTTTCCTTCTTTTAAAATTCTGATAATGGTGGGGGGAGTCCTTCCTTCAAATGGGTCTGATCTTGTTCTCATAGAAAAACCTTAGATGAATATACTAATCATATATTTAAAGAAAGTGGAATAACTCAAAATATAACAGGAGCCATGCCACGTAAGATTTATGTGCAGTGTTCTCCAGGAGCATAAACTCTGAATTTGAACCAGAAGTCCTGGGTGCTAGTCTGCCCTGTCTTTCCCATGTTGGCCAAGTCACTTGAGACATGATGAAATTAAGGAATTTCTACATAATAGTTCACTTGTGTGAATTAAGTGCACACCGACATGCTCCCTAACAGGACAGGGACTAAGAGCAAGGGCTGGCAGTCAGATTGCTTAAGTCACAGTCAAGGTCATCTCCGTCCACCAGTGGGACATCAGGCACTCTCTTGCAACCCACATTCTTCTTTTTTGTTTTTAAAAACATGTTTATGTGCTCATGTGTACGGCATGTGTGTGATGTTTGCATGTGTGCAGGTGCACATGTGTACATGTACATCTGGAGGCCTGAAGCTGATGGAGGCTCTCTTTCTTAATGAGTCTTTCACCTTATTCTTTGAGGCAAGGTCTTAGAATCAAACCCAAAGCTCACCAATAGGCTGCTACCACAGCTCTATCAGAAGATCCCACCTCTGCCTTGTGAGGCTTTGATTTCAGACAGGTCACCACACCCACCTGACATTTGTGTGAGTTCTGGTGTTCTGAACTTGGGTCCTCATGCTTGCACAGACCCATGTTGTTCCTTTTTGAAAACCTGCTTTAGAGAAATCAAGGGTGTTGTTGGCATTGGCTGCATGTGAATCTAAAACCTGTCAGTCCTGAGTAAAACCAAATAATCCCTCCGATTTCCTTTCCTGTAGTGGCAAGAAATTTTGCAGACATCGAAAGTAAATTTGCCCTAAGAACCCCTGAAGACACAGCTGAGGACACATGTCATCTCATTCCTGGAGTAGCAGAGTCTGTGTCTAACTGCCACTTCAACCACAGCAGCAAGACCTTCGTGGTGATCCATGGATGGACGGTAAGAATAATTCTGGAGCCAAGCGTGGGTTAGGGTCAATAGATTCCAGCTACTGGAAACACACCATCTGTAGTTGTCTGCTCTCTGACAGCTTCCTTCTACACTTGGATAGAGGTAATCTTGGTTCATGGTATCCCCAATAGTCCCAAGTTCATGAATCCTTTTCCTCCTGGCTGGTGTCTACCTTTCTTTCAACACAATGCCTGTCTGCTACCCTTGGGTCATGTATAGAAGTGAAAAAAGCATGTTCCACTCAACACTAGATAAAGATGTGTTACCATTTCGGGAAGCCAGTGGAAACCTGGCATGATCCTCATACACACAAGATGAGCTACTCCAGAACCAGGAAAAGATTCGTTCATTCATGCATGCATTTATACATTCACCAAAGGCTCTTTCCTAAAGGTCATCTGTGAAATTAAAAGGAGGCCAGAGCAGAAAAGCTGTTCAGGTGCCTCTTGGCTGTTCTCCAGCCCTGCGATGTGATCAAATCATTTGTCATCTCTAGGCCTCATTTTACTAACCTAGGGTAAAACAAAGGGCTTCATCTAGACTTCGCTAAGGCCCCTCTGCTTCCAATTTGCCCCACTTACAAACTTAAGGGAGTCTATCAGAGAAGTGTCATGGAAGAAGGCTGGAGAACATTCTTAAGGAGTTAGTTCCGGCTATAAAGTGGTTTGTCTTGAAAGCACAAGACCTGAGTTCTACTCCAGCACTACAAAAAAAGCAGGGCACAAAGGCATAGCCTTATAATCCCAGGGAGACACAGACAGAACTGTGGAACTCACTGGCAAGCCAGCCGAGCTGCTTGGTGAATTTCTGATCCAGATTCCCATCTCAAAAAGCAAGGAGGACAACTCCTGAGGAACAATACCTCAAATGTCCCAAATGTGCCCACCCAGACACACGCACACACATAAAAAGAGGAGGAGCAAAAGTACAAGCTGTGGTTAAAAACGACTTATTTAAAATATTCATAAATAGCCCCTCCTAAACATGCCAAGTGGTTACTTTCCATGGTCCTGTTATATGAATATTTCAACATACTTTTATAATTTTCAGTTCCTAGTGAGCAGTATTATATATTAAAAATCATTTATATAAGATAGGTGGTTAAAGATGTATCCTCTTCCTATTTAGATGCAGCTTCTGAATGCTATTTACTGATATATAATATACTGAATTCCAGTGAGAAGAATTAGGTAAAGGCACTATACATCCAATACAGATATCTCTTTCCACACACCGAAGTGATTTTGTTACTGTAATCACTTATAATTTCTATGTATATGTCAATAGCAGAATCCATACAGATGGTTTTGTTTTTAAAATATCATTTACTAGACTGAACCAAGTATGGGATACACCATAAGATGAAAGTCTAAGTCCCTAGCATAAACTGTAAGTTATGTTAAATATCTTTATATTTGAGATGTCTGGAGACAGGTTGGATGTACACAATATGGCTCTTAATACTTCCCAAGAAGTTTAAGCTTGCTTACGCATGGCAAGCAACTGCAAATCTCAACTCTGTCGCATCTCAGTCAGACCCCTGAAAGAATTTGGTGCTGTAGAAAGTTGCAGCGGGGCTGGTGGACTTTCCTTCTCTTATTAAGATAGCAAGACTGACGCAGTGTGTAGACACAGTGCCAGATGCTGCCCGCAGGCCAAATCACATATTGAGGTTTTGAGTGCTAGCCTCAGGGGAGGTTGCTGGTCACACTGGCTGTGTTTCCCTATCGCACAGGCTTGCCTTGTCTGGGACCGTAATAAAGCCAGCTGATCCTGGCTTATCTGAGGGAAGGAGGGCTGGGTTCAGTCAAAACACCTGCTACAGGCAGCAGTGTGGGCTCTGGTTCTGAGGCTTGTCTGACGCAGGCTTGTAAGAAAAGAAATCTAGAAAACAAGACCTTTTCTGAGTAGAGGACAGTGCACAGCTCCCTCAACCCCTTTTGTTTCTTTTGTTTATATTTTATGTTGAATCAAAAAAAAAAAAAAAAAAAAGGAAGGGTTAGACGAGGTGCTACTGAGTGAATCCAAGTACCCAACAGTGCAGGTAAGTCGGTCACCTGCCCTTTTCCAGACTGCCTAACTTGGAAACACTGATATGGTAAAAGGTACAACAGAATCTAGAACAAACAGCTTATCAGAGATAAGCTTCCAGGCCACTCAAGGGCACAGACTCAGCGAAGTCAGGACACTCTTCTGTCATGTCAGGAGAGCTGCCCACTCCCACCGGAGCTTTGCACTTGCTGGTTTTCACTGGGGGCTGGGAAGGAGTCAGTGCAGTCAGCATTACGTTCTAAAGAAACTGATCTTCTACAGAAGCTGCAAAAGGATGTCAGTGTAGTGGCCAGGGAGGGAGGTGATTAGGGCCAGCAGTCCAGAATGGACAGTCTACATGTGTTCAGTTTGTTCCATCAAAGACACGCTCTCAACTCCAACTTGAAGTATCCTGGCTGAGACATATTCAAAGAGGCTTAACTGGCCTTTTGGTGGGCTGACTTCGGCTTTGTACTGGTCCTTCTTTGCTTTCCCTTCATGTTTAAAATAGTTGCAGAGCTGACACACAAGGAGATCAGGAACCAGACTGGTCACAAGTGGAAATGTATGCGGAAGCTTTGAGGTATTCTGAGCCAGCTTTCTGTTACAGGTGTCGCAGGAAGGCTGAAGTTAGTTTACAGAGCTGATTAACAGGAGAGGTGGAACTACAATTCATATCTCTTGGGGCTGGCCTTGACCCAACACAGGGCACAGAAACTAGGTGAAAAGTTGTATAGTTTGTCTAGTGCAGGGAGTGAAGCGAAGTTCATGTTTGGGTATTTTAGTCTAATAAACATAGAAACAATAAAACAGGAGTCTAAAAGAACTCATCATTTAAGTGTAAAGCTACAGATGGGGTCAGCAGATTTGGGTGTCCAAGGGTCCCTTTGCTCTGTTGGTTTTTGTAGGTCTCCATTAAAAGCTGCTTTAAACACATTTGCCAAAGTGGCGTAAGTTCAACAAACAATCCTCTACTGTGGCTGTAATGTGACCTGACCCTAACAACCTTAACAAATGGTTTGCACCGTGCAAGCCATTTTTTTATAAGGAGTGCATTTGCATCTCTTAGAAATATCTTCCTTTTTCTTATTATGCAGTTTTGAACGTTCAGCCTTGGGCTGCTTCTGCACATGTAAGCCAAGCACTTCGCCATTGTACAATGGCCGCAGCCCTCTTTCCACTTTTGTTTTTGAGACATCTCCCTGAGATCCCCCAGGCTGATCTTAAAATCATTCTGTAACTGAGGCAGGTCATGAACTTAACTCTTCCGTTACTCTCCAGAGTTGCCACAGTTATAGACAAGTCCAACAGGCCTGGCCTTTAAATTGACTCTTATGGGAAACATTTCCTGACTTAATTAAAAGTAATTAAACAACATTTCTTTCCTGAAAATGTATAATTTGGCTATAAATGTTTAATGCATTGACTCTGGTCTTTTTTTAAAATAGTGTAAACTGTTGAAGTCTTAATTGATAAAACATAACTTTTTAAAGCAAGATAATCTCCAGTCAGCTGTTCCCGAGGCCAGCACTCTTTCTGGTATACTCACACTTGTCCTGGAAGGGGAAGGGAATAGGAAAGAGTCAGAGTTCCCCTTGAGGCCTGAGTGTTCAGCCTGAGCCAATGGGCTTCCATGCAAGTTTGTATTTTTCATTTCACGTAGATGCTTGACATATTTGTAATGAATTATAGTCAGAAGAAATCCTGTATTGTCCTTTTCAGGTGACAGGAATGTATGAGAGTTGGGTGCCCAAACTTGTGGCCGCCCTATACAAGAGAGAACCTGACTCCAATGTCATTGTAGTAGACTGGTTGTATCGGGCCCAGCAGCATTATCCCGTGTCAGCTGGCTACACCAAGCTGGTGGGAAACGATGTAGCCAGATTCATCAACTGGATGGAGGTAAGACTGGAAGAAGGAGCCTTCTGGGTGTAGGATAAAACTCTTGGTTAGAGTTAGACACATGGCTGTTTTTTGTTTTATCTTATTGCCTTCTCTCTAAGATCTAAAGTGTTTTCTAAATCATTTCAAATTTTCACAAGAGTGTTTTTTACATTGTGGCTATGTCTTAGTTTGGGTATCATTGCTATGAAGAGACACCATGACCAAGGCAACTCTTACAGAGGACAATATTTAGTTGGGGCTGGCTTACAGTTTCTGAGATTCAGTCCATTATTATGGCAGAAAACTTGACAATATGGAGGCAGACATGATGCTAAAGCCAGGAGTTCTACATCTTGATCCTAAGGCAGTCAAAAGGAGATTGGCATCCTCAGGCAGCTAGAAGGAAACTCTCTTTGCCCACCCCCACAGTGACACACTTCCTCCAACAAGGCCACACCTACTCCAACAAGGCTACACCTCCTAATAGTGCCACTCCCTCGGCCAAGCATATTCAAACCACCACAGGTAAGAATGACAAAATTATACAGCCAATAAATTATCCTGCCCTTTCCTGTCCTTTGACATTTTAGTGAACAGATTTGCTGGGACTAAAAACCAAGTGGGTAGCCTAAACAAAAGCCCTGCTTTTTAGGACAGAGGGAAGATGACATGTCCAGCCATCTCTTTTCTCTTCAGCTGGCTGGCACATGTGTTTGTATCCTGTTTGACCCTTGTTAGAACATCAACCTCTAACAAAATATTTAACAGTGTTGTTTGGCTCTTAGAGTAGTTTAGATCCATATAGTCACCCTCCTGGTTTGGGGCAGAGAAGAACTGAGGCAGAAAGAGAGTTAGAGGGACATATAGGACATGAAACAAGTAAGGGACCAGAATTGGCGTTGCCTACAGATTTTTACCCACTTCCTTCTCTTGAGGCCCACACTCTTAAAGTTAACTTTGAAGCTTTGTTTGTTTTCTTTTTGTTTGTTTTATAGTTTTTGTTTGTTTGTTTGTTTTTGAGCTAAATAACTAAAGATTTATTCACTGAAACATCAAAGAATGTGGCAGGGCAGGATGACTTATTGGCTATATAATCTAGTCATTCTTATCACAATGTAAGCTAGAACTCCCATAGGACCAAGTTATTTCAACCAGGGAATCGGATGCAAAAACCTATGCTATGTTTATTGGATTAACCATCAAAAACCAAAAGTTCTTTTCTTGGCTTTTTTGTTAGTCACACAAATGAACTTGGAAGAACCAGATCACGTCCCTGGACCCCAGGCTTCTTACATGTAGTCTTAGTTAGTTTTCTATTTATGTGATAAAACATCATGTCCAAGCCAACTTAGAAAACACAGCATTTAATTTGGGGTTTAGGGTTTCAGAGAGTTAGACTACTTGACCATCATGGCAGGGAACATGGCAGTAGGCAAGCATGGTACTCACATCTCCAGGTCCAGCCACCAGGTCATTAGAGAATCTAGGAATGGTGTGGGCTTTTGAAACCTCAAAACCTACCCCCAGTGACACACCTCCTCCAACAAGGCCACACCCTCTAATGCTTCCCAAACAGTTCCACTTACTGAGGACCAAATTTTTAAATACATGAGCCTATGGAGGCCATGTTCATTCAAACCACCACACCTGTTGATGCAGAAAGCTTAGCCATATGTGCCTGTGATCTCTTCCCATTTCCTTTTGTCTGCTTTAGTCATGGCTTGGCTGACTTCAAGAAATAACAGGATACAGGATATTTGGACAAGCAGATAAAGTACAAAGGTTTATATATACACTTAAGTAATATATATATGCATCTACTATGTAGTATATATTTACATACTATAAATAATACATATATTGCATATATATGTAACATATATATGTGTGTGTGTATATATATACATATATATATATACATATGCATCTACTATGTAGTATATATTTACATAGTATAAATAATACATATATTGCATATATATGTAACATATATATGTGTCCATATATATGTGTATATATGTATATATATTGCAGATTTAGATGTTTGGAAAAAATTCCTAGTTTTGAGCTGTAGTTAAAGGAAAAGCATCTCAACACCAGAGAGTATTTGTCTCTTTTAGCTATAACAAGAAACCACTAAAATCCATTTACAGTAGGACCAATTTTTAAAAACTGACATTTACTTTCATTTTTACTACTTTTAGTGTTGATATTTGACCGTACACCAAGATGTTTTCCATTTATTGTCCCCCAGGAGGAGTTTAACTACCCCCTGGACAATGTCCACCTCTTAGGGTACAGCCTTGGAGCCCACGCTGCTGGGGTGGCAGGAAGTCTGACCAACAAGAAGGTCAATAGAATTACTGGTAAGGGGCATTTTGTTGTTTTGTTTTGCTCATTTATCACAAGAAGCCATGTGACCATCATTCTGAAAGAGAATCTGAGCTGCGTCTGCTAGATACCCACGTGCATGGTGTTGGGGTCTGTGCCCAATATTTATCATCTCTTGTCTGAGCTCCAGCTTTCCACCTCATGGCTGTGGCACAGGCATAGGCAAGAACACCAAGCACAGAGACCCAAACGTTCCCCTGAGAAAGAGTTCTCACCTTCCTCTGTTCCACAGATGTCTCCCTCTCACATAGCGCCAGGGAGACTGACAAGGACTGATTCTAGAGAGCTTTGGAATAAGACAGTCATCTTGGAAGTGGCTATAATGGGTTGGTGTAGAGAGAGGGAGAAAGGAATTGATCAGTGATTAAAGGTCTTCTCAGATTCAGAAATAACCTACAGGAGGACATCAGGCCATCAGGTGAAAAATCTCTGTAGACTGGCCAGCTGAAGAGATGCACATTACAGCATTACATACATGTTTGTAACACTAATACTTGGAATGTGAAGGCAGCAAGTTCAAAGCCATTGGCAGCTACGGTGTGTGTTTACAGCCACCTAGTAACAGGAGCATCTGGAGAAAGATGCAGGGTCTGGGAAACTCAGATATGTAGGCTTCATTGGTATACATCTGTGATCACAGCACTGTGGAATTCTACGCAGAAGAATCCAGATTTAGAGGCTAGCCTCGGAGGGTGAGAGAGAATGAGAGAGAGAAAGAGGGTGAATGAGTGAGATTCCATTTTAGAAGAGCTATGCCCACATTTTTGGCCCTTAGTCACTGAAAGATCCAACTGTGAAGAGAATCAGGTGATAGGAATTTAAAGACTTCCAGTTACACTCAGAAGAGCAGATGCTGATGCAAGGATTGAACTTACTGCAGACTTTAAAAATACACGGGACTCCTTTCTTTCCCAAGGCTTGGATCCAGCTGGGCCTAACTTTGAGTACGCAGAAGCCCCCAGTCGCCTTTCTCCTGATGACGCGGATTTCGTAGATGTCTTACACACATTTACCAGGGGGTCACCAGGCCGAAGTATTGGGATCCAGAAACCCGTAGGGCATGTTGACATTTATCCCAATGGAGGAACTTTCCAGCCAGGATGCAACATTGGAGAAGCCATTCGTGTGATTGCAGAGAAGGGACTTGGAGGTGAGTAACTACAAGTCACGTAAATGTGAGTTTTGAGGCTTGTGTCTCAATGACCTTATATCCTGTTTTCCATCTCTACAGTCTGTGGTTTAAGTATACACACTTGTCGGGAGGGAAGATGGCTCCGTGGGTAAAGCACTTGCCGTGCATGTGTAAGGACCTAAATTTAAATCACAGAACCCACATAAAACCAGATAGACCAATGTTGGTCTGTAATCCCATCAGTCACACAGTGATGGGGAGGCAGATAAGAGATTCCCTAAAAGCTTGCAGGCCTGCTAGCCTGGCTACAAAGAAGAGACCTTATGCCAGACAAGGTGGAAGGCAAGGGCCATGTTTGTCCTCTAACCTCTCAACTACTAATTTAACAGTTACCTCCTTTATGGTGTGGTTTCTAGAACTGTGCTTATAAGAGCACCCAGAAGTGGTAGACATTTTCAATAAAGGGAAGTTTGTGTTAAGCTGGAGGAATCAACTTCTCTCTCAGGTGTTGTCTATTGTGACTTTCATAAACATTCATAAATATGAAATGACAAGGGTCAAAAGTTCTTGTCAACTTTTAATGGTCAACTTGACAGTTAAGGAGGGAGGTAAGCAGCTGCCACCAAGAACATATCCTAAAGCAGAGCCTGGCACCGCGTCTACCCTCGTGCAAGGCAATTTCTGGAGAACTGCAGTTTCCCATATCTCTTTGCTCAGATGTGGACCAGCTAGTGAAGTGCTCGCATGAGCGCTCCATTCATCTCTTCATTGACTCCCTGCTGAATGAAGAAAACCCCAGCAAGGCTTACAGGTGTAACTCCAAGGAAGCCTTTGAGAAAGGGCTCTGCCTGAGTTGCAGAAAGAATCGCTGTAACAACGTGGGCTATGAGATCAACAAGGTCAGAGCCAAGAGAAGCAGCAGGATGTACCTGAAGACCCGCTCTCAGATGCCCTACAAAGGTAAGCCGGAAGCTGTGGGAGGAGGAGGAGGAATTGGTTAGTGCCACCTCCGTTATGGGCCAAGTCTGTCTATTAGAATAGGTAATGAAGTGATGTCACTAAGTCCGGAAGCCTCTGTTAATACAGAGGGTTTCCACTAGTCCACTTCATCTAGCTCTCCAGTGACCCGCCATTACTACTAGGAGAGAGCTAATTTGAAACCATCACTTTGAGATTATAAACTCTAGCCCTTTGACCCAATTCAGTTTATTACTTGCTTTTGTAAATAAAGTTTTATTAGAACACGGTCAGACACATTCATTTCCATATTATCTAACACTGCCACAAAGGCAGGCTCAAGTAATTGAGACAAAGAACACATATCCCACAAAGGCTAAATTACTCTCTGGAACATAGAACATTTGTCACTTTGAAAATTTGCTTTACATGAAGTCAAGAACCACCAATATTCAAATATTCCAGGTGTCTTAGTCGGGGTTACTATTGCTGTGATGAAATATCATGATCAAAGAAACTTGGAGAGCAAAGAGTTTATTCTGCTCACACTTCCACATCACTCTTCATCATCAAAGGAAGTTAGGGCTGGAACTCAAGCAGGATAGGAACCTGGAGATAGGAGCTGATGCAGAGGCCATGGAGGCGTACTGTTTTATGGCTTACTCAGCCTGCTTTCTTGTAGAACCCAGGACCACCAGCCCAGGGATGATGGCACCACCCACAATGGAGTGGGCCCTCCCCCATCAATCATTCATTAAGAAAATACTGCACAGACTTGCCTGCAGACTGATCTTACGGAAGCATTTTCTCAATTGGGTCTCCTCCTCTAAGATGGCTTTAGCTTGTGTCAAGTTGACATAAAACTGGCCAGTATATTAGGGAAGCAAAAACTGCCAAGTTATATGTCCATCTGGCCATGAACTCATTTTAAACTTGAACTTAAAGCTTGGGCTCTTGCTTAGAGCAAGACCAAAAGACATATCTGAAGAAAGGAGGATGTGTTGTAAGATAATCTGTTGTCAGAGACTGATTTTGGATAAATTGCCTTTTGGCAGAGTCCTAGTTGAAGTCTGAAAGAAGGGCACGTATTCAGTAGCTTCCCCAGATAAAACATGTCTGTCTGTACATATGCCAGGCGGCCCAGATATTGGAGCATATGGTATTCAAAGAAAGCTTGAAGGCTGTGAGAGAACTCTCATTTTCTCTAACTCTAGAACCAGGTGTATGGTATGGAAGAGACCAGACTCTAAAAACAGGGGGAGGCTTACACAGGGTCACCCAGGCTTCTGTCTGGACTTCCTAGAGACACATAGACAATTCCTAACACCAGCCTCTCCTGCAGTGACCTACAGCACTGCCTTAAGAGACAGATGATTTATCTTGACGTTTGAATAATCGTGGGATTTGGTTGTTTTTGTTTGTGTGTTTGTTTGTTTGTTTGTTTGTTTTTCTGTTTTTGCTTTTCATAATAAAATGAGCTATGAGGTTGGCACAGTTGTACATGACTGTAATACGTAGCTCTGGGGAGGTAGAGGCAGGTAGATCAGGAGTTCAAGGCCATCTTCAACTACACAGAGTTTGAGGCCAGCAGGGATCGAACACATGCACTGACGCACAACATCACTAAAAACAAATAGCTAAACTTAATAAAGGTTATCACAAGAAACCACAACGAAATATGCTGAAATGGTTTTTAGGAAAATAAATACCCAAATCCAGTTTTGACACACTCTTTGCCATTAACGTTAAGGATGCTGGATCTCAACATAAGAGAAATTGAATTTATTAGATAGCAGTATAATAAAAATATGCATAGGAATCTTGGGTTACAGAAGATAAGCATCAGAATGATCCCCATCTTGGTCACAGTAACTGTGTTCACACTCCGGGTTTTGGCGGAACAATGGGGAAGAACAGGGAAGAGATATGGAAGTTCAGGTTCCTGCTTCCTAGTGGATTTCCTCAGTCAGGGCGATTTGGGACCTGGCTTTGTAAGACAGGCCTCAGGGCTTTTCTGGTGGTTCACAGTAATTCACTGTATTGCATGTACCACATGCCTCACTGTGTGGATGGTGGAGGGACAGAATGAGAAGGGATGGGGTAGTACAATGTACCCAGGAAATGGGAAGAAACAAGTTCACACACAGTGACAGTAGCACAGTAGCAATTACCAAATATGTTTGGCACAGATGTAGAAATAGAAGGTGGCCAAGGTAAGTGAAGGTCACAGAGAGCTTTCTGGGTGTGTTTGGTAGTCTCTTCCAGGTTGGCAATTCCAATACAAGTTGGGTTTCTCCTGTGCACTATAGCCACACTGAAAAGCACATGAGGTCTGCACTACTTTCAACAGAAACTATTTCCAAGCCATTCAGATGGTGCGACCTGTGCACTTGTTGTTGGGGTGCTCAGAAGACATGTTCTATAAGTCTGAACTGCTTGGTCGTTTGAACTATAATGCTTCCGTGACAACTGACATGCCCTGTTCCAATGTCCTCCCCTGCAGTATTCCATTACCAAGTCAAGATTCACTTTTCTGGGACTGAGAATGACAGGCAACACAACCAGGCCTTCGAGATTTCTCTGTATGGCACAGTGGCCGAGAGTGAGAACATTCCCTTCACCCTGTGAGTATCTCTGGGCCTGTCTCCAAACTGTGGCTAGTTCACAGCCTTGCTCCTTGCCAGAGCCCTTGATCTGGGAAACAGAAGTGCACATTACTCCTGACCTCCCTGTGAAAAGAAATTCTAGTTTAAAGAAATTAGAATTTAGCCAGGTATGGTAGATGAAAGCCTTAAAATTCCAACACTTAGGAGGCATAGATAGGTAGATCAAGCCAGTCTGGTCTATGTAAAAGAGACCCTGTTTCAAAATACCAAAAGAAGAAAAAAAAGAAATTAGAATTCAAAAATGGAGATCTTGCACCATTTTGCATGAGAAAACGCTGCTTTCTGATTTGTGTTTGTTTACTCTATACTTTGTAATTTCCTCCAACATTTCAGGTCTTTTTTTTTTTTTTTTTTAGAAGCAATGATAAAGTCAATAAGTTCCCCCAAAAAGAGTTAACATTATGAAGTGGGGATGTGGCTGGGGTGTAGAGCTCTTACTTATAGTTTGGATGTGGTCCTCGTATCACCAAGAAAACAAAAACAATTGTAACAGGAAGTCAGTTTACTAACATGTACAGATAGATAGATAGATAGATAGATAGATAGATAGATAGATAGATAGATAGACAGATAAAATGGCATAAGTAAAATGCACATGGCAAAGTATCCCTCAGTTTTGATTAGAGAAAATGTCATAATACCCTTCAATAATTCCTAAATGAATACCTGTTTTATAATGCACAGGGACTATAAAGTGACTGAGCAAAACACACCTCTGTTGCTTGTGACACTGATTGCAAGAACTTTCCATGCAAGGAAGAGAACAAGGAAATAATTTTCCATAGCGATGGTTACAAGAAATAGGTCTCTTTTACAATGTTTCTTGAAGAAGTCCTCCGTGGAATATTTTTTAAA
The DNA here is from genome assembly GCA_030674055.1 of Rhabdomys pumilio. NCBI lineage: Eukaryota > Metazoa > Chordata > Mammalia > Rodentia > Muridae > Rhabdomys > Rhabdomys pumilio. Next base: position 55,410,463 of record JANHMN010000015.1, read on the forward strand.
CATTTAAGTGTGGCAAACTCGTTATCATGAGATGTATACCGCACACTGAGTGTCAATTAACATGGAGGCAGAGGTCATGTGATTATGGCTCATCATGTCAATAAAGTCAATACAGATTCTAGAAATTAGAGTTCTTGCAGAGTAGATAAACATGATGAGTTTATGGTGAAGAAGAGGACTGAATATATACTTTATAGTCCAGGGAACACATGTATAAATTAAAAGGGAATACAGGAATTGAAAACTGTCTAATGGCCTTTTTCCCTTAAGAACTGTACTCGTTTATAGTGTTAGGAGGAAAAGGGGGTGCAGAATCTTAAGCAGCCAAATGTCGCTGACATTCATCTTGAACATGTTTTGCATTTTTAAAATATCATCCAAACGGTGAAGCTGTTTACATTTAGGGAGGAGAAAAGGCAGCTTTCCGGAAGTAACCGACTCTGTGGAATTTTCACTCAGGCCCGAGGTCGCCACAAATAAAACCTACTCCTTCTTGATTTACACGGAGGTGGACATCGGAGAGTTGCTGATGATGAAGCTTAGGTGGAAGAGCGACTCCTACTTCCGCTGGTCCGACTGGTGGAGCAGCCCTGGCTTCATCATCGAGAAGATCCGAGTGAAAGCCGGAGAGACGCAGAAAAAGTAATGGAGCTGAATGTTCTCCCGCCTGTTTCGCACGGGCTTCTGTCAGTGCCTAGCGGGGACCAGGTGGAATGTTAGGAACTCTCCTTTTCAACCCTGTGGGACCTAGACAATTATTCCAGAAATGATTTGGGAATATTCTTTCACGGCCACACAGAGGAACGTGCACCCTTGGGAATGGAAATGTTTGGACTTTTTTTTTTTTTAAATCTTAGAATAGTTGCACAAATATAATGAGGTATATAAGAGGTATGCATTTCACAGTCCTCTTATACACACAGTCTGAAGGTAAATTGAACCTCTTTTGTGACTGTACATTTTGACCAGCGTCCATCACCTCAGGTCCTGGCGTGAAACCTCCCACATGTGCCATCGTTTCAGTATTCAAAAAGACTAAGATTTTGGGACATCTGGGAATTTGAATTTCTGGGGTTGGAGATGCTCAGCCTGTAATATTTCTGTATTTCAAGTAAGGAACATGGAGGCCCTGGACTGATCATGATTATTTGGAGTGAGAGCTGAGATCAGAGTAGGCAATCTATGTAGTGAGCTAGGACTATTTCTTGCAAGCACAAAATAGTTATAAAATATAGAACAAATAATTTACATAAAGAGTCCCCATAGAATTGAAATGTTTACATGTTTGCCCAGGGATTTTGTGACTATATCATTGGTAGGAACAACTCTTTAAAGTAGAATTGAGAAATTCATTATTATTGTTATTATTATTAATTTACTTTTAGACAAAAACTTTTAAGAAATGCTATGGATAGAAAAATTCTATATAATTCTACAAAGCCTTTGTTCCTAAACCAGTTGAAGGCTGACTCCCTAATTCTCCTGTGCCAATACTAAGAGGTGGTTCTGTAACTCCGCTATTGGTCAGACCTCCTGAGTGAGACGTGATCCGAATGGCACCCTTAACTATTGGGACTATCGCCACACACCACAGTTAACTCATGGGATTACATAGGATGTAACTGGCCTTGACCCATTTTGAACAGTTGTTTTTATTGTCTCGAGTGGCATGCTCACATCTGTTTTCTTCCACAGGGTCATCTTCTGTGCTAGAGAGAAAGTGTCTCATCTGCAGAAGGGGAAGGACCCTGCGGTGTTTGTGAAATGCCACGACAAGTCTCTGAAGAGGTCTGGCTGGTGAGCACCTTGAACCAGAGCTCTCAAAGCATCTTTTTGAAGTGGCCCAGCTCTTTACCATGCCACCCTTGTGGTCACTATGTTAGGGTGTCTCTCTTAACCCTCCCTTCTTTCCTTATGCTCACTTGCTGGTTTCCTTTTTTTTTTTTTTTTTTTTGTTTGTTTGTTTTTTTGTTTTGTTTTGTTTTTGTTTTTGTTTTTGTTTTATTATTTTTTTTTTGCTGGTTTCCTTTTTTAACCCTTTAATGCTGCTTTGCATTTTGCACTGTGCTGACCCTCATCCCAGTCACACAAGTTAACTTTTATTTCTTGAATTACACACAAGTCCTCATTTCTGCCTTTCCCACTACTGCAAGTCTGTTAGCTACATAGATGCTATCTGAAGAGCAGGGACCTCTGTGGCTGTAGGTTCAGCCCAGCGTCTCATATCAGCTGTAGCCACATGGTCACCTCTTTTCTCCAATAACCACAGATTCCAGGACATAGGACCACAAGAGAGACCTAAACTGTGTCAAAACCCCAAATATGGGGACAAAATGGAGTAAGAGTACAGGAAACTGTTCTCCTATCTCAAAACAGCTGCTGGCTCGTCCTACGTGACCTCTGGGGCTAATCCCCATGGCAGCTGGCAGCAGAATCTTTCCAGCGCGTCAATGCTAAGTGGAGACCAAGCATGTGACCTCCCATCTCCTCTCCCAAGCTCTCAGAATGAGCTGTTTTTATCCCTCCCCTTCGCTCCCCTGCCAGACCCCAAGTGCTAATAGGTTATACCTATTAAAGGGAGATATTAGATAGTGCCACAAAAGCAGTGGTACAGAAACAATGACAGAGGCTGGTCACAGAGTCACAGAGCCACCAGGCAATAGGAAAAGCATTTGCTGTTTTGCTTTAGCCTGGTTTCTAGATTATTATAAACAGAAGTACCAGATGATAAAGTTAGCCTCCTCAGAAAAAGAATATTAAAGACCTCTTATGAGTACCTCATTTAAAATGACTACTTAAATATAATGTATATGTGCTCACCATGGAGAGATGAGGAAAACCAGACAAAAGCAAAGTAAAACCAGTAAGGCCTTACCAGTAACATCTGACATGTGATTAACAGTTTTATTTATAACCTTTGTCACTATACATACATGACATTTGTATGTTTTTGCATCACAAACACAGGATTATGGCAATGAATAAAAGTAAGATGCCACATGCATCTCAAACATCACTGTGAATGCCCAAGAGGAACTTGCCATGGAGAATAGCTAACCAGTATTAAACTGGCAAATGACTGTTCCCCGAGGGGAGAGATTTCCACTAAGCTATAAGTGCTGTGCCTCTTACGAATCGTAGATCCAAGCCAATTTCATACTTACCTCCTCTTTGAAACAGGGGACTCCAGGATAAAAATTTAGATATGCACACGAACATACTTAAACACATCCACCTTCCCCCACATCCGTTTGTAGCTCTAAGTAGATATGTGAATATAAAAATAAAGGCCTCTTTATTAAGTATAAACCCCAAAATTGAAGAAATACTTACAATGATTTATGAAGTACTCGGGAAATCCTGTTTCTAAGAAACTGAGAAGGTCTAATGATATGTCTATGGTCTGATCACTGGATTTCTAAACAAGAGATACATAGGAAGCCATTTCTTGAACTGCACTCTACATTTAGAAGGTCATTATGAATCAGACAGTGCTCTTCAGGGGTTTTCAACTCACAGATTCTCAGTCTAAGGTCCCGTCTTAACTTCTCACAAGGCTCACAAAGAAAGGATGAAGCAGGCTTTTCATTATGTTTAGAGCATAGGAAAGCTTTGTGACTTTTGTCATCATATGGCCTGGTCTTCTGAAGATGATGCTCAGATGAGAGCCTATCTATATGTGCATCGAGAGTGTCTACTGCCCCGGGAGGCTACTACTTTTCCAGATCTGTTATCTATACCACACAAGCTCTGTACTGAATGTCACTTGGACACTGCTTCCTCATGACAGTGCTGGGGTGGGAACAGAGTTGTAAAAGACAAAGCAGGTGATTAAATAGCCTTTTTTTCTGTTTTCCCTCAGACACTGGACAAACTAACAAGAGAAGAAAGCATCTGAGTTCTCTGAAGACTGAAGAAAACGAAGTAAATTTTATTTAAAAAAAAAATACCCTTGTTTGGGTGTTTGAAAGTGGGTTTTCCTGAGTATTAATCCCAGCTCTATCTTGTTAGTTAAATAGAAGACAGTCTCAAATATTAAAAGGTGGCTAACACAAGATGAGGAATCTAATGGCTGATAGCAGGTCTTCCAACATCAGAAGACAGTCGGCAGGACAAGAAGCATGCCGTCTTGTATCCCTTAAGAAGGAATTCTTTGTTCCCAACAATGTAAGACTCTTTCATGTGACCCATTTGGTCATGGTCTAAAATTAGTAAGAGCCTCTTATTTTCATTAGAAATTTGAGACCTTTTCAAAGTTTTCTCCAAGTCTGATATAGACAGTGTTTTTTGTGACATGAGTCAGATCCATTTCTTTTGCCATCAAAACTCCTGGCCTCTGTAACTAGTTCTTTTATCATTGGAATATAGCACCCCCCCACACACACACACCAAAAAAAAAAGGTAACCAGGGACATGTGACTTGGCAAAAGCAGTGGAAGACATGGCTCATGAAGTCCTGACTCTTAGTCCCACCATGACAAAGTACAAGTCAACAGATACAATCTAGATGGAGTAATTCTTAATAGACTTGAATTTGTGTGGCTTAATCCCTCCATCTTTTAAAAATGTGTCATATATTTTAGCATTGTTCTTTGCATATAGATGTTGAAAATGAGCTTGTAATTCAGGTGACACATAAATTGAGTTGAAAGAAAATAATGCCTAGGTTGATTGTACTTCTCTTTTTTGCTTTCTTGAGAAAAAGTCCCACTTGTCCCTCTCTGTAACCAAGCCTGACCTAGAACTAAACCATGTACTTGAGGCTTGCCTTGAACTCTCAGCCAGCCTGCCTTAGCTTCCTGCATGCCAGGTGCTTGATAACCATAATTTTATTATCAGATTTTTCTTACTCGTTTTCATCAATTTGAACACATTCAATACCCAATAGTTAGTATTTCCTTTGAGACTCATCTCGGCCATGCCTCTGTCACACTTCTAACATATCACATTAATTTCTAGTTCAGATGTGATCAAGATCAAATTCTGCACTGTGCGAAGTACAAGTTTTAGAGCAGGACCATTTTTGCTTTAGACCACGTAAAAGTTGAAATTACTAGGAAACGTGCATAACAATGCCTGTAAATTGTTGTGTGCAGATCCTCAACTGCAATAGCCATAGGAAGTACCAGGTATATTGCTGCTGTTTTAAGTAAAAAAAAAAAAATCAATAATGAACAATTATTTATGAATGAGATCTCATATTTTCAGATTGCTTTTACTATACAGTAATATAAAATAATAAAAAAAAGTTCTATCTCAGAGGCTGTTGCCGGGAACAGAAACTGTGAAATGTGTGGGTATCTGAACACCACCCCACATGCAAAGCCCCGCAAGCATAGTCATTCAATGTGATTCGGAAAGGAAAGAGTCAAGGAATATACTGGAATATGTCAGAGAAGTAGTTCCAGATATGCCGGAATGTTAGCCCTTGATAGGAGAAAGTTAGTTGTGTCTGTGTCATATAGGACAAAAGTGCCTGATTTCATCAGGCTTGGAGTCAATTCTAACAATAAAATGATGTACAATTTGTCACCGGTATCGCCATTATTGCTAATTCATTGCAGTATATACATACATGCACACATATCTCAATGATGCTTTGGCTTTAAATTTTATTTATTGGCTGTAAATAATGTGTGGGTGTGTAAGAAAGCTTGTAACCCCTGGAAAGGCTATTGTGGCTATCTGCAGTGTAGATTTGTGGTGCTAACTTTGTGTCCATCTCCATTCGTGATTGTCTGTCTCACTGAGCCAACTCACTCTGATGAAACAGTACAACGAAATAGGCTTTTGAAAGAAGAAAAGAAACTCACCTTTGTGAAGAAATGGAATCTGCTTTCAATAAAATTGAGAACATTTTATCGTGATACTAAGTCATCATTTTGTATCATTTAGCCCTTCTAACGTCTAGAGAAATTAGATTTATTTTTAAGCCAGATTCAGACAGCAAATTTTGACTGAGCAACAACTGTACTGGCTAAAACACAGAAGTAATGTAAGTTTCCCATTAGATGCGTGCCTGATCATCTAAGAAAACCAAACGAATCAATGTGATCTCAACTCCTGTGCTCTGTGTCAGTGCATATGCCCGAACACCCGCCCCCCCCCCCAATAAGCTAGTGCTACACTCTGGGTACCAACAAGTTCATCACATTTCCCATCTTCTTTTATCCTCACACTACTCTAGATGGCCCCATCTGGAGACTAAGCATATATCCAGATGCACAGAACAACGGGGTTCAGGGCAGGAATCAGTTTCCAGAGTTGCTTCAATGACTGGCTGACCCTTGCTTGGTATTAGTACCCGAGTATGTGTAGACTTTCCCTCACAGATCTATATGACCAAGAACGTACTGAATAAGTTATGGCATCTTATTCTAAAATCAGGTTACTGAGGACTTCACCTTCCATTGGGGTCCCTCTTTCATGTTGACTCTGTCTTAGAGCACTCACATGGAGAGATTTACAGAAGTAAAACTCTAGAGTGGCCCATGTGGCACTGGAGCACTGGAGCTCAGACCACTCAAAGCCCAAAACTGGAACTCTGGGCATATGAGTAAGTTGGGCTAGCTCCCTCACATCCAGTCAAGCTCCAAGGGCAGAAACTGGTGACCAATAGCTTAGTTACAACCTTAGGTGAGGGCTGATCCATCCCAACACTCCTTGATTCTTAGCACACAGGGACTGTGTGAAATGCTTTCACCTGTTACATTTGGGGGCTACACAGCCATAAATGAAAGATACATAGTTTGCTCTGTGTTGCTAATTTACTCCTTATAAGTCAAACATCCACACGTTTATATTTTGAAAACATCAGGTAAAGTTGTGCTTTGAAGGTTAGTTATTCCTATATTGAATTGTCAGCACTGTGATTTTAATTTTCAATACTTTCCTTCCTTTCTTTTCTTGTTAATATAGAGCATAGAATTTATTACAGAGTAAAGTAGGATACTCTCACTGGGTTGGAGTAGACAGTAGCCTACGCTACCACGTTGTGTTATGGACTACTGTTGGGGAGGTATGAACAAATGTGTGCTCACTCCAGATAGGAACTGACAGCAGACCAAATTAGTGCTATTACCGAGTTCGGTGTGGTAACTTGCAGAAGTATGAGTGAGGGCTTACTCCCAAGAGCTTCTCCACTGAAAAACCACTCCAGTACTGCTGATAACTCATCAAAGCTGCAGCCCTGGAACTCTCTGAGTGACTTGCTGGCAGCCCACCAGGTTGGAGAGTCTGTTTCCTTCTCAGTCCTTACTACATATATTAACACTGGGGAGCAAGGTTATGCAACTCTGCTAAGGTTCAGGGCGTACTTGACAGTTGTACTTCCTGAACCCAGAGAAGCCTTTCTTTAGAGCTTCCTGAGTCCTGTCTAGTTTTCCTCCAGGATGGAATGTCCCATCTCAAAGGGAATTGCTACATAACAGATTGCCCATACGTTGCTATTTTTACCTATTAATACTACACTTTTCCACAGGATAGGATTGTTTATGAAGACATTCTTCAACTAAATGAGATCTGCAGCTAAGAATAGCCAACTGAGTTATGGCATTGCCATCCAGAAAATTGGTTCCACACACAAACTCTCATGAAATTCTTGTGGTTTGTGAATTCCACGACTATTAGTTGGCCCACGTCCTCCTGCCCTTCCAGTAGCACAACTGCAAGTTATTGGGTGGTATTTTTTTTCTAGCATTGAAGACATGTAGTCAAATGTCCTTTAGCACAAGGGCTAAAGAGGTAAGGTGGAATCTTCCTGGGGTGTACAAAGGTCTAGCTGAAGGGATAGAAAAAGCCAGCTGGCATTCTGTCCCAAGTCCTAGCCAAGCTTACTGAATGCCTCTCCAGTCATTATACTGTGTGTGATAAATAAACTATGTCACTTGGCCTAGATGACTCAGCAATAGGGACATTCTAGAAGAAGACAGTTGAAGTCTTTCCCTAGAAGCCTGGAAGATGTGGCACAGGGAAGGAAGCAGCGGAAAGAGATCACCTTCAAGCTCACTGCACTGCAGATGAGTTTCCTTTGAGATGTACGTGTTTGCACAGAACTGCACAGGATACCCACTGTGTGTCCAGACAAACCACAGCTTGTGCCCCTTGCCAAGCCTGATGGAGAAGTCTGAGTCCCCCACCAATTTCTAGTCCAGTTGCCTTCCTAGGATCCATAAGCCTTTACTGTTTGATTCCACAGCTCTACCTTCTCCCACACACCTTAAAAGTGTGCTGACTGTCTATTATTTTTCTTTTTCTTCCTTCTTGTATATTTCCTGCCTTGTTGTGGTGGATCAAGCCTGAGGTCTTGTACATGAGACTAGAAAAATATCTGCCCTTCCACAATGCCCCGTTTTTATTTTAAATTTTTTTTTATTTTTGTTTTGGAGTAGACTAGACCAGTCTATCTGTCCTCAAATTCGTGTTCCTCCTGTCTTTCCTTTGAATTGAGATTACAACCAAGTGTCACCGTGTACAGACTTTCCCTGAGGTCTTGAACACTGCTAAGTACGTACTTTACGAAGAGCCGCACCACCAGTCCTATTGCATATTTGGATTCCTTCTCGCCTTAATCTAGTTTGAATGTGGTCTTATAAAATGTCTACTGAACTCTTAAGACATTTAGAAACTACTAAGTCGCTAATATTCTAGACAATGAATTTATTTTGTTCATTAGATCTTTTTGGAGTTCAGAGTTATAACCAATAAGTTATTTCCTGTCCCACGCTTCATGAGAGCCTTAAGCCGCCTATCTATCTCACCAGCTCTGAACCTGTAGGCTGGGTGTTAAAAATGCAGTGACTGTGTCTGGTTGTCCTCATTGCCATACTTGAACTTGGCATTGTAAATGCTTTCCCATATCAGAGTTCCAATGGGGGCGGCAGGGGTGGGGTAGAAATCCTACACTTGATATTTTCAGTCTTCTTATCAGAGATTGTGTTACAATAAAGCTGAGTGGGAAGCCCCATAGGCTTAGGAATAAAGGTTATGTATAGGCAGAGCCACTCGGGCATGGAACACCTCCCAGGTGTTATACCCTCCCAGGTATAACATTTGCTTTTAGGAACAAGTCAAAATAAGCAAAGAGATGGGCAAGAAAACAAAGATGTGGCCAGAACAGATTTATACACTCAAGTTGGTTTTAGGCACAGACATGCAAATAACTGACACCTTGAAGGCTGCTAGAAATGCTATCCATGAGGGGCTGGGGTGATGCCTCAATAAAGTGCCTCTGGTACATTAGTAAGGGCCTGTTTGGGTACCCAATCCAGCACTCTTAAAGCAATGTGGGAAGTGGAATACCTAGAAACTCTCAAGCCAGCTAGCCTGAAGGATGAAGGTGAGGACCAGCATCCAAAGTTGTCTTCGGACCTCCATATCATACAACAGCAGGAGTATATTTGAACTCACAGACAGCAACACATACTACATGAACATACACACACACATACACACACACACACACACACACACACACTTTGTTTTTAATTTAGAAGGGAAATGCAGTTGACACTGGTTTGTGGTCCTAGATGGCCATGTTGTCCTCTGCAAGAAGGAACAGAATGGCAACGGCCACGGAGGAGCCCTAATTAAATGCAATCTCAGTATAAGGCTCAATTTACAGCCTAAGGATTTGCTGATGCATTACTGTTCCCAAGATTCCTAATAACACTGACTTTGCCCTTCAGGAACAGTTACCAAACCTCAAGCAAAACACAAGGCATCGGGTCAACTTGTAGGTGTGGACTTGCAAGCCAAGGGTAAAGTGGGCATGTGAGTTGATCACCATGCAAAGAGACAGCATCTTTGTTCTGGGACTGTGATAGCTACAAACATGTCTGATGGGATCATGACAGTGGAGCGTCTTCTCACAAAACTGCATGGAGGCTTCTCTGATGTTATTTAAATGATAAAATTCCTGTCGAGTGGTCTTCTGGCAGCTATGGAAAGTTCACACTTCAAATGATTTTCGAACATTGCACCTCTTCAAATTCTGATGGTTTGAAATATTAACGATACTCTTTTCAAAATTGTGCCCCATTTTGTGCCGTGGTACTGTGTGCTGTGTGCTGTGCTACCGTGAGGCAGGTAAGGCTGTATAAGAAAGCAGACTGAGCAAGCCATGGAGAGCAAGTCAGAAGCAGCATTAGTCCATGGTTTCTGCATCAGCTTCTGCATGCAATGCCTGCCCTGACTTCTCTCAATGATGGGCTATAACTGGATATGTAAGTAAGTAAAACCCTTTCTTTCCCCCAAGTTGCACTTAGTCGTGATTGTTTGTTACAGCAGCAGGAAGCAAACTAATACATACCTATTGTCTCCTATTTTTCTGTGCCTCAGATTTTGACAGACCTATTTTCTCTCTAATATCACTTAGCAACTTGCTCACTCTCTCTCCTGTCATAATTCATACTAGTTTAAAGATCTATGCTTTGGGGCTAAAGAGATAGCTTGATGGTTTAGAGTGCTTCTTGTCCTTCCAGAGGTCTCAAGTTTGGTTCCTAGTATCCGTATTGGGTATCTCACAATAGCCTGTAACTCCAGCTCCAGAAGATCTGATACCTCCTTCTGATCTCTACAGGAACCTACACTCTTGTGACGTGTACTCACACAGACATCCATGGGTAATCTTTAATTACCCATGCTGTGACAGATTTTATTTCCAAGAGATGGCCTTTACAGAATCATACATTCCTAATGTGCTTGTAGTGTTTTCTTGCCAACACTATTAAAAGTTTTGGATTCTATCTTCCCACCCCTCCAATTCTGTGTGGGTGCTAACGGTGTTTCCACTAATAGAATATGACAAAAATGACTCAGCCTGGGGCCAGCCCATCACTAGCTCTGTGGCTTCTTCATTTTGCATCTTCAAATATCATTCTTGGGGAAATGCCTTTGGTATTCATCTCTCAGGATGTAGACAGTGCATGTTACATGGAAAGAAGAGATGTTGGCACTCTGGGCAAAAGCCTCATTGAGCTCCTAGCCAATAGTTAGCATCATCTATTAGTCTGAGCCAACTTGGACCTCTATCCAGGTGGGCGTTCAGAAGGCTACAGTTCCAGCTGGCATCTGGATGCCACTACAGGCAGGACACCAAATGAGAACTGCCTAGCTAAGTCCAAAAATCTTACAGAGATAAATCACCTCATCTGGCTGAAGGTGTAGCTCAGGTGGCAGAGTTGTTGCCTAGTATGTATGGGGTCCTGGATTTGATCGCTAGTGCTGCATACACCAGGCACATATCTATATCGTCCTAGTGCCCAGGAGATAGAGCCAGGACGACCAGAAGGTCAGGGTTATCCTCAGTTATATAGCAAGTTTGAGGATATGTACTTGAGATCCTGCCTTTAATTTTTTTTTTAAAACTAGACTTTGATGGGATACATCACACAACAGAGAGTTGGAATATATACTGATGATATATAAGTATTCCAGCCTTGGAATCTCTTCCCCTGGCTTCCTCCCGCGATCTTACCTTCTAACCTACTTTTACACAGGATCTTCCACACACCCTACAACATGCTGTCCCTAACTCCTAGTTTCAAGTTCTCTCTCCTTTGACTGTCTTACGCCACTCAAGCTAGTCATTCTAATCTAATAGTTCCACAACTGCTACATGGAACTTCAGTTTGTCCATTTTAAGGTTGTTTCAATGTATGTGGGCTACAGGGAGATTATCTATAAAACAAAATCTATCATTAACAAAGTTTTTTTTTTTCTAGAGAAAAAGATCCAAAGCAGACAGAAGTATGTTTGTGTCTGCTGTGGTCTTGCAGCCCATCCCCTAGGAAGCAAACTTTGAGAACCAGAGGGAGACTTGTTAGCCATGGTATAGGGCACAGTGGTCCACTATTTTTCTACCAAAGTTGTTATGGTTTGGATCTTAACTCTTTCCCAAAGCTCAGATATCATAGGTTTGGTCCACAGTGCAGCTATACTGAGAGTGAGGGCTTTGAGAGGTGCTGTGGTCTCATGAATGAGTTACTTAACTTTTAGAATCATGACTTAATGTGTTTAGGGGAAGAGATTTTTGTTATAAATAAGATTTTGCTTCACCTTCCCAATGCTATGAGGCGAACAGCTCTGTTTCATTTCACGCTTCTTTTCATGATACTCTGCCTCACCTCAGCCTAGAAACAGCAGCCAAGAGTGCAAACTGACACCTCTCAAACCAGGAGCCCAAACAAAGCCTTTCCCCCCTTGAAGTTGATTTTCTAGAGTACTTTGTCACATAACAGAAAAATGGTTAACAGAACAGATTTTATTCTTTTGCATATATATGTATGTGAATATATATATATATATATATATATATATATATATATATATATGCATCTTTGTGTGTGTGTGTGTGTGTGTGTGTGTGTGTGTAGGCCCAAAGCTGACATCAGGTGTCTTCTTCAATAGTTATCTATTTATTGAGGAAGGGACTCTTGCTTCCACCAAACCTGGCTGACTTTTACATGGGTAGTAGAGAATCCAAACACTGATGCTCACAGCTTCATGACAAAACGTTAACCACTAGACCACTTCATCTCTCACTAGCATTTATAAGATTCAGTGGCTTAACTAAAGGATCAGTCAATAATCCTTGACATTTCTGGAAATGGGCAACCCATTGGTAGTGGTCTGTGATGAGGGATACTGGCAACTTAAGGGATGAAGGAAGTAAAGAAAGGACCAGTTCAAACTGACAGATATTTACCAGGTACCCTCTATTCCAGGCAGTTGTAAGGTGTTAGGGTCATGGTGCCTCCTGCAGCTTTGCACAGTCACAGGGATGTAGACAGCAGAGCTGGCTTAGCACAGGTCTCCATGTGCTTTGTATGCTCAGAAGAAAATGCCTTTTGGCAACTCATCTGCTCAGAGTGGTGTCTTTGGTTAATTCATACAAAAATGTTACACATGCTGAAAGTATACTAAATTATCGACCGAGGCCTCATGCAAATTACTAATGAAAGACTTAAAAGTGTTAAAGGTTCTAGAAAACTAGAAGAATTAAACCGTGCTGCTATTTCATGCTGGTGTTGCTGCCACCATTGTGTTTCAAGAGATGGATGTTTGCCCATCTGCTGTTCTCAGATAAGCAGCAAGTTGATTTGATAGCAGTGACTCTGTCACCCATTTGCTTTTTTTTTCTCTCTTGAAAAAAAAGGAGACTTGAGCCAGCAAGATGGCTCAGGGAGTAGAGGCACTTGCTGCCAGTCCAGACAAATTGAACTCTATCCTAGGGCCCTCATAGGAAACAACTGATTCCCATATGTTGTCCCCTGACTTCCACAGTGTCCCAAGGTGTACACATGTGCATGTACACACACACACACACACACACACACACACACACACACACACACACAGACATAAGTAAAACATTTTAAAGAGTCTCAAAGAGTACAAAATAAATATATTTACATTGTCACTACTATCTGTTCAGTGAACAAATAAATAAAAGAATAATGACTATCATGGTGATTACTTTTTGAACTCTTGTTTAATACACAGAAATAAATTTTTCATTTCACTATGTTCTACACATGGTTGGAACAACTGAAACCAACCCTTGTACACATTCTTCCTGGAAACAAGACATAGAAGATGTTCTTAAAATACATTGGTTAATTCATTAGAGTGAATTTCTCAAGAATGTAACAACCGTGAATATTATTAGCATTAGGAAGCATTTTCTCTTATGTGTGCTAAAAAGGAAGGGAAAACAGGAACTGAGATATTGTGCCTCCCCTCAGAAAGTCTATTTGGAAAAGGTGGGTGAGTAGAACTGGGGTTAAAAAAATAAAACTATGGAAAGCAGAAGTCAGAAGGAAGGGATTGGGACACCAACCCAACCACAAAACCTTCCACCTACAATTTGTCCTGCTTGCAGAGCTTGCTGGAACCAGAGCCTAGCAGAATCATCATTAAAGAGACCAGAGAGACTTCATCCAGAAACTGATGGGAACAGATGCAGAGAACCACAGCCAAACACTTGGCAGAAGTCAGGGAATGCGGAGGAGGGGGGGGAAGAAGGATTGGAGGAGCCAGAAGGGTCAGGGATACACCACAAGAATACAACCACACAATCAACTGACCAAGACTCATGGGAACTGGAGAGATCAGGAAACCTGTAGGGGTCTGACCTAGGTCCTCTAGCTAAATGTTAGTCTGAATGGCTTGATGTTCTTGTGGAAATCCTAACAGTGAGAGTAGGGGCTGTCCCTGACTCTTTCGCCTACTTGTGGGACCCTTTTCCCCCTACTTCCAGCCTTGATGTGATGCTATGTGCCTGGTCTTATCGTAGCTTGTTATAAAGTGTTTGGTTGATGTCCCTGAAAGACCTGCCTTTTCCTGAGGGGAGAGTGGAGAAAAGGGAGTGGATCTGGAGGAAAGAGGAAGGGGGAGAACCTGGGGGAAGGGAGGAGGAGGGCAAAGAGGCCATAGGGAGGGAAGAGAGGGAAACTGTGGTCAGAATATAATATATGAGAGAAGAAGTTTTAAAAATGGAGAGAGAGAGAAGGAGGAGGGGGAGGAGGAAGAAGAAGAAGAAGAAGAAGAAGAAGAAGAAGAAGAAGAAGAAGAAGAAGAAGAAGAAGAAGAAGA
>JANHMN010000015.1:55425067-55462495 GCA_030674055.1 Rhabdomys pumilio
GAAGAAGAAGAAGAAGAAGAAGAAGAAGAAGAAGAAGAAGAAGAAGATAGGTGTTTATGTTATGTTGTTTTAATAGCTTAGTATTTTTAACATAATTTTTTCAACCTCTATGCATGCCAACATCATGAAAGGCAGTGTCAAACACTGAGGATAGAGATTCTACAGGTCAAATAAAGGCCCTTTGCAGAGTTTACATAACACTGTAGACTTAGCAGTTTGATATCCGAATAAAAGCTCTTAGATGTCTTCAGGATGGCTAACACACCAATGATAAATATTCGTTCAGACATATAGAACGTTTCATCTGAGTTATGAAACCAATTATCTCAGAAATGATTACAAGTCCAGGCGTGCATTGTAACACCACACAGAACAGACTGGACCACTGGGTCCTCTGTCTATGATGTTCCAGCCACACTTGAAAATACGATGTGAGAGTTCAGATGGAATCTTTTATCACAAGGACAGAAGACACAGTCCTGTTAGATGGTACTTTCTGTGAGAAGGACTAGCATGAATCCTTAAATTCATAAACTAGATTCATAAATCAGACAGTTCATCTATCAAGTTCAACACGTGAGCATATTCTTCCACAAGCAGATGTGTCAAAGGAATTGATAAAACCTAAGACCACAGCGTTTCTTCAAGTTTTTGGTAAGTCATGTTCTTTAAAATCTTACCAGAAATATCAGTGAAAACAATGTGCCCGTTATACCTAAGTCTTTACTCAAATCAAAAAGAATGAAAGAAACAATGGACCTCCACAACTGATATATAAAAACCAACATCATAAAAAAGAAAAAAATCACACACACACACACACACACACACACACACAAAAAACAGAAACAGAACAGCGAATACAAAATGGACCTTAGCAAAGATAGATCATTATTGGCACACACAGTAAGAGGTAGGTAGAATTTACCATACTAAAATGCTACTTCTTCCTGATTCAGATTAGAATGATCTCAAAAATGCTAGCAACTCTACAAGAAACAAGGATGTCCTTTATTTTTGGTGGGAATGTATATTGCTACTATGATGGTTGCATGCACATTTTTCCTGCTCATTGGAATTTATCTTGGATAAATGCATCTGCAAAAGGATGGTATGTTCTTGTCATTACCATTTTGTTTGTGATAGCAAATCTGTGAAAAGAATATATGCCCTTCACCTGGTGTTATTTTCTAGCCATAAACAAATTGAAGGAGAAAAATTATTTGTTTAACCAAATATCCATCCATGCTAAAATTTTCCAAAATATTAGGTACAGAAGGGCGTGTCATACCATGGGAAGAATATACCCTCTCCTCTTAAGAAGCCTTCTTGTCAGGTATTTGATCACAGCAATGAAAAAGCAATGATTGAATGTTGAGAGTACTATGACATTATTAAAAGAAAATTTAAAAGGTTTAATAATATATAATGAGGGGCTGGAGAAATGGCTCAGCAGTTAAGAGCACATTTGCTCTTCCAAAGGTCCTGAGTTCAATTCCCAGCAACCACATGGTGGCTCACAACCATCTGTAATGGGATCCCATGCCCTCTTGTGGTGTGACTGAAAACAGCTACAGTGTACTCATATAAATAAAATAAATAAATAATTCTTTAAAAAAAAAAATATATATATATACATATAATGAAAAAACTTCAGCTTTATAGGTCAGAAAAGTTAAGAGGTATTAAAATGGAAATATTTATTAAATGCCATGTACAGATGTCATGAAATTTTTTTTTGAGATCCCAGCTATCTTCTTAGTAGATATTCACAAGCAGATTCTAAAATTCATATGAAAATCTAAAGGTCCTGAAACACCAAAATGATCTTGAAAAGGAACAAAGCAAGCAAGCTCACACTTCCTGATTTTAGGATTTACTACAAGGCACTGGTAATCTAGAGAGTGCGGTGCGGGCGGCAGGGTGAAAATATAGATCAGTGCAACAGATTTAAGAGCCAATAATAGATCCGCATATAGATGGGCAACAGATTTTCTGTAAGAATCACAAAACCATCCAGTGGAAGGAAGACTAGTCTGTAACATAATGACGTGGGCTCACCCGGTGGCGAGAACAAAGCTGACAATACAAACATAAAACCGAAGAAAGCGTAATACAGCAAATACAGCCAGCAGCAGTGATCATTCCCAAAGCAGCATCTCCCCGCTCGAAGAAAGCACAGGGCTTTTATTTGGGAAACACATCAATTTGTGTGGAGGCAGGCACAGTCCTGAACATGCTCAATTTGAGGGCAGATCTTTTCATACATCACAGGTTAATTTTTTTAAAAAAAGATGAATCCCTCAGGATGAAGAGCACAGAGCAATACAAAACAAAGTTCACTTTAGGTCACCTTCAGTGGGAGGGGCAGGATGACTCGGCAATTTTAGTAGTGGTCTTCTAAGTTTCTCTTCTCTGAAACAAAAGTCACTTTAAAGATACAGCAGCCTCTCTACTCCTTCAGGGGTGGTCTTTAAAAGTCACCTGCCTGGCTTCCAGCAGTTTAATCTCCAGAAGTTGGAGCAGCTGGGTAGCCTCAAGCAAAAACAATAAAGAATGCGGCAGGTGAGGGCTAGAGAGATGGCTTAGGGGCTAAGAGAGTATCTCACAGTTGCAGAGGACCTGAGTTTGCCTCCGGGCACCCACATCAAGAGGCTCAGAAGCAACTGCAACTCCATCTCCAGTATCTGAAGTCCCTACTTTGTGTAGGCACTCACACTCAGGTGCATGTACTGAGACACAGACGTAGATACACACACACACACACACACACACACACACACACACACACACACAGCAAACACATGCACAGACACAGCATACATGCATTTCTGCTTAAGAAGAATGAGCCTCTCTTAATATCATATATAAAACTAACTTAGAATATTAAAACTGAAACTCTTAAAAACAGGTGGATAAATCTCCATGACTTTAGTTTTGTCTAACAATTCTTAAATATTAACTAAACACAAACAAACAAAAAAAAATAACACTAACAAAAAATACAGATCAATTGAATTCTATGGAAAATAAAACCTTTTCTGCTTCTATTATTATTTTGTTTGTTTGTTTGTTTGTTTGTTTTGTTTTTTTCCAGACAGGGTTTCTCTGTGTAGCCCTGGCTGTCCTGGCACTCACTCTGTAGCCCAGGCTGGCCTCGAACTCAGAAATCCGCCTGCCTCTGCCTCCCAAGTGCTGGGATTAAAGGCATGCGCCAACACCGCCCAGCTTCAATAATTATTTTTAAAGTGGAAACCAAACTCATACAACACAATATTTACCCAATAAGGAAACTTTATCTAGAGTATATACAGAACTATCACATGTACTTGCTGATTTTATGTCAACTTGACACAAGCTATAGTCATCTGAAAGGAAGAAACGTAACTGAGAAAATGCACCATAAGACTGAACAGACAGGTATATAAGGCATTTCCTTAATGATTTATGGTGGAGGGCATAGCCCATTGTGGGTGAGGCCATCTCTTGGTTGGTGGTCCTGGGTTCTATAAGAAAGCAGACTGAACAATTTATGGGAAGCAAGCCAGTAAGGAGTATTCCTCCAACATCTCTCTGTCAGCTCCTGCATCCAGGTTCCTACCTTGTTTGAGTTCCTGCCTTGGCTTCTCTCTCTTCATCTCTGTAAC
This sequence comes from Rhabdomys pumilio, assembly GCA_030674055.1. NCBI lineage: Eukaryota > Metazoa > Chordata > Mammalia > Rodentia > Muridae > Rhabdomys > Rhabdomys pumilio. The sequence goes on from JANHMN010000015.1 coordinate 55,428,715, forward strand.
CTGAGATGAGACAAATAAACCCAACCTGCTTTTGGTCATGGTGTTCACCACAGCAAGTGACTGTAACTAGGACATAACTCAGTAATAATAAATGACATCAATACAAATATAAGATATTCAGAGGCTATAGATTCTCATTTCTAGAGAAAAGATAGACAAATAATCAATAAATTCCTGGAAAGATGCTGCAAATCTTTAGTCATGGAGAAAGAGCTAGTACTTTACCCTCAGCAGAGTAGCTATAGAAACAGACAATAGAGAGTATTAACAAGGGACTAGCAGAATCCTCATAGGATTATGGTGGGAAGGTAAAGCCTCAAGCCACTTTTAAACAGTTAGATAGTTTTACTAAGCAACTTAACTTATATGTTGGGCAGTCCTCCTCTACTTAAACCTTATTCACAACTCAGAAAAGGTAGAACAGTGCAAACGTCCACAAGGGGAGAGCAAATTGTGACATAAATTCTGTACCTGATTTGATTCTATTCCTGTGAAAATCCAGAGTGGGGAACTTCAGAAGAGTGGCAAAGCAGACTGATATTTAACACGGGAAGGAGTGGCGTGGATGGGAAAAAATGAAAGAAAACAAAATATTTAAATGCTTCCCATCTAGTGTATTACTGATAAATGTGTAAAAGATGCTAAACATGGTCATACTAAGTAGTTAAGAAAAACAAGAATTAAATTCTGTATTTGTTTCTAGTGCTGCTCTAACAAATGGCTCCACAGTCCCTGACTTAAAGCAACACAAACCTGTTACGATCCTGGGATCAGAAGCACAGAGCCGCTGCAGATAGGCTGTGACCAAAGTGCTCACAGGGCTTTGCTCCTTGTGGTAGCTCTAATCTTATTGTTTATTCTCTCTCTCCCTCTCTCCCTCTCTCCCTCTCTCCCTCTCTCTGTCTCTCTCTCTCTCTTCCTCTCTCTCTCTCTTTCTCTCTGCTTCTGTCTCTCTGTCTCTGTTTTCTCTGTGTCTCTGTCTCACCTTTCTTCCTTTCCTTTTAAAAGAAATATGACCAAACGCACCCTGGTTAATCCAGGAGAATCTTTCCGTCAGAAGACATTTAATTACAACTGAAAGCCCACTTTTTCTTTAAATACAATCCCTGGAGAGTATGATTCTGGTGTTGCAGGAGAGTGCAGCCTAAAGGCAGATTTTGCAGGCCATGAAAGGACTTTTATTCTGAAAACTAAAAAAAAAAAAAATTTTTTTTGAACTATTTTATTAAAAACTAATTACTTTCCATTTCACATACATCCATTATTTCTATTTTTTTCCAAATGTACATTGTTGAAATTTGTATAATGTATATTTGTATTTTGTAGAATGTATAATACAATTATATAATACATTTGTATAATGTATAATGATATACATAGAGAGATGCCATATATATGTATCTATGGTATATGTGCATATATACATATATATTATATGTATATATGTGGGGGACTCTGTAAGTGCACACATTCTTGGTTACCTTTAAACAGGAAACAGACTACCTAAGGGAAGTGAGGACCGAATCAATTTGTTTTGAAGGCCACCTATCGTTCCTTTTGGAGGACTGACTAGGCTTCTGGGACCCAGGAAAACCCAGCATCTCAAAAGCATCGTGGGTAACGAGACAATATCAGACAGATTAGTGTTCCTTATCAGTGTGCTCTGGAACCAGTGTATACTTGTTTCAAAAGGGGTTGTTATTATCCAGTTTTTACAGTTAGTTGTTAATTAAAACTTAATCCTGGGGCTAGAGCTGTGGCTCTGTGGTTAAGAGCACTGGGTGTTGTTGCAGAGGACCTAGGCTGGGTTCCAGCACATGTGTGCATCTCATAACCATCTGTAACTGGGGTTCCAGGGAATCTGATGTGGGTACCACGTATGCACATGGTGCACAGATCCATGCAGACAAAATTGTCATGTGCATAAAATAAAAATATATACATCTTAGGGAAAAATAAATCATATAAGCTGAGCATGGTGGTGCACACCTTTAATCCCAGCACTCCGGAGCCAGAGGCAGGTGGAGCTCTTGAGTTCGAAGCCAGCTTGGTGTACAGAATGAGTTCCAGGACAGTCAGAGCTACACAGAGAAACTCTGTCTTGAAAAAATAAAATAAATTAAATAAATAAATAAACAAACATATGAATATAAAATTAAATAAATCATGTTTTAAATAAAAGTAATAAAATACACAAAGCTTCTCAATCCTTGCCTCTTAGGTTTTGTGATTGTCAATGGCCACACAAGGCTCTGTCTATCGTTTATAAACACTTCATAAAAGCAGGATTTGCCACATCTCTTAATAATTATAATAATTATATTATTCAATCAATGATAACATGTTGGTACTTTCCAGTTACACTGGTGGGAAATTTTACACTAAAGATACCAGCAGGCACTATAAATCAAAGATTGATTTATTGTTCTGTGGATTACCTAGAGTTAAGAACGTGATAGGAGCCATTGCTAGCTCATTAAACTTCAAGAGAGCTGGGTGGGACTAATGCCTTACACTGTGAATACTGAAGAAGCTAAAAGACAATCCCGGAGGGAGAGGGTTTATCCTTTAGCTGGAGTTGATTGAAAGTTGGTTTTCTTTAAGGATGTAGGCCCTCACAGGTGGACTGGCCTCTAGTGGATAGCCCCACACCAGTGCAAATATGCCCAGCACAAACTGAACTCTCTGGGTAGTTAAAAAAAGAGAAGAGGACCTGAGGTTGGGATTGAGAGTGGATCTAGAAAGGGTTTGGGGAAGAAATGGGTGATTAACATGATCAAAATGTATTATAAACATGTTTGAAATGTCAAACACATTAATAAAAATATTTTATTAAAAATTAAAGAGAAAAATTCATTCAACTGTTGCCTAGTTTGGAGAAAGAAGAATTCTTCTGTCATTTGTAAAGCAAGTAGAATTCTGACCTACCTAAGTCTTCACTACTTCACTTCGTATCACTTGGTAAAATAGGTGAGAGGTGGATCAAGATTGAGGGCAGAGTTACAGTCAGAGAACTTGTTAGACCATTACAATACAACCTCGTCCTCACCTGGGGTCTATTACAATACAACCTCGTCCTCACCTGGGGTCTACAAATGCCTTCCTAGGAGGCCTTTGCCCCTGGATTCATTGCACTGTAAGTTATATTTAACACTTTGGCACAAAACCATCTTTCTTGGGAGATGAGCCACAGCATTCAGCAGATTCTAAAATAAATAAATAAAACGTTTGCCTACACAGACAAAAAACAATTTACAAGCCACTAGAATAACAGATAAATAACCAGAATAGCAGGAAGTTTTAAAAGTGCATCCTAAAAACACATTCCCTACCAGCCATCCAAGTTTCTGGAAATTCCATCTTACATCAAGAGAAGTAACTACAGAAGAACATACTAGATTCCGGAGACCTAGGCTGGCTCTAGCTACTTCCCTGACTGCTACTCTTGAACACATCACTGACACCAAAAGTCTCTCACTTGGTATCTGCCCCAGTATCTTGCCTGGATGCCTGGTCCACACATGATGATGTGATAAGTAGTTGCTGGTTTGAATTGCTGCTTTAGAATGCTGTGCTATTTGGTGAGACATACACCTACAGACATAAAGTGTAAGCCATTAAACTGTGGCAGAAATTTCCTGCCCTGTCATTGGACAGGGGAGAGGGAGGCAGAGCTAGGAATTGGGAGGAGGAAAAAAAACAGAAGGAGAGGAGAGGAGGAGAGAGGAGGAGAGAGGTAGAGAGAGGTGGAAAAGCGGGATGGCTGCAGACATGTGTCTCTAGCAGGTTCTGGTAGTTATTCATATCAAAAGGTTAGATAATTGGGATAACAATTCTAATTGTGTGGGCATCTTGTGTATTGAGTATTTGTTGATATATAAATCTATTTGGTTAATCTTAATCATTAAGAGTCTTCCGTCTACTGAGTACCGCAAAGATGGCAGTTATTGTGTGGGGTTGAGCCAAACACTATGAGGGTGGCAGAATTGATCCAGGGGCCATGCCTAGAACCATGGAGTCCACGGGGCTGACTGGTGGAGGCAGCAGCCACGCCAATATTTCGTGGGTCCTGGGCTGGCTTTGGTGTAGACATCAAGCCAGCTCTAATGCTGTTTATGGCATTAGAAGCAGGTAGGCAGAACATCAAGCAGAGAAATAAAAAAAAATAGCAAAAGCCATATTTTAAGGCTGCCAGTATCTCAAAAGACTGAGGCGTTTAAACAAATGTGTTTCAAATTGTCTCATAAAACTGCTACAAGAGTCTGAGAGAGGTGATGAAATTCCGTGGTAAACTGCCTAGTGCAGTTGTTGAAGAAGTGGTAGGGATTACGTCATAATCAATATCCATAATAATAGAGGGTTAGAGGACAAGTTGGACTTTAGCAGAGCCAAGAACTTTCTTTTCTGAGAAATACTGTTACAAATTGAATATCTGGTAGCAAATTGGGTGGAGCATACAATAAGACCATACAATAAGGAGATCCATAAATACTCACCATGGCCGTGAAACCCTGCACATATTATAAAATCCAGCTTCATAGACGTCTACAAAGTCCTTAGAATGGCTCTCAGAGGCACTCCTCCCAACCCCAGTTCTGCATATCTGAAATTGTTTCTATTCTCGGATCACTTGCTTGGGGGAACACTGCATCTCCAGTTTTTACCAAAGACAACTTTATGTGCTTAAATGGGCATTTTACAACCTCGGCAAGGAGATAGTCACATTAGGAGCCTATTGTCTCCACCTCCGAAAGGACAGAATTACAAATGAGCCATGGATTCACCTCTACATATACATCCCCGCCTCCCCTACCCCTCATCCTTCCCAACCTGTCAACCCCTCCAACTCCAATCCCATCTTCCCCCTCTCCTCAGAAAAGGCTCAAAAATACCTGCCCCAGGCCCATCAAGTTGCAGTAGAACTAGGTGTATCTTCTATTGTGGCTAGGCAATGTTTCTAGGCAGGTAGTCTTCAAAACAAATGTTCATTGTGCTGGAATTCTTGATTCTAACCTGCTGAGAAACTTCTATCAGACTTCGTGGTAAGAATTGCTTTTCTTGACTGACTAGCCTCACAAAGTGTGGGTGGGTACAGCAAGTCTGAGACAATGCCCCACTCCCCAGTCGGATGCCACCAGGCCTAGGCAGACAGATACACCAGAGATGACACCTGCCCAGTGCCATGTGGTATAGCATAGGAGGCGCATAGCACTCCTGAGACCACTCCTGAGATGACACCCAGAAGCACTGGGCACCACTAAGATGAGCAAAGAAGTGGTGAAGAAATGAAAAGAAAGAGAAACAGAAAGATATGGGTACAATGAAGAGAGGCAGAACTGGAAACAAGAATAGTGAGGAACAGCCTGATGTAAGTAGCCAGCTACACCACCTAAAGCCATAGTGAGGTCCTGGCCTGTGCTGCCTCCAAGGGGCATGTCTGGGTCTGTGACCCTGCAGCAGTGGTTGTCTATTGCCAGCAGCAGACATCCTGGTCTAGGCTTTAGCCTGGGGCCATGTTGAAGTCTGGAGGCTGTACAGAACTGGTCCCACCCCTTACCAGCTGTAAGTATTGAGGAGAGTAGGTCCCACATCTTGCTTAGGAAGTACAGTAAGCAGTGCTGGTCCTGGTTTCAGGATAAGCTGATTCAAAAGCATGACCATGGGAGAGGTGGCCCTGTCACTTGTCTGCCATACAGTGGTTTGGGTGAGGGAGAGCTTCCCTCCTCCACCTTGTTCCTCAGCATATGTGGCAGGCAGAAAACTGGCTGATCCAAGGATCATGAGAGCAAGAGTGTTGACTCTGCCCCTCAGCAGCAGCAACATTCAAAAGATTGTTGCCTGGTCAGCACAGTACAGCTGATGCTGGAGATGATGGGGGTGGGGATGGAGGTGAGGGTGAGGACAGTTTGTGAGCTGGCTTCAAAAGGATGAGAGTGGGAGTGCTTGCCCTGTCACTTGTCTGCCATGCAGTGGCCTGGATGAGGGAGAGCTTCCCTCCTCCACCCCTCATGTATGACAGGCAGGAGAGCTGGCTCCTAAGTCATGAGAGCTGGAAAGCAGGCCCAGCACTTCACCTACCAAAGCACTCAGATAAGCAGACTCTGCATCTCACCTGGGAAGCACAACACAGCTGACCCTGCTGGCATGGGTGGGGGTGAGCCAGCCCTGAGGGCATGCAAGTACGAGAGCTGGCTCTGCCCCTTGCCAACTGAAGCATTGGGTAAGCCATCTGGGGCAGTGCTGGAGAGTTCGCACTGTGATGTGGATGCAGGAGAGCTGACAGTTTGCCAGGAGCCAAATCCATGAAATTACCCCTTGTTCTGGAGAGACTAGTCAGTTAAAAGTACAAGATCAAGAAAGGATGTTTGCAGTTTCTGGTCCCAGGAATTGAAAGAACGTCTGGTATTTCCCAGAAGCCGATTACGATAGTGGGATGGTCTTGGGCGATGAGGATATGATAGTGGGATGGCCTTAAGCAATGATCCTTGCCTAACCTCCCTGTTTTGCTATGCCTTTATAACCTGCCACCTGATAATAAAACTTGAGAGCTTGATCAGAACCCTCAACTTGCTCTCCTTCTTTGTGTCTCTTGTCCCTTTATTCTTTCGCCCCTTCCCTAGGTCCTCGTTGAATTCCCTGTGGGTCTGGGCAATTGGTGCCCAACGTGGGGCCTTTGGGTAGGTGATCCGATCGAACATTGCTCTTCCATGGACATTCCTCAATAATAGGATCAATGCTTTCCCTTGAACCAGAGAAGATCCACATTGTGATCACCACAATGCCGCTGGCCTGTGAGACTGATCTGTTCAAGGTAAGATAGAGTAATGCAATCATGGGAGAGTTAAATTATTAAGTAAGTATAATTTATTCTTAAAGGGTCTCAAGGAGTCCCTCAAGACATGAGGAATTAGGGTTAAGAAAAAAAGATCTTAAAAAATTCTTTGATTTTATTGGTGATGTTTGTCCATGGTTCCCTCAAGAGGGGACTATTGATGAGAAAAGATGGACTAAGGTTGGAGATTGCTTAAAAGATTTTTATGGGACCTTTGGTCCTGAGAGAGTCCCTGTTCAGGCCTATTCCTATTGGAACCTGGTGAATGATACACTTAAGGTCTATAAACAATGGCCAGACATTCAGGAGATAGTAAAAGGTGGGGGAGGGGAAAGTCCTACTATGACACTCCGACTACCTTCTGTTTGTGAATCTGTTTCTACCCCATGCCAGATTCAGAGTCCCCTGCCACCCCCCATCCCGACTCTTTGATGGCCAAGGCAGTGCCCATAAACAACCCTCCACTAACCTCTATCCGTCCATTGCGACCCTAAAACCCCTGGCCAAGAATGGACCTGACTATGGCCTCTCTCCCAAAGAGGCATTGTCTCTAAAAGAGGAGGCAGCCAAATAGCATATCCTAACTGGCCGCCCCTGTGCTCCTTTTTGCCCAGACCACCTCCTTATGCCACTGCTCCCCCATTCTGCTCCCCCGTTCTTGATTTAGACACCTCAGACTCTACAGAAAAAGCAAAAGCCAAACTTTGTCGAGAGGTGGCTTCCCTTAATTGTTACATAAGAGAAGGGAACATTTACAATTGATAAAAGAACTTTGGGTGCTCGACCTTGAATTCCCCCAAGGTAAAAAGAAACAGAAACCCCAGAAAACTCTACAGGCTTTCCCTGTTATCAAAATTAAGATATCTACCGCCTCCCACCCTCCGAAGGGACAGGTAGAGGAGGCAACTTGTCTAACGATGAGGACAATAACACTTCCGGTGGCGAAGCCTCTGAAAATGAAAACGAGGCTTCAGAAGATTCAGAGGGAGAAAAGGAAGAGGTTAAAGATCAGCAATATCATCTCTACAGTTTAAACAGTAAAAGACCTAAAACGGCAGTGATAGATTATGGCCCGATTTACCATATCCTTTACCATATCCTTAATTGAAAATTTGAGTGATCGGTGGCTTGTCCCCAATGATTGGTATTTTCTGGCACGTGCTACCCAGGCGGGAGGCAATTATGTTCTTTGGAAGACTGATTTTGTTGAAAACTGCAGAGTCATAGTGCTTCGGAACTCTGAAAGTAAAACCTGAAAGAAGTGGACCAAATATATAAGCTTTTGGGATGGAGCCCTTATGATACTAATGAAAACCAGGCTCGGTTCCCTCCTGGCCTTCTAGCCCAAATTTGAAATGTGGGTCTTAAGGCCTGGAAACAACTCCCTCCCAAGGGGTCGGAGACCACTTCTCTAGCCAGAGTCCGCCAGGGTCCCTGCGAGCCCTACAGCTGCTCCATCAGCCATCTGAGAGGCTTGTCTGCGATGAAAACGAAAGCGCCTTTCTCAAACACCTCGCTTTTGAGAATGCAAACCCTACCTATCAGACTGTCACATGGCCCCATGGCCCCACCGTAGTCGTGGCTAAATTTCTGATTATATAAACCGTGTACAGGCATTAGTTCAGATCATGCATGGGACTTGCCATTGGAGCTGCCCTTAAAGGTTTTACTCTGGGCAGTCACCCAAAAACTTGCTTTAATTGCAAACAGCCAAGGCATTTCTCTAGGGAGTGCAAAGCCCGTAAGGCAGAACATACACTCCCTACCTCCTTGTGTCCCTGCTGCAAGCAAGGGAGGCATTGGGCTTCAGAGTGCCATTCCAAGGCAGGTGTACAAGGTAATGCCTTGCCTCTGAGGCACGAAACTACCAGAGGGGCCATCCCCTGGCCCCAAACCTGAGACAAAACCCTGGGGCTCTCAGTTTGTCCCTCAAATATTAACCCGTCAGACTCAGGTGTTGCCTCCCTCCTCCAAGAAACCACAGGCAGCGGATTGGACCTCTGTTCCTCCACTGATGCAATATTGACACATGAGATAGAGACACAAGTTCTACATACTGGTGTCTTTGGTCCCTTGCACCCTAATACCTTTGGACTCCTCCTTGGGTATGCCAGCTCCACTCTCAGGGATTTAAATATTCCCCCCAGAGTGATTGATAATGATTATAAAGGGGAAATAAAGATCCTGGCCTCATTCACCTCAGATCCTTTGACTGTGAAATCAGGACAGAGAATTGCTCAATTGCTTTTGGTTCCCCTTAAACATCCTAATCGAAAATTTCTTCAAGAATCTAGAGGCTCTAATAACCTTGGTTCATCAGATGCTTATTGGGTCCAACAGATTACCCAAGATAGACCTCTTCTTAAATTAAAATTAGAGGGAAGGGTTTTTGAAGGACTTGTAGATATTGGAGCCGATGTCACAGTATATTAGATAAGAACTGGCCTCCCTTCTGGCCCCCTTTCTAGAGGAAATACTTACACAGATGCTGCCACCCACTTGACATTCCCAGTGTTGATAGGCTCTGTAGAACAAGCCCCCAAAAGTCATGTCCTGCATCATTGAAATGCCCAGACCCTTGGCCTACTTTTTAAGATTACTCATGAACAGGCACGCCAAATTGTTAAACAACGCCCCACCTGTGTCACACTTTTGCCCCTCCCCACCTGGGCGTTAATCCCAGAGGTTTGGTTCCAAATGAAATATGGCAAGTGGATGTCACACACATCTTCCTGAATTTGGCAATCTTAAATATCTCCATGTGACCATAGACACCTTTAGTGGATTTATTTTTGCTACTTTACATACTGAAGAGACTTCCAAAAATATTATAGGCCATGTTTTAAATTGTCTCTCCATCAAGGAGGGTAAGCCTAAAATTATTAAGACTGATAATGGTCCTGGCTACACTGGGAAAATTTTTCAAGAGTTTTGCCGCCAGTTACAAATCAGACATATTACTGGCATTCCCTATAATCCCCAGGGACAAGGCATTGTTGAACGTGCCCACCAGACTACCAAAAAATACTCTACATAAGTTAAAGAAGGGGGAGTTATACCCCCAGAAGGGGTCTTCTAGAAATACTCTCCATCATGTCTTGTTTGTTCTGAATTTTCTAAATCTGGACACTCACGGCAAATCTGCTGCTGATTGCCTCTGGCATTCTGAGATAAATAAAATTATGCCACAGTTATGTGGAAGGACCCTCTTACCTTTAAATGGAACAGCCCGGACCCAGTTCTCATATGGGGCCAAGGATCAATATGTCTGTTTGATACCAAAGAAGGCACAGCTAGATGGCTGCCAGGAAGATTAGTGAAACAAATAGATACCTCCACAAAGCCAGGCCTGATTGTAGATAAAATAGATAACAATTGAGATCCAGGGAGGAGAGATCTCTCTGAGAATTCTCTCCTTCTTCTTCCCTTTCTAGGATGAAGATGAGCCACCCGTGGTGTTTGCTGTTGGAGGTTCTGATCCCGATGCTGGCCTCAGGACTCGTAAGAGCAAGTGATAACAATCCCCATCAACCCCTTAATTTGACCTGGCAAGTAATTAATGGAGAGAGTGATGCTGTGTGGAGCACTTCTCATGTCACACACCCTGGCACTTGGTGTCCCAGCCTTTACCCTGATCTCAGCAAATTATCCATAGGTGTTCCTGCTAATTGGGACCTGGGAGGGCATACAGGTTTTCAACAAGCTCCCTCCTCGACCTCTCCTCCTGGCACACACAGCCTCGACCCTTGGGGCGGGTGTGGCACACAAGATAGATGGAGCGTGTTAAGAGTGCTTCCCTTCTATGTTTGCCCGCCTTTCACTACCACCACTCTTTGATTCCACAGTGTGGAGGTAAAAATAAATTTTTCTGCAAAAATTGGGGGTGTGAAACAACAGGCAACACCTACCAGCGTCCCTCCTCCTCCTGGGACTTTAATCACGGTAGTTGCTAATTATACACGTCAAAAACCAGGAAGCCAGGGAAACCCAGATTGGACAAACATTCCAGACTGTTCAGATTGGTATCACCCACTTCATAGCCAATTTACAGACCAAGGAAAAAAGAATAGTAGATGGACCAGTGGCCACTCTCAGGGTCTAAGGCTTTACAAGAAGCGCTTTGATGATGGCCTACTATTTACTATAAAATTGCTGATACAACTGCCTGGGGTTGGTGGGCTGACGGTGCCTATTGGACCAATCGTGTCTTAAATCCCTTGCCCCCACAAAAACGGTCCTCTAATCTTGTTCCTACCCTTTGCCCCACTACTCCCCCTCACTACTCCCCCTCTTCTGATGAAGCCTTTGAACCTAATACTCAACATTTTATTCTTGAGGCCATTAATAGGACCTTTTCAGTGCTAAATCATTCCCGCCCTGAACTCACCGCATCCTGTTGGTTGTTATCATTCTACTCCACCCTTTTATGAGGGAATTGCTGTGAGTTCTGGAGGCACTGAGACCCAAGATTCTTCCCTGTGCAGGTGGAATCAACAGCAAGATGCAAAACTAACACTGAGTGCAGTCTCGGGCCAGGGACTGTGTATTGGTAATAGGGTCCCTTCCACCCATCTTCATCTTTGCAATAAGACAAATAATAAAAAAAAAAATATGCCTCCTCTTCCTCTGCCTACCTCCTTCTCACAAATGATACTTGGTGGTCTTACACCTTGCATTTATATTCCAAATTTAGTGAATAACAAAACAGCATTTTTTGTACTTGTACAGTTGATTCCTAGCCAAACCTATTATAGTGAAGAAGGTTTTGCTCAGGCGTGGGACCCTGTTGCTGATCATGCCCTGCTTAGGATAAAGCATGAGGTCATAACAGCGTTACCTTATCTGTCCTCCTTGGCCTCCGTGCTGCTGGGGCTGGGACTGGCATAACCTCTCTAGATCTTTCAAATAGGCACTACTCAGAACTTCAACAGGCCATCAACAAGGACATCGAACAGCTAGAGGTTGGCTCACTAGTCTGAAAAAAATCCCTCGTTTCGCTGTCTGAAGTGGTCCTCCAAAATCGCAGAGGGCCCTATCTGCTTTTCTTTCAGTAAGGGGGACTTTGTGCAGCCCTCAAAGAAGAATGTTGTTTTTACACTGACCACACCGGGGTGGTCGGAGATAGTATGGCTAAAGTTAGAGAGGGATTAGAAATCCGCAGCAGACAGTGAGGTCAAGAAGAGGGGTGGTTTAAAAACTGGTTTTCTGCCTCTCCTTGGCTTGCCACCCTTCTCACGTCCATTCTGGGGCCTGTAGTCAGCCTCCTTCTCTTCTTGGCTTTGGCCCTTGGGCCTTTAAAAGGCTCACCAGCTTTGTAAAACAACAAACTGACTCCCTGGTGTCTAAACCTCTACAAGTACATTATCATAGACTTGATCTGGCTGGCAGAGGCCTGGCTGAGCCTTTTGATGATATATCTTCTTTAGGAGCTGTATAAAACTCAGATTTATGCCTTGGCATAGGTACCTGCAAGGGGTGCGTGACTAAGTACCTCGGGGGGAGGACCCAAATTGTCTGCTTCTGAGTTCCCTGTGAAGCAAACCTGGTTGCATAGAGGTTGGTGTCAGTTCCTCTCTTGATCATGTCCTGCTGAAAAGATCTGCAGAGACTGACAAGACTAAAATACCCCTCCTTCCTAAAAGACACCAGTGATCAGTAAAAGATACTTGGAGGGACAAGTCAATACTTCCCCGCTCTGGTTAATGCCCATTCATCTTAATGATGCGATCATCCCTGGCTACTCACCACCCTCATAAAAATCGTTAAAAGGGAGGATACACTGGGAGCCAAACTTAGGAAATTACCTCCTGTCCTGAAAGACTAGTCAGTTAAAGTACAAGATCAAAAAAAAAAAAAAAAAAAAAAAGGCGTTTGGGCGTTTGCAGTCTCAGGTCCCAGGAATTGAAAAAACGTCTGGAATTTCCCAGAAGCTGATTACGATAGTGGGATGGTCTTGGGCAACGAGGATATGATAGTGGGATAGTGGGATAGCCTTAAGCAATGATCCTTGCCTAACCTTCCCGTTTTGCTATGCCTTTATAACCTGCCACCTGATAATAAAATTTGACAGCTTGATCAGACCCCTCGACTTGCTCTCCCTCTTTGTGTCTCTTTTCCCTTCATTCTTTCCCCCTCTCCCTAGATCCTCATTGAATTCCCCACAGGTCGGGACAACAGCTGACGACCTTAGCTATCACTGAGGCCCAAATCAGGGCTTTGAACTGCAGGAGCCCAAGAAGGGGCCGGTGTTACAGATTCAAACTTTCTGGATCTTATTGCAGTTTGGTCTAGTGCTATGCATTGTAATTGTAGATTCTATACTGGAAGGTCTAGGCCTTTGAGTGACTTCTGTTTACAAGCTTTTGTTGTACAAACCTTGTTCCTTGATTTACAACTATTGGTTAAGTAAAATTGGCTACAGCAAATTATTGAAGAGATTAGAGGTAGGTGAGTTTGGAGTGTTCTGGTTGGAGGAGGAGAGAGCAGGGGGAAAAGGAAGAAGAACAAAAAGGAGGAGGAAGCTACCATGAGAGGAAATGAGCCATGAGCACATGGCTAAGAGAAACAGCAAATATCAAGGGTGTTACCTTTCTGTCTAAACTCCACCCCCACTGTTACCTGGCAACAGCCATTAATGCTCCTCCCCATAGTTACCTGGCAATAGCCAGATAGGCCTGACACATTATAAAATGGACTCCTTGCCCCTCCTCCTTCTCTTGCTCTCTTGATCTCTTGCGTTCTTGCTTCCCATTCCCTTCCCCCTCTCTCCACATGCTCATGGCCAGCCTCTGCTTCTCTTTTCTCTCTCTGCCTCTACTACCCTCTTAACTTGTCTCCCCGTGCCCTGAATAAACTCTGTACTATACTATCCTCAGGGGGAAGGGATGCCTCAGCATGGGCCTGCTGAGATATTCCCCATACCTCACCACACCCCCAAAGAACATATTCTATATCTCTTTATCTTTTTATAAACACACCAAGGGGCGGGTAGGTTGCAAGGGCAGATGATGGGTATGAAGGGATGGGCAGATGAGTGGGGTCGGGTGCATGATGTGAAGTTCACAAAGAATCAGTAAAAAGTTAAATTAAAGACAAAAGAATTGCTATCCCCTTTCCAGTTCCCCTGAATTTCCCATCTTTCTATCCTGCCCTACCTGCCAAATAACAAGTGCTTTGTAAACATTTGCTCAGTGAATGAAATTAAACCCAAAGCCCTGATAAGAAGCTTGAACTTATTTGGTAGACACTGGGGAAACTTCAAAAATTAGACTCACATTTGGTAGGCGTTAAGGAATCTTTTTAAATTTTAGATTTAAGAGCTGAGTGTGATACATTCACAAAGCAGAAGGAAGATGATGAAGATGGATCTTGATTCTAAGCAACATACCCAGACCCTGACTCAAAACCAACCAAGGAAACAAGCAACAAAGCTACCTGGAGGACCTCTGTAGAAAGAAGATGTGAAGATCCAAAGGGGAGTTGTTGGGAGCAGAGGCTCACTGAAAGCAGGGGTGTGTGAGAGAGAGCAGTGGGCGAGCATCACTAGCACACACTACATATCTGTGCAAGATTGTCAAAGAATACATGAAAAAAAGGAAATCATGCTTAGAATATTTCCCTAGGAGTATATAGGAACAGTCTTGAATGAAGACAGGATTAAGACTGAGAGAACAGTGATTCTACATTAACTCGGGAAGGAGATCGATGACTGACGGAGATAAATTAGCAGTAAGTCATGAAGGGATGATGAATGATTGAGCAAGGTCAGGGGCAAAGGAAACATTGACAAATGTGTTTCAAGTTGACCAACAGGAAATCCCCAGCCCTCACCCCAAAAACTAACTAAAAAATACTGGAGGAAACTCAGTTTTGTACATGACGATGGACTTAGACTCAACAAACAGAACATGAGGGGGTGGAAGGACATCTGCACATAGGAGCACAGGAGTTCAGCAGAGAGGTCAGCAGCCTCTTAATTAAATAAGATAACAGATGGACAATGAGAGAGAGCCAGCAAAGCTGAGATCTCGGTGGATTACTTACCTTGGGAAAGAGGGAGTAGAAAGGGGCCCACCGAAAGAGCCTTAACAAAACTGAGAAGAAAGAAGTTACTGGTCACATGGAGACATTGTTCTGAAAATATATAGTTAAGTAAACAGTAAAGGCAGTCAGAAGAAGCTCTGGGATCTAGCAGTAACCAACAAAAATGTCAAGACCAGAAATGAGGGCTCAGGAGTTGGCTCAGTGGGTAAGGCATTGTGGTACACATAAGGACCACGTGAAGTGGTAACTTGAATCTGTAATCCCAGCACTTCTGCAGGGAGACGGGAGTTGGATACTGGAGACTCTGGAGATATGCTTCTGTACACATTGGAGAAAAGGACAAAACTAGGAGACCCTGTCTCAAGCCAGGTGGAAGGCAAGGACCAACACTGGGTACTGTCCTGTGATCTCCACGTGCACAATGGCACACATACACCTGCACACATGAACATTAGCACACACACATGCACATAAGATAGGTTAAAATAATTAAATAAGTTTGAGGGGAAATAAATGGATACATTTTCAAAAAATAGAGTCTTCTAGAGAAGCCTAGCAAAAACCCCAAAATAAAGAGAATACACCAACCCAAGAGATAAAGCAAAACTGTATGATTTTCTAGTTCTAGTTAAGAACACAGAGTTTGCCCTACAAATTAGTGAAAAGTTTGCTCCAGAGAATGTGTAGAAACAATGCACAGACCTTAACAAGTGGTGAAATCAACTGATGTCCAGTCACGGGGGCAAGGCAGACTTTACCTTGAAAGTCATTTCTTGAATTTCTAGACATCTTTACATACATACATATAAATATTTTACTTCCTAAACTGTATTCACATGCCAACAACAAATGATCTTCCCCTAAATCCAGTCTTAAGGGTGAGTGTGGTAATAAATGCCTAATGAGCTCGGATCTAGGGAGATTGAAGAGTTCCAGGCCAGACCTATATAGAAAGACCCTCATTCCAGAAAGAAAGAAAGAAAGAAAGAAAGAAAGAAAGAAAGAAAGAAAGAAAGAAAGAAAGAAAGAGGGAAGGAAGGAAGAAAGAAAGGAAGGAAAGACAGAGAGCAAAGGAGGGAGAGAGGGAA
Organism: Rhabdomys pumilio; assembly: GCA_030674055.1. NCBI lineage: Eukaryota > Metazoa > Chordata > Mammalia > Rodentia > Muridae > Rhabdomys > Rhabdomys pumilio. Next base: position 55,444,678 of record JANHMN010000015.1, read on the forward strand.
GAAAACAAAAGCAGAAAGTGATAAGGTTGCAACAAGCCCGCTTGGGATGACTTTGTTCTTCTTAGAACTTTCCCTGTTAGGACTGGAAGAGGCAGATCTTGTCTCCTTTCAAGCATAAAGACTTGAGTTCATTTCCTATGACACATAAAAAGCTGAGCACTGTGCCATGTGTCAGCATTGAGGAGGTGGAGACAAGAAGACTCCTAGGTCTTGCTAATCTCCTGTCTGTGAGCTTCAGATAGTGAGACTGTCTCAAAATATAAGGTAGAGAGTGATTAAGAAAAGACATAGAATGGTGTCTTTTCTGGCTTTCACATGCATGTGCACACAAGTCCACCACCTTATACCCAGTCCCAATTAGCATGTGCACCTCAGTATCCCTGAAGACAAATATATGGCCACTCCAAATGTGTCTGCTCACTTGTGTCTGACTTCCTCTGGCAGATCATCCTGGCATGCTTAGAACTGGGCTCGGTTTTCTTGGAAGCGGCCAGCCCTGTTTATGTCTCTACACTTGGAAAGCAGCCGATTTAGCCTGGCAGAGGCTACCCTAAAGAGAAGGGCAAGAGATCAAAGTACTTGTTGCCCTCGAGAATTACAGTCTGCTGAATGGTATACAAAAAACAGTAATATTTCCTCTCTATTAGTGGTCTAGCCTTTAGCTATGTTGATGGAGGTGTTCATTTACAAGCTCTGCTGTCTCCAGAGGGGACTAGAAAGAACTTGGAGGTAATGTCATTCTCCTGCTAGACGGAAGAGTGTGTTTGTGAGAGTACACCAGCTAAATTCATTCAGCATCTTGAAAACAATGCCCCCTCCTTTTTCCTCACATTCTTTCCACATCTCTCCCCTTGTTTCTCCTCCTCCGCTTCCTCCTTTTCTTCCTCGTCCTCTTCTTCTTCTTCCTCCTTGGTCACTCTGAATATTGTGCACACTGTACAAAAGCTAGCTCACCCAGTTTCTTGGACAGCTTAAACCTGGGCCCCAAATGTGAAATCCCCTTTCCACCACAGATTCGTTCCTCCTCTTTACCTTAAATGCCCTGGCTTCTTGGCTTCTCCAGTGAACCAGGCTCGTTGTAAGCTTGCAGAGCCAGCTGTGCAGCACATCTCCCTCAGGCTTCAGGCTTCACAGAGTCCTGTTTCTCCTAAACACAAGCATACACCATCTTCTTATTCTTCACCGCCCTGAACTATCTCAGAGGCATTTGCCTGTACACCTTGCATAGTCAGACACTAAAGCCTGAGGGGAGACTGATGCTTTCTGGGAATATTCCTCATAATGAATTACAGACGCTCAGTAACTACCAGTTGTTTATTATTTTACTAAAAAAAAGTTTTGGCTATTCTCTATTCTTCATATTTCTGTGTGTTTTGATTGTGATTGCCTTGTACCTATAGATCCTATAGAAAGAACTAGCATTTATGCATCACTGAATCTGATGGTCTGTGACTGTGGAACACATGGTGATCTTCTCTTACAGGTCTTTAATTTATGATGTCATTTTGTGTTCTCAGATGTCTTCATTAGGGTGTTACTCCTGTGAACAGACACCATGACCGAGGCAACCATGATAAAGACAACATTTAATTGGGGCTGCCTTACAGGTTCAGAGGTGCAGTCCATTATCATCAAGGCAGGAGCATGGCAGCATCCAGGCAGGCAAGGTGCAGGAGGAGCTGAGAGTTCTACATCTTCATCTGAAAGCCACTAAGAAAAGACTGGCTTCCAGGCAGCTACGATGAGGATCTTAAAGCCCACACCCACAGCGACACACCTATTCCAAGAAGGCCACACCTCCTAATAGTGCCATTCCTTGGGCCAAGCATATTCAAACCATGACATTAGGATACAGGTTTTATATCTTTGCCAGATTTACCCAAATAAAATCACAAACCTATAAGAATCCTATGTTGTAAGAAAACAACAGCAAAAATAAGACCTCTGAAAACTCAACAGTGAGAAAATAACTTTTTCTCACGGACAAGTGATTTCAACAGTACCTCCAAGAAGGAACTGCAAATGGCAAATGAAACCATTAAAAAAAAAAAAAAAAAAGTTAAGGGCCTGGAGAGGCGGCTCAACAAGTGAGGGCGCTAAATGCTCTCTTCTTCCACAGACCTGAATTTAGTTCCCAGCACCCATGTTGGGTGCCTCCCAACCATCTGTAACTCCAACTCCACCTGTACTTGTATGCACACACACACACACACACACACACACACACAGAGAGAGAGAGAGAGAGAGAGAGAGAGAGAGAGAGAGAGAGAGACAGAGAGAGAGAATTTAAAATGCTTAAAATCATAATTTTTAATTCTTCCCTCATACATTACTTTCTGAATTGAGTTTTCTTCCTTCACTCCTCCTAGTCTATCCCCTCCCCTCAACTTTCCTCCAGATTCCCTCCTCCTCTGTTCCATTTTTTTTTTTTTTAAAAAAAGCAGGCCTCCCAGGGATATCAACCAAATATGACATAGTAAGCCTAGGCATAACCTCTCATATCAAAGTTGGATGAAGCAACTCAGTAGGAAGAAAAAGGTCCCAAGCACAGTCCAAAGAGTTAGATACAACCCTGCCATTCCCACTGCCAGGAGTCACACAAGAACACCAAGAGACACAATCCTAAATGTAGATGCAGGGACCTAGCACAGCTCCATACAGGGTCTGTGTTTGCTGCATCGGTTTCTGTGAGCTACCAGCCCTGCTTAGTTGTAAAGTCATAAATCTTTAAAAAAGGATTTTTAACACAGTTTTATTTGAAAGCAGTGGATGTTAATTTGCATTAGTTATAGAAAAAAATCTCGGTGGTAAAAGCGATAATTACAAGAGAATGTGTAGAATTGAATGCTATGGTATATTTTTGATGGTACTATAAATTTTATAGTATTTTAAATTTCAAATTTTCTTTGTTCACTGAAAGTATGTGGACTTCTGGGTATTATTCTTAAATCTCACAGTTCTTAAACCCTACAGATAGCATTTGGTGCTGTCTGTACATTCTATAGAAAAAGCATTTTTGGTGGTCTACATAGATCACATTAAATACAAATATAGATAATACTGCTTCTTTACAATTGGATGTGTTGAGGACTTACTGACGTAAGTATGATTAAAGGCTTTACAGTTGGATGTTTTAGGGACTTACTGACATAAGCATGATTCAGGGCTGCAGCAAAACCAGTAGACTGCCACTATTGTCCAGGAAAGAGGACTCATACAATATTAGAACAAAAGGGACTTTATCCAAGCCAGAGTGTATGTACTTTACCTGAATCTCATATCGTGGGTCTCAGACACACTCATTGCATAGATTACAGGATCTGGTCCAAGGATCCACACATAATTCAAAAAAAAATTTTTTTAACAGATTTGCTTCGAGTTTGTTTGTAAAAACAGTATAGGACACTGGTCATCTGCAAATAGTGTGTGGGTAGGTGTGTCACAGCAGTCAGTCTGTCTTCATGTTGGCAGGGGCCTTTTCTATGGGGCCTTCACAAGGGCCTGGGCACCTATAGGAGTCTGGGCTGGAGCTGAAGCCTGGGCCTTAGCTGGAGCTTTGGCCTCTGCCGCCTTGGTTTGAACCTTGGGCTTTGGTTGGCAGAGCCTACGACCCTTGACCATGTAGCCTCGAATCTGCTTCCCAAGCTTGGGTGATCGATGAAAGCCAGGCGGCTGAGTTTGCTGCTGGGGCCCTTAGGCATCTTGGGCTTAATGGTCTGAGGCCTTACAAGGGCCTTGATGGCCTGAGTGCGTGCACTCACTGCCTTTGCATTGTTGGCCTGAATCTTCTTCAGGCCTTTTTTGTTGTGCTTCTTGGCAAAGCACATGTTCCTCAGGAATTTGGGGTCAACCCCTTTAAGCGATTCCTATGTTTGTGACCGGGGTTTCTTGATGCCATTTCTGTGCCATTTGAGGGACTGGTTGTGTGTGGTGTGGTGTGGTGTGGTGTGGTGTGGTGTGGTGTGGTGTGGTGTGGTGTGGTGTGGTGTGGTGTGGTGTGGTGTGGTTCTTGGACTTGGCCATGTCTGCACGGTAAGCCATGGCTTCCGCAGTGCCTGGGACCGGAAGAGCATAACTCAAATATTTTTGCTTAGTTAATATTATGCTAGAAGACTGGGCCAAATTCACCAGGGCTACTCAAGAACAACCATAGTTAGCTACATCTCAAGATGGTCTCAGCAAGGTCAATGGAATCCCTGCATACTGGTAGTATTTAACTGTTTCCTTTGAGTCCTGTATTTCAGGTGAGTATGAATACATCTGGAAGTTTGCCCAGATTAAGGTTATATGCTTTGAGCATCAGCACTGTATGGGTGCTGTCATATACTCTCATGAGGATGTCAGGAGATACCTTTACCTGTCCCATCACCCATCCTTGGGGACCACTGTATAGCTCCATTGATTCATTAGAGGTTATAGAATAATGATAATTCTTTGGGGCTCTAAGGGTAAATGATTAATTTTTTTAGCCATGTTTTAGGATAATTATGAGCACATAGATTTAAACCTATTGTAGGGTTTCAATTAATTATAGTCAGTAACCTGCAGACCTCCTGTGGGTTCCCTGTCTTCACTCTTACTGAAGAGGTCATGTCCCTGGTCTATTCCGTTACTCTTCTCAAATCTTCCAAATGCACTTTGGCTTGTCTGAGCCCTCTCAGTGATTACATCTACCAACTGGGGACCATGAGTCTTTTCGAAAGACACAACTTTAGAGAGGCTTCTTCCGAATCTAAGTTATCTCATACTGTGTAAAACAGTTGTTTTTCAGACTCAACCTGTGAGTCAGGTATTCTTGTCCTGGAAACCTCATTTTACTAGTACATTTTGACTCCATTTTTATAATGGAGGATAACCCTGTACTTGCATGGAAATACAAACAGCACCCTTTGACTAGCACTGTCCACACAGCCCAGACTGATAAATGACTCATCCCTGGGTGTAGAAGGGCACCCCACCCAAGGGCCGGAGAGATAGCTCAGCAGTTAACAGCACTCGTTGCTCTTGCAGAGGACCTGAGATCAGTTCCCAGCACCCATATAGTGGCTTATAACTACCCATAACTCCAATCTTAGGAGATCTTAATGTTCTCCTCTGGCTTCTGTGGACACTAGGCATGCACACAGTACACATACATACATGTCAACAAAATACTCATAAACATTAAGTCATAAATAAATAAATCTTTCTTTAAAAAGAGAAAGGGCTGGACACAGTGCTGTCTGCCTTTAAGCCCAGCATTCTGGGTGCAGAGACAGTAGGATCTCTGTGAGTTTGAGGCCAGCCTTGTTTACATAGTGAGTTCCAGGACAAGCAGTACTACATAGCAAGACACCCAACACTGTAACAGTGACAGCCTCTATCATCCTATCATTTGAGCACAGTGTGTGTGTGTGTGTGTGTGTGTGTGTGTGTGTGTGTGTGTGTGATGTGCATAGTATGCCACCATGCTCATATATTTCTGTATTTTAAGTTAGGTATTTCCAGATTTAAATAAGTTTTATGCCTATTTGGTAGTGAGTGGAGTGGCTACATGGGTCCCACAAAGACAAACAAGCATTAGAGAGAAACATTAGCTCCCAACTCTGAGCTCAACTTCTCTAAGAGGCAGACTGTGCTAATTCCAAATGTGCTTCTTTGGCATAAAGATTCTTTTGAGCTGACTGAGTTGAGAAATCAAAGATACAGGAGTAGCTCTGAAAACAGAAGTTACTTTTTTGTAATAGAAGAACAAACCATGAGTAACCAGAAGCTTCCATCAAAACAAAGACAGGGATCTGAATCTGCCTTTGTAAACAAACTTTTCCCTTGTCTGGGACACTTCCCTGGGCTTCTCCCTGCAGTCGGCCTTTGCTGAACTCTATTTTTTCTTTGTTTTTCTTTCTCCTTCTTTTTTCCTTGATCCCTTGAAAAACCATACTTAAGCCCGAAATCTCCATCACTTCTTGGAGTTTTATTCATTTTTCCTGGATACATTCCATGAGAAAGAATCGAGAGTTCAATCCAAGTACTGATTGACAGATCTACATTTGTGTTAGTCTGGTATTGGTGAAGCAGCCATTTGGGAGTAACCAAGCAACCATGAAGACATGCAGTGATGCTCTGGTGTAAGCAAGCAAACTCTGTGAGGACTGGTGTTATCAGAGAAACAGTTTTCCTTTTGATTCTGAGCTGCACCCATAAAAGATTTTATAAACTCAGAAGAAAGCTTATGGATGTTTGTGTTAAAATTTAAAACAAAAACAACATGACCGCAAAGCTGAAATTCTTGATAGTTGCAAGGAGAAGGGGATACAAGAAAAAGCCAAGGAATGCTTAGGCTGCAGATCCAAGTTTAGAGGGCACAAGGCTCCAGGATCTTGTGTACAAGAGAGTGAGAAAGTGTTTGCAATCTTCCTCTACAAACTGGCTTTTTTTTTTTCCTGTGTCAGTCTTTATCTATTCTTCTCTAGCTCCTTCTCTCCTGCCACACTAAGATCTCCCTATATCACAGACTCCCCAAAACTGGAGAAAAAAATCTTCCAATGTGATTGATTGCTTTAAGAGAAAGTGTCACATCAAGACCAGCAGGACTTTTTTGCGTCTGGTCAAAGAGATTGACCCTGACCCTGACCAGGATCTGAATTGGTACCAATGACATATTGAATGATTAAAATATTCTGTAAAATCAAAAACATTCTCACTCTGTTTTGGTCAGTGTGTGTTATCTAGCTTGTTAACGGAAGTCGGCAGCTGGTCTGGTTGTTTTGTGCATGAGGGAAACTTGTAATCCCTGGGAACCTTAAAACCACGAAATCTGATTAGCAACTCACATCCTGCTTGGGTCTCTCTGGATTCCCAGGACAGATCCTGGCTAGACACCCCCTTTCTCCCTTTCGTCTTTATTACAAAGGATAACACTTCCCAAAGCATAAACATTCCTCGTGCATTACTAGAACCACTACATTTTAGTGTTTTGAGGAAAAATACAAATTATCATGATCCAAAGAATCAGCGATGCTTTACACTAAATATTAGACATTAAAATTAAAATGGCTGTCTTAACCTCCAGAATGATTGTAAGAGAGATATTGTCATGTTGATTTAACTCTTGCTTTAGAAGTCTTTCTAGAAAATTCTGACAAAGTCTCTTAGTGTAAACTAGGCATAAAGAATAGTATTTTAAAAATTCCAGTGGATAGAATATTACTCTGGGCCAAATTCCTCTTCCTAACCCCTGACTGTGATTTGCACATGACGCCAGCAGACCCTAAAGCGGCATATGGGAGTGGTATTGGGGAGTTTTAATTATCTAGATTATTAGCAGTAGTTGTTGTTTTCCCCTCTGATGCAAAGAATCTAATGAGAAAAACAAAAAGCTCCACCAAAGACAATATCAGCTAGAGTCTTATATGTTCCAGTAACATAATGCTCTCAGTGCTTTTCATATTAGAATTAACAAGGGAGATTTGACTAAATTTCATGTCTGACCACAACCCATATGAGCTATCATCACTCATAGGGTTGGACTCAACTAGCTGAATTTGTATTTTTCAGATTTCCCTAGGACCAAAGGCCTAGGGAATTCCCACATGTAAAAATGCTGTAGTCCCAACAGAGACCAACAGAAATGGTGATACAAATTTTTATAAGGTGGGCTTCTAATAGAATAAATAGCATATGGAAAACTTCACACTCAACAGAGAAAGCAAAGAATGACTAGAAGAGGAATGGGACCACCAAGACTGAGTACAGCCATCTCTGTGTTTGGGGGCATAGCTATTTGCCAGTGCTATATAGACATGCTGTCTCTACTTCAACCTATGGGGGCTATTAGACAGGCCAAAGCTCTCTAGTTTTCTGAATGTCCCCAGGCTACTCAGTCCTATTCAAGAAGTGTTATAGCCACTTAATGCTAAGGGTTTTAGGTTTTCTAAGTACCAAGATAGGAAATGTTCGTTTGTCTTCCTTCTCGAGTTAATAATTAGATGGCTTGACATAAAGTACGTTAACCCAACTAACACTGCAGATAAATACTTAATGTAACCTGAGGGTCAGGCAGTCAAGGCCAGGGGCATTGAGGAGTAGTGATTTGGTCTCAGTTTTCTTTCTAGACAAGGTTCATCACATGTCATCTGCGGAGCATATTAGCCAGAATTCTCTAGAAAAAAAAATGAATGTGTGTGTGTGTGTGTGTGTGTAAAATATATTCACGTATATTTTAAAAGACCTATTAGACTGACTTTCATGATATCCTGTGTAGTTCACCACAACACTTTACACTGCAGCATCTGAGAACTTGGTAGCAGCTCGGTCCATGAAACTAGATGCCTCAGTGGTGCCAATCTGGTACTGAAAGCCTGGAGGATTCTGGAGACCCATTGGTCTTGGGTCTCACTAAAGAATCCGTGTCAAAAGAGACCTTCCGGATCATTTAGTGTACTTTGTTGTATGTGTGCTTTTTATTTTTTCTTTTCAGGCCAGCTTTGGATGTGACAGCCACTTCACATGTAGAGGTAGAGGTACAGACATCGATGTGGATATAGTCGAGATGAATGACCTGTCCAACTATAGATACAAATGTATGGCTACAAAACTGTTTATTTACGTACATCTCATCTTTCTGAATAGAATGGAATTCTCTCTGAGAATGGAGTTTTTGCATTTCCACTACCAGTCTCGGAAATGCTTTTCCTGGATGGTATGATAAAATATCCAACAAAAACCACTTAAAGAAGGAAGGGTTTACCTTGTATCACAGTCGGAGGTTATAGTTTATTGTGGTGGGGAACGAGGCAGTGGTCAGCATTGTACCCAGAGGCTTGCAGCAGAGAAAGATGAAGGCTTACGGTCAGATCACCTTCTCTTTTTTCTCGTCCAGGGTTCTAGTTCCAGAAATGGTGACACTTGTATCGGGCAGGTCTTTCCACTTCAATTAACTTATTCAAGGTAATCCCTCACACGCATGCCTATAGGCCAGGTTCCCAAGCGATTCCAGATTTCAGGTTGACTACTGAAATTAACCATCGCATCATTCCTTTATATTAAGGCTGTTTCTTAAGTCTTTTCTCTTCCCTATCAAACTGCAAGCCTCTCAAAGGTGAGAATGCTCGATGCAACATGAGCTTCTCTCTGCCTAGACTAACATACTATGTTTTGTGCATAGTCGATGCTAATGATAAATTAATACTCTGTTCCATGATTTTGTAAAACAATGGTCCTTTTCTTATCGTTGGGGTTTTCTGTATTTTTTTCCCTTCTCACCCAACCTTTTAAAAGGGAATCTTGAACTTTTGTGAATACATCTTAGGAAGAAAGCAATCTCATGAAGAGGTTGAAATACAAGTTACGCTTTCAGTGACAAGTGTTCTCTTTCCCTGACATTTATTAAATGTCGGCAGCACATTGAGTACTTGGCATATTATATTTTGCTTCTTTTAAAATGCTCAGATGATGTAGACCGAATACCGCTTTTGTTACTTCCAACAGGGAAAGGGGTGATTACGAACATTAACTGGTATGGCTTATCTAAATGTATCATAAAATTGTGTTAGTATTTTAAATCTCAGGAAAGTTTTTCAAAACATTAAATTAGTTTAAATTAAGGGAACTCTGTATCTGTCACATCTATAACTTCTTCGAGTCGTTTATTTAAAAACACAGCAATACACCAAATAAAGACATCCTTGACAGGCACTAATATACCTCCATATGTTCTCTCCAAGAAGGAATCTCACCTTTTTAAAGCAAAGGTGTCAATAGGGGAGATATGTGAGAAGAGTCATTGCCCTCTGAGCTGTCCCCATGTGAAGGAAGAGAGAAAAAGCATTGTTTATGAGCCTACAAGTCAGCTCTTATCATACGTAGACTTTACTACTGCTCTGACTATGGACTTTCCAGCTTCTGGGGCTGTAAGGACTACATTTCTGTTGTTGACTCAGTTCAGGGTATTTTGTAATAACAATCTAAATGATTGAAGAAACATGAAGATGCTATGTTCTCTTACAATCTGTGGCTACATGCTAGTGACCTTTCCAGCACTGCAGATGTGCCCGTTGGTGTGGTTATATGTACAGGGAGGTGGAGGGCACATGTGAGCATTGTCACAGTCTCCCTGTCAGTTGTGATGTCCCTCTTGTATTTGTACTTAAGTGCATGTCATCGAAGCCTAGCTGTTCACTTATAGAACAATTTGGTCATCCCCTTACTCGACATCTAGATAATGCAGTCTCCAGAAGAACCTTTTTATCCTCAGCCCCTTTCCACTGACTTCAGTTCAAGTAATGTTTATCTTTCACTTGATATATAGTTACTGTGTTATCATTGGTTTGTTGTGTTTGAATGTCTAGTTTCTGTACGTTAACTGGAGTAGAATATATAACTCATGATTATAAAAAATCACTCTCCTGATGAAAACCATGCTTAAATGTTTTGTCTTTATAAAATGTCTCACACTAAATCTCTCACATTCTAGTTAACAGTATTGGGAAGTAGGGGTGGTGTTTATATCATATGCCTCTATTACATTTCCTGAGAGGAATTGGGATTAACATTATCGTGAAGGGGTAGGAGGGAGCCCCTTTGTCCCCATTGCCAGCCTTCCATATGAGAACACAACAGCCACACAACAGCTATGGAAGAGAGTGGCTCTTCTCAGAAACCCACTGTACTCCAGCCTTGACCTTGGGCTTCCCAATCTTCAGAAGCAAGAACAATAGATTCCACTGCTGATAAGTTACCTATTCTGTACTATGATACTTTGCTGTAGCAGTGAGCAAAGACTAAGGCACTTATCCTATTACCTTCAGGATAAAGCCAGAATTTCAAAGTTTAAAAGAAAAGTAAAACTCCATAGATAGACTCCTCAGAAATAACAATAGTATAAACACAAGTTAGCACTCATGGAATGCAATGAAAACTATACCCAGGAAAAAAGTCATACCTCCAAAGATTTATCTCAATAAACAAGAAATGGATAAAAACCTCTTCAAAATATCAGAAAATACAAAAACAAACAAACAAACAAACAACAAAAAAAAAACTAAACTGTACAAAAGACAGAAATCACAAAGATGAATATAAAAATGGATCAAGAAGCAAAAAACCACAACCAATAAATAAATAAATATAAAGGTTGGGCCTTTAAAAAGATCAAATTATTGTCTTACTTGCTTTTATATCGCTTTGATAAGATACCATCATGGTGGCAAATGGAACAAAGAGTTTATCTGAAGCAAGTCAACTCTTGCATGGGAGTCCATGATTGCCATGACAGGGAGCATGGCAGCAGGCAGGAACTGGAGCAGTAGCTGAGAGCTCACATCCTGATCCACAAGCATGAGACAAAAAGAGAGACACCGGGTATGGCACAAGTCTTTTGACCCCTCTAAGTCCACCCCCATGGTCATACCTCTCCCAGCAAGGACACACTCCCAATCCTTCCCAAACAGTTCAACGAACTGGGGCCAAGTATTTAGACATAGGAGACTATGGAGGCCACTCTCATTCAAGCCACCCCAGTTACAACGTAATCACATGAAAAGTAAAACACATAAACTCACAAAATAAAGAGTTGTAAGGAAAATAACCATGGGTATAGAAAATTGAAAATTATCATAAATAATCACTAGAAATACTCTATATAAACAAATTTAAGAACTTCAAAAAATGAAAAATTAAAAAAACCAACAAATCTTTAAATACCTCAAGAGAAAAAAGTTAAATATAATAAATTACTATAAAAGAAATAATTTTCAGAGGGACTTTCTCCGGTTGGTTACACAGAATGATCAGGAAAAAACTCCTCTGTTACCCCAGTGCCATTGGTTAACTCTAGGGCTACATACATTCATACATACATACATACACACATACTCATTCTACCATTGCATTACATCCTCAGCCCCAATTTTATTGTTTTAATTTTCAGATGAGCTCTAAATTGGTCAGGGTGGTCTTGAATCCACTCGAAGGTTCAGCCAGGACTAATCAAGCCTTGAGCTTGCAATGCTTCTTCAGACTCCTTAGTAGCTGCAGATACAGATGCAATCACCAGGTCTGGGAATTTTTCAGGAAATCTTAACAAAATTTAGAGTAAATGGCAGGAAAACAAAACACCTTATAAACAACTCCATAAATTCAAAAGCCAATTAAAATTTAATATCTAGTCTGAAGATACAGCTCAGTGAGGGAGCACATCTTAACATACTCAAGCCGTTGGGTCAAGTCCCAGCAATGAGAAATAAACAAACAAATATTAAATCTGGCCTTTCACTCTGGGATGTCTCTCAATAAAATAGAAATAAATATATACACTTTCAACATAAAAATATTTTACTAAGCAAGGCATGATGATTCATGCCTGTACTTCCAGCATTCAAGAAGTTGAGGCAGGGGAACTGCCATGAGTTAGAGGTTAGATTGGATTATACAGACTGAGACCTTAACTCAGAAACCAAACCCAAGCCAAAACAAAACAAAAAAAAATGTATACACTTCTGTGATATGCATTAACACATGTGGGTGCTTTTATGTATGCACACACACACACACACACACACACACACACACACACTCCCAATCCCAGCATATTATGTATGCCTAATGAGACAATATTAGAATCATTTTTTTTCTCATGTCAGAGAAAAACAAAGGATTTCTCTCATCATCAATGTCTTTTTGTTACTCTGGTAATTCTGGACCATACAATTTAAAAAGTATTTTAATAGCTATATAAATAATAGAAAGGAGAAAAACTATAATTATGTACATTGATACTATATCACATTAGACACTCTGTTTCAGATATGAAATGTCTCCCACAGGATATATTTTGAATGCTTGGTGCCAAGCTGTTGACACTATTTGAGAAGGTTTGAGGACCTCGCTGGCAGATGTAGATTCTTACACCAGACCACTGGGTCCCACAGCAATCTGTGTCCATTCTATCTGCTGGGAACTACTCTGCTCTGCCATACCCTCCTCCCTATGAAGAACTGAAATGTCTAGAAACCATGAGCCAAAATAAGGCTGTCCTTTCTTCCTTCCTTCTTCCCTTCCTTCTTTCCTTCCTTCCTTCCTTCCCTCCTTCCTTCTTTACTCTTCTTTCCTTTCTTCTTCCTTCCTGCCTGACTGCATAAACTGAGGACATAGTGGGGAGTCCAGAGCAGAGAAAGAAAGTAGTAAACTAACCGTGGCCTACAAACTGGACCAGGTTGTCAGATGAGAGAAGAGGACAAAGAGAGTGAAGGCAAAGTAGACCAAGAGAGGGGGGCAAGAGAGAGGGGGCCAAGGGAGCATAGAGCTGAAGAACTGAGAAGCTGTGGGAGGGAAACACATGACCTGGGGGAGTTTAGGGTAAGGGGTAGGGTTAGAAGAACTGGAATCACAGGTACTTGAAATCCAGAGGAAGCCTGGTAGCCAGCAAGTACTTTGGTATGCTAATAGACACCAGAGATAACTGGTTGTCTTGAGTTTCTTTTGGCCTGAACTTTCCTTCCTTCCTTCCTTCCTTCCTTCCTTCCTTCCTTCCTTCCTTCCATTGTCAGTCAGAGGGTTTGATCCCAGAACTCCAGATGTACCTAGCACACCCATACCCATTTCAGTATGGTGGATAGGGTGAACTAGTATACAAAAAGTGGATGATGTCATATGTGCAAACAAGTTGCAATGTAGAATGGATAAAAATGCTTTATTGGCTGGCGGCTCTTCTGTTACTGTCATGCATGGTGCTCTCTTTGTACCATATTACATCAATCCTTTTTCTTTAAAACAAAGGGGAAAACTATTAACAACTATAACAAAAATAACAAAATATCTAGAAACTGATTTTTAAAAACACATTAAAATTACTATCTGGAACAGAAAAGATGAAGAAGTAGAATACCAGTCCATAATTTGGATAAGAACTTTCAAAAAGAAACTATGTTCATGCTTCTATAATCACTTGGAAATGAAATCAAAGTAAGAAGAAAGGTTCTGAGAAAGAATAGGAATAAAGTACAAAGATAAACTCTGCCAAGTATTAAGATCAAGCAATGCAATAAAAACAGTATTGTCTGGTGGGTGAAAAGATAAATCAGTAGTGCAAAAACAGACAATATGTGTCTAACTGATGCATACGCTTGTCTGGTTAGTGTGCATAGACAATAGGAAAACATTTCAAGTCATTGGAAAATAATTAAAATTACATTAGTTAATATGTGCTCTTTCAGCAATCGTTAGCCACACTGAAAAGCAAATTTATCACTACTTCCTATATTTTTAAAGATGATTTTATTTTTATCTGCTACTAAGTAAGCCACACCAGTCCCTTTCTGCATGGGGGCCTTGGATGCAACGGCTGTGAGCTGCAGCCGATTTGGGAGTGCATTCAACCTGTTGCCTACAGGAGTTGCCCTACAGGACCTCGGAGACAGTTTTCTGGTGGATAGTCATGTCTCTGATCTGAATGCTATCCCTACTCTAGCCACTGGACAGGAAGTTCTGTTGTTGCCTTTGGGAAGCCCCAGGGCAGTGGCCAGGACTCACACTGGCCAGAGCGTCCTGTGCACTATCAGGACTGTGATTTATGTCCCTGGCTGCCAGAAGATACAGACCTCAAAGAGCTGGGACTTCACCAAGTCTGATGCAGATGAATCTGGAGAGCTGGTAGTTGAGAAGCAGTGCGTCCTTGATGGCTGTGGGCTCAAATACAGCCCCGGTGTAGTTCCCTAGACAAATGGTAGGCCCTGCACTCCTGAGGGCTTCCATTGTGCTAGACTGCACCCTACAGAGTCATGTTCAGTAGTAAATCTCAGATCTAGTCAGTGTGTATGTGCACGCGTGTGTGCACGAGCGTGTACCTATGTAAGTATGTGCCACTTGTGGGTGAGTACCAGTGGAGCCTAGAAGAGATTATCAGACCCCATAGAACTGGAGTTAGACACTGCTGCAAGGCACCTAGTATGGGTGCTGGGAACCAAACCAAAGGACCTCTGGAAGAGCATCAAGGCCACTTAGCTTCTCTTAGCATTTTTTCAATCCCCATTATTTCATATATTACAAAAAAAACCCAAACAACTCCACATGATACAACATTTTAAAATATCATAAATATGCTGAAAGAAATACACCAGTCAAAAGGATATTCTTGGAGTTGATAAGGCATTTCTGAGTATAAAATGACCCAGAAGCCATAACAAAGTTCAAAGCCTGAACCTTCATTAGGTTAAAGTAGCTTTGTGTATCCACAATAAAGACAAAAATTAAAGGGGTAATTTTTTATTAAAAAACACCTATAAATCAACAAATTATATTCTGGCAAATTATTAAAGAAATATAAAAAATATAATCAGATATTCAGAGACAAAATATAGTTTTAGAATTTGTGAAATGGTATATCATTTTCAATTAAGTCATAATAACATGAATGAAAAGCAAAGCTAAAAGGAAAAGTGACATCTTTGAAAAAAGGAAAATTTAATTAAAAACTGTATTAATAAAAATATGTGTTTCTATATAGTTTTATGTTACTGTATAAAAAGAAATAATTTCATATGCATTAAAATGACAAGATCTGAAAATGTATTAAGACAAATGGTTACAGAATATGCTTGCTATCCCTTATGGGTGGGAAGCATACAGAACTAAATACTTTCTGGTTTTTTGCTTATGTGTGTGTGTGTGTGTGTGTGTGTGTGTGTTGGAAACTTAAAGTTTCTTTGGAAAATCAGATGTTTTGGATGTTTTGTTGGGGCAGACATGTAAAGGAGTGTTTTTCTGAAGCAGACACAGGTGAAAAGATGTTTTGCTAAAGCAAATGCATGAAAAGACACATGATGTTAAGAAGGACCCAACAGACAGTGGACAATGCTGGATGGTATTGGTATGTCTTGCCATTCCTTAATGGTCATCATTTGCTTCTTCTGAAGACACAGACAGATTGGCAGAGTGATGTCAGCTGAGGCACAACCCATGGCAGGACACATGGTGTTTGGAGGGAGTATAAATATAAATAGGACCCAACGGACAGTGACACAGCTTGCATAGCGAGCTTTACAATGCTTCTTGGACTTGGGCCTTTGCTGATCTTCATTTCCTTGAGAGAGGCACTGCAGAGAACTTCTCCTGGTGTCCCTGCTGGTCCTCGTGGCTCCTGCTGACTCGTGCTGATTCAGTGGAGGCCTGGCTGTTTCTGCTGGGTTGTGCCACCACTACTGATTCATGTTTGCTATCCTGACACTGCTGAAGTGAACTGCAGGTATACATTCTGACAACACAGACTGGATTGGATTTGCTCCAAAGAACTATTTCTAAACAGGCACACTTCCCCCAATATCCTAGTAACCTTTCTTTTCCACTACCTCTGGTGGGTGGTGGGCTAGAAGGGAGGTTAAACAATTTAATAACCCTTACTAAAGTAGGTTTTGAAAAATTAAAGCCTAGATGTGTGTATGTGTATATTATATCGACAAAGCTGTATGTATTAACCGTGTACAACATGATCAAGTATGTGTACACTATGGAATGACTAGGTCTAGCTAACTTGCAAATGGAATACCTTACATACTTATAATTTTTGTAAAATATTTCCAATGTCCTAAGATTTTATACAAGTACAGCACATTAGTCTGCCACCGTGTTACACAATAACTCACTTAAACTCATTCTTCCTGCTTCACTGAAATCTTGTGTCCTTTAGCAGAGCCTCTCCAACTCTCACTAACCACCTCAGCCCCAGAACAATCTATTTTACTTTCCATTTCTGTGATCCAATGTGTTTATGAAAAAAAAAATCTGGAAAATGTAGATTCAAATGTGGTGAGGTAACATCTTACGACTGTTAGAACAGCTGTTACCAAAAACAAAAAATGCCATTGAGAGGCTCAGCACAAAAAGGCCATGCCATCAATATTGAAGAGCTGAATTCTGTCCTCAGGACACAAGGTGGAAGGTGGGAACAGATTCCTGGAACCTCTACATTCACACTACGGCACACACATGCCTTCATGCCACACCACACCACACCACACAACAAACACTAAGTCTAAGTGAGTATTTGGGAGAAGGGGGAAAGCTTACACACTCTTGATGAGACTATAAGCTAGTCCACCCATTTAAGAAAGCAGTTTATAATTACATGAGTCAGAAATTTGTCTATCTGGTATATAGCCGAAGGAGACAAAAGCAGGGTGTTTAGGAGATAACTAGACTCCCATGTTTATTAAAACACTGTTCACAATAATCATGAAATGGAATCAATTTTAGTGTCCATCAATAGAGAAGAAGAAAAAATGAATGTGATTAATACATTCATGTTAATCACAGTGTTTATGAGTCCAGGGAAATGCTTGTCAGCAATAAAAAGAAGGCGGTCCTGTCATGTGTGGCAACATGAATGAACCTGGAGGTTACTGTGTTATGTGAAAAAGAACAGATGCAGAAAGACGATGATCTCATCTGTCTGTAGGAGCTCAAAGGACTACTCATATTTTAAAGTGTGTTGGCCACTCCTAATAGAACTCTCAGATTATAGAGACCTCAGACTGAAAGTACGTGCTTCTAGATCAGAGTACCTGATTATTAAAGGACAGAGACAGAATGTTGTGTTTTATAAAAAGATAAAAAGGATATGTTTGGTGAGGGCACGGTATTGGTTGGTGTGAGGGAAGGGGGTGCCTCTGCGGGCCCATGCTGAGGCATCCCTTCCCCCTGAGGGACCAGCTATACACGGACAGTGTAATATGGAATAGAGTTTATTTAGGGCATGGAGAGGGGAGTTGAGGGAGTAGAGACAGAGAAAGGTAGAGAAGACACAGAGAGAGACAGAGAGAGAGAGAGAGAGAGAGAGAGAGAGAGA
>JANHMN010000015.1:55481725-55518398 GCA_030674055.1 Rhabdomys pumilio
CTAGGTTAGCAGACTGAGGCAGTAAGTCTCTGAGATGATAGCTGTTATCAGGGAGTAAAGGATAGAATTCTTTAATCAGGACTTGTAGATAGTTCTAACATTGGTTCCAGGAAACAACCGATGCATCATAGTAATAGAACATAACATATCAAAGGATATATCTATTTTATTTTACTTTACTTACTTGTTTTATTTGTTTTGATTTTTTTGAGACAGAGTTTTTCTGTGTAGCCCTGGCTATCCTGGCACTAGTTCTGTAGACCAGGCTGGTCTTGAACTCACAGAGATCCACCTGCCTATGCCTTCAAATGCTGAGATTAAAGGCATGTGCTGCTGCTACCACCACCACCTAATGACAGCATCCATAATCCCATCTTTATCATTCCACAGGTATAATTCTCATATTTTTTCCTGATTTCATCTAGGAGATTTTCATTTATTTAATTAATTTTGTTTTATATATTTAGAATCTTCCAATCCAATGCTTTTAAGTCTTTCTCAATGTGACCTTTTGAACTATGTATATAGCTTTATAGTATACTACCTTAAGACTTAATTAGTTAATAAGTAAAATAGTTTGACAAAAGTAATTTACAGTTAAAGGGAGTGATTTTGGATTATAGTCTGAGGCAGGAGTGAGGTATGCTGCTACTCAGCTCACTTTCTCCTTTTATTCAGTCTAGGACCTCAACCCACAGGAAAGTACCACTAACAGTTAAGATAGCTCTTTTCACTTCAATAAGCCTAATATAAATCACCCCTCACAAGCATGCAAAATGGGTGGTCTCTACAATGTGATCATTTGTGTTGATAGTTTCCATTGATTACTTAACATCTCAATAGTTTAATGACTACTTTGTTATTCTTTGAATTTCAAATATGCTCTCTGGACTCATTTATTTAAGCACTTGGTTCCCAGTGGGTGGAACCTTGGACATATAGTCCTACATGCAAAAGGAAGGTCACTAAATGTGAGCACTGACAGTTGGAGGTAACTCTGATTACTGTCCACTTTCTCTGCTTCCCAGTCAGCCGGTCTGTGAGAAGCTGCCATCATGTACACCCACTGCCCCAGATGGGACTCATCTGCTTTGATCCTCTGATACATAAGCCATAAACTTTCTTCCTACAAATTGCTTCTATCTGTTATTCTGTCACAATAGAAGATTTTGACTAGTCTTTGGAAAGTGTTCATCCATAAGGCTTTTGTGGAAAAAGTGCCACAGTGAGAAACTGTGACAGAGAAAACAGACATAAGACACAGAAGCCATGAGCTTCAGAACCAGATCAGACTAAAGCAGTGCTGCTCCTCTGCCATGTTGTGCACAAATGAATAGAAGCACTGAACTCTCAAATGCACTTTTCTTGACAAGTGTTTTATCTAGCTTTCTAGCACAGCAACAGGAATACCTGACATGGGTTGCTTAGAAACAAAAGTTCATTGCACTCACAGATTTTGGAGGATCAAAATCCAAAACTAGACAGGCCCCATTAACAGGGCTGCAGTGATGGAAGCAGATACAGGTACATCAGGGCTGGAGCACATGTTGCATTTGGAACTAAAGCAAAGGGAGACTAGAGTCCCATAATTTTTTTCAAGTGCTCACTCCCAGTGACCTAAGGACTGTTCTCTAGTTTCACCTGCTACAGGTTCTACACTGCCTTTGAGGGACTTTCAACCCATCAACCATAATAATAAAAATGAAAGAATTCTTATTTAGGGAGTTGTGAGATTTAAAAATAATGACCAAACTGCATTTTGGGAAATGTCCACAGCACTGTGTCATAGAATTTCCTTCAATGATAGAAATTCCCTCTTTTACTCTACCTTATAGGATGGACAGTGAGTATATGCAATGAGTAAATGAGGAATTAATGTATAAATAAATTTTATTTTGTTTGTGGGTTTATGTAGCTACTATGTTAAGCGTCACAAGTCCACACTATGATCAAATCTCAATATAACAGTCATCGGCAAAGACTAATAATGGGAAGTGTGTATTCCCTAATCCAAAACTGTCTAAAACAAAACAAACAAACAAAAAACCAAAACAAAATAATACAAAACAAACAAAAATTATTGTTAAAAAAGGATCCTTATTAAAACTTTCTGAGATTGTTTTAAGAGATCTTAAGGCTTATTTACTTAATAATACATCACCAAGATCTTTCAAATTCTTACTGCATTGCATCTCTGAGTCCTTTTCTTCCTCTGAGACCAGGAGCTGTCCAGGTCTCCTCCTCAGTGCTGCCATATGTCAAATGTGAAATAAGAAAGGGCTTTTCAGAACTAGACTGAGAATCATATGTCTCCTAATACTGAAACCCTCAAGTTGCCAAGCCTACTTTCAAAAGCTCTTAAGAGAGTATTGTTTTGATGTCTGAGTTTGGCTGTACCCAAAATTTGTAGGAGTGAGTCAGACCCCATACTCCCACATGCTTGTTCACCTTGTCACTAAACACAAAACAGACACCAGACTCTTTAGTCCAGCCAACAAATACTGCTGCAAGAAGCTTCTCATATATTTCCCAACAATGACTCTATGCCAGTTTCTAAAAATACAAACCATTTTAGGCCAAGTAACCTTGGAGACCTCATGGTCTGAGAAACTTGGACCTCAATAGCTCTAATCCCCATGAACTCCTAGAACTGTCCAGCTATGAAGGGAGGGTTTTAATCATGAGCATTCATTTGTTTATACTTTGGAGACTTGATGAACCTGAGTAATTAGGGTTGCTTTCAAAATATGATTAAAACAGTAAACTAAAGATTAGTAGTATACTTTATAATCAAGATGTGATGAATTATAAATTTTCAACAATCCCAAATGCTTGCAGAAAACATGGGAAATTAACCAGCACCTTGTGCAAGTATGGAAGTACAAGCAATATGCTGTGATGAGTTGATGTCTAAAATTGATACTGAGTAGTCCTAAGAGTGCAATGAAATTGCCAATATTAGATTGTCGATGTTACCAGGATCTTGGGAATAAGCTAGAATGTCGGTACATTCTATTGAGAAAATGTAAACCTGCTAATGTAATTTTTCCATATTGCCAGAGTTTGGAACTTTTACCCTCTGGTTTTTATTCAAGTGTTCTTCACAATACATTAAACATTTGTCTGATCTGTGGTAGACTACCAGTGACAAACTTTCTCTATTTATGAAGAAGTTCTTGATTTGGTCCATGGTTTTTCAATGACCCCATAACTCAAAAGAAATATCATCTGTTTGACTGGGTTGAGAAATGTCTGGGTGATTAGCAAAGCACATTTCTGACTGTCTTCAAGGGTTTCCAGTGATGATTAGATGATTATAGATCTAATACAATATACAGTACACAATGATGGATTCAAGAAGTCAATACACTCTTGAGAGGTGGTCAGACTATATACAAAATAAAAAATAAGTAAGTTACAAATAAAATAAAATGAAAAAAATCTGTTAGCAGTTTCTGGAGACAAACAAAATTGCTAGTAACTGTTATGGCTCTTCTTGATTGTCAACCCGACTACATCTGGAATGAGCTGCAATCTAGAAATGGAGAGCACACCCGTGAGAGTTGTCTTCCTTGGTTTGAAGTGGGTAGATACACTTCTAGTCTGGACCTTTGAGGAAGGAAGATACATGCCTTTAATCTGGATTTTGAGGAAGGAAGACACGCCTTTAATCTGGGCAACACATTCTGCTGAAACCCTATGTAAGGGCATGGAAGGAGGAAGCTTTTGCTCTTTGCCTGCTTGCTCTCACCTTGCTAGCAAGTCAATTTCTCCACTGGCTTTAGAGTCCACTTCTTCAGAATTCCAGCAGCTACTGAAGAGCATCTGAGGCATCCAACCTTGTGGACTGAGCAACTTCTAAATTCTTGGACTTTCTGTTCATAACGAGCAATTGTTGGACCAGACAACATACAAGACAATAGCCTGTATGTCATTCTAGTAAATCTAATAAGTGTCTCCATATACACATATACATATACTCTCCATATGTATACATATATGGGGGGTTACTACATACATTCTGTTACTCTAAAGACATCTAATACATTAAAATTCAGTATAGTTTAGTAAATATCCATTGCTTATCTAGTTATGTGTTTAACATTGCCGTTGGTGTTATAAGGCATGAGCAACTGGCTATTGCTTGTGTGCACATTCTTCCTCATATTTGGGGTATTTTGTGGAAAGAACAGAAAAACGGAGAAAAGATAAATATAAATGAAATCCCATTGCAAATAATTAAATGAGGCAGTTCATAAATTATGACAAAGGCAGAGAAAAGTTTAGCTGGAATATTTCATGACATCAGTTGGGTCTTCAAAAAACTGAATAATTGGAGACAGGTCATAACTACTATATATAGTAAAAATCAACTGTGTGACTATATGAAGTCTATATAATCCAACCTAAACCTATGAAAGTGTCTTTACCAAACCACTCGGATTCATCCTAGTGACCTCCAGATCTTGGCTCACTATTGTTTTGTGAATTGTTTCCTTTGAGGTATTTTCAAACACTTTCTTGAGAAGGAATTCAAGGCAAGACATAAGCTCCTGGGTAAATGAAAGAAACAATGTGATACCTGAGCTCTCGGTTCTTTGGTTTTAAGTATTCTCATATTTCCTCACAGAAAACACAGGAGTCAAGAGGAAATGCTTGTGAAAGCCTGTGACTGTGGTCACCCTTCTGCAAATTGCAGTAAGTACAGGAAACAATGGCCCCTGAGAAAGCAGCTGTTTTCCTCCCCACCACAGTCTGACTAGCACAAGGAAAGATTATGTAAGAGCAAGTGTGCTTCATCCATAACCGAGTTTATTAGTTTAGCAGATCTGTTTGTTAATAGATGACCTTCCCAAAGACTCCACTCATCACGCCTCATGATCGGCGATCTCCGGAAACACCACTGAAGACTCCACAAAGACATCACAGAAAGACTTTGCAGCCCACCATTTTGGAGGATTTAGCATAAGCATAAGAATCAAAGATCAGTGCTCACTGCTTGAGTCTATGAACTGACTTCCTTGAAGCTACACAGACTGTGACCCCGGAGTTATCATGGACACTAAGATGACTTCCAGGCAAGTTATCTTCTATGTATAAAGACTTTGAGATGCCAAAAGTCAAAACTGGAAGATGGAATTGTGTCATTGAGGTCCCAGGTCAAGAGAGGGGCTAGAAATAAATAAATAACTGAGGAAAATGGTGACATGAAGGTCCCTTGACCTTGCTGAGTGCCAGGAGGCAGTATTCACACAACACTCTGTACAAACAATGCCCAGTTGAGCTGGGATGTATATAACCAGTACTCCTTTGAGTGTATAGATAGTAAAATAGAATTGTTAAATGACAGAATCCTGTACAAAAGGATGGAAAGTGTGCTGGTTTAAACTGGTTTCTGAAACTATGCCATTCTTCTCTCATCTCTAGGGCACCTGTGAGTCCTGCTATGTTTGGCCTGACTGCTGCTTAGTACCTTCCTCCCCATTAGGATACCAGCACACAATAATCTTAAATTTTCCAGCCTCCCTAACTGTCAGTTTAGCAAACCTGTGTCCTTTAAAAGTTACCCCGTCTGTGATGTTCAGTGATAATAAAAGAAAATATACTGAGATACGGGGTAGTTACTAAGAATAAGGTTAGCATTTTCTCTTTTTAATAGTTTCTTTTTTATTCATTATTTATTATTTTTTATTATTGGTTGATATGTGTTTATGTAAGGCCTGCCAGAAAGGGAGGAACTCCCTCCCTGCTCTCGGGAATTCACAG
Organism: Rhabdomys pumilio; assembly: GCA_030674055.1. NCBI lineage: Eukaryota > Metazoa > Chordata > Mammalia > Rodentia > Muridae > Rhabdomys > Rhabdomys pumilio. Next base: position 55,487,492 of record JANHMN010000015.1, read on the forward strand.
CCACCCCAATAACTGCAAGACACCGAACTTGATGTAATTAACAAGAGGTATATTTGCTTCAACGCGTTGAGGTTGCACTTCTCGCCTGTCCTACGCAGGCAGAGGCAAGCAATGAAGTACAACCTCCCCTTAGAGAAGAGAAAGAGCTTTTAAAGGGGAAAACTACAACCCAGGGGAGATGAGAGGGGGAATCATGATTAAGTATCTATAGAAAGCACCTGTCCAGTGTTCAGCTTCCATGACAGGTTCAAGAAACGGTCAGGGGGGAAATATCTCATACAAGCTTTTCTTTTCTTAAGAATCAAACCCTATTTCAGTTCAGTTCCTGGTATCCAGGGTGCACGGTCACGCTGACATGAACTCTCAGCTCTGAACACCTATCTTATCTATTTTGTCTTGTGGATAGCTAGTTTCCTAGGACCCAGAACGCAGAACAAGCTGGTCTGCACTCTGTCCATCTGTGGAAGGTTTAAGAATTTTTAACTCTTTCATTTACATGGGCATGCATATGCCACAATGCATGTGTTGGAGCCTGAAGATACAGAATCAGTTCTCTCCTTCCACCTTTAGATGGGTTTCAGGTTCAATACTCAGGCTGGAGCTACAAGTACCTTTCCAGCTGAGCCAGCTTGCCTGCCCCAGCCCTGCATTTCAAAAACCATATGAAATACCTTATTGCAGTAAGGAGTAAAGTTTCCCTATCTCACGGGATAGGATGTGTTAATCCAAGGCATGATGGAGCACCCTGGGCAGGATTGATTCTTGCAGTGATGTGTGATGCTGTTGTTTTGATGAAGCAACATCCCAAGCCCTGAGTGTTCTCCATAGCGGCAGAAGCACCTCCTTTCCCCACCTCACTTACCTCCCCACTCCTCTTCCTTCTCTCAGCTCTAGTCTAGCCACAATGGCCCCTCACCCTTTCTCCAGCACTTTACCCTGTTCCTAGGATTGTTAGAGCCAGAGACTAGGTGCTGGCAGTCTAATAAGCCAGGTTCAGGCACCCACTTTCAGTAGGCCAATCTGAAGAAACATAGAATAGTGGGAGGCAGAAAAGGAGTATTTATCCAATGCAGCCACACTGGGAAGAGGGGCAAAGCAGTCCAGCATAGCCTCTAAATCCATCACAGACAACCTGGATATCTCTCAGCTAAAGAATGGATAAACAAAATGTGGTATGTTCACACGGTGGAGGATTACGCAGTTGTTAAAAACAAGGATCCTGATAATAGGAGGTTTAGGTTTAAATAAATAGAAGGCAAGATGTACGCATAACTAAGTCTCCAGGTGCCGTTCTGCCTACCATCGTGTCAGCTCCAGTCTCTCCTGCCATGTAGTCTGACAAGTTGTTAGAACCTTGTGACATCTCCTTCCAAGGGCCAAAATTTCCCTCTGGCTGGCACCAGAGTTACCTTCTCCCAGCATGTGATGCCTGGGGAAACTTCCTTTTCTTGGATTCTGTTATCTCAAAACTCTGATACTCAAGGGGAGGACACAAACATCTCCCTAGAAAATCTTCATTCTCTGCCCAGTCCTGTGCCTTAGCACATACACTTTCCTCTCCTTACGTGCTCTTCTGTGGTTGGTCAGGTCACCTGTCTCCCTGTCTTCCTCTATTTTATTCAAAGTCAGTGAAACTTGTAATGTGTGTCATTTAAAGCTTCCCACCTCCTAACCTCCCTAACTGTACGTCCTATCATTTTTTTTAACCTTAATTTATTTGCAGTTTTGCTTACATTTCCTCCTCTACCAATGTTTGTAATATATGGATTTGTTTGGTTGGTTTTTTATTCTAATATGAGAATAGCATCCAGGAAGTGGCTAGGCACTTGGGAAAAGTCAGAAGCATGTAAGAGAAGAGCTGCAGAGACACAAATCCACATCCTTTTGCAATTCAGCTCAAATGGCCACACCCAGCAAAATATCTGGTCAGCACTATGCTACCGACTCGCTTGACTTTTGCTCCATTTCCTCTGGAGACTGCAAGGTATTTTATTAACATCCTGGTATGTGCCCATTGGCTGCTGCCCAGGAAAGAGCATCGGGAGAAGCAAGGTCAGATATTTGTGTTGCTGACCTACCGGTGGAAGGGAGCACCACTGGGAAGAGTGGGGTGAGATGGTCTAACCTTGGTTGTACAAGGGAGATAAAGCATATGAGGGATCCCCTCCCATGTAGGTAGAGCATCTTGCTAAGTGAAAAGCAGTAACAAAGGCCACTCGTCTCTCTCTTGGGCTTCTTTTTTTCTTGTTTATGGAATCCGTTGTTTGGACTTGGTGGCTGAGAGAAATCTGACTGCAGCACAACCATGAAGGAGATCTAGAGTTTTGCCATCAAGAACTCCATTTCCCACTGGGCGTCATGTTCTTCTTTTGAGTTTTATTCTCTTGGCCTAGAACAGTGCTAAATTACTCTCATATGGCTTGCTTCTGGGTCAGTGTTTATGTAAAGACCTGGCTATGTCACCGGGTCTTGTCAAAGCCAGGCTCTGACCATTGGGAATAGGGGAGTGACTGGCAGGAAGGCTCCTCTTTCTACCTGATGATGTGAAGCTCATTCTTCTAACTCTGTGGATTTCATTTTGTGAGGGTTGGAATGCTCCCACCATATGAAATTATCTGTCGGATTCAGAGGACACTCAGAGAAGCAATAAACCAGGCTTTAGAGTCAAACAGCTCTAGCTCCAGGACTCATCCCAGTTTACATGAACTGAGCAAATGACCTAACCCAGGGGAGACTCCACTTTCTCATCTCTACAATGGGAACAACGTAACCCATATCACGATACTCTGTGGTGCTCAAGTGAGATAGCCAATGCATGAAAATTCTCCTTGTTTGTAAGCACTAGTCTTCCAAGAACCCAGGGCTTAGTTTCCTTCATGTTGATGTTTTCTCCTTAAATGACAAGAGGGAACACAGAAGACAGGAGAGGGCAATGAACAGTGGAGTCAGCTGGGGAAACTCTGGCTGAAGTGACAAGATCAAGTTGCCAGCATCAAAGCTGTTGGATGAAGGCGAGCAGGAGTCCTGTGGGAAGCTGAACCACAAAAGCCTTAAGATGTATGTGAAGTGGCCCTCCCCATCCTCTCCCCCCTCTCTTCCTCCTTCCCTCCCGATACGCCCCAGTCATCCTCTCGGTGCCATGCCTAGTGCAGGTTCACAAGGATGTTCTCTGCACCTTGATGCAGAAATCCCAGGCTCAAAACACAAAACCAGTCTGCTCTACCCCATGTATGCTGTGTGACCTTAAAGGGGTTGCTTAGCCTCTCTGTGTCCCACTTTACCCATCTGTGAAGAGGAACTTTAGGGTTAGTATCTACTTTGTAAGCTTGAGCTGAAAATTGAATGAATTCTTAATGACAAACTGACCTAAAACAGTTTCTAGCATACAGGCCTTTGGAGCTCCCTATTATTGTCCATGACACAAAGTGACTGGAGCATCTCTGAGGCTCTATGACAGTCATTAAGAATTTTCCCTATAGCTATTGGACTTCACCTGCCCTATGCCCTGTCCAGCCTCATCCATCACTCAAATTTCACAACTTCCCTGACTGGCAGAGATTATGCAGCTCTCCAAGTGTGGCGTGGTTGGCTCAGTATGTTGTCATAGATGCTCTTTGCTTTTGGTTGGGGAAATCTAGGTATTTATCTTATCACAGTCCTGTTGTGTTCAGGAAAATAACATTATGTTCCTGCACAGGAAGGCGACACCAGGAGTCTTGATTCTGAGCAGGGTTGGCACAAACATTCATGTTATCAGCAGAGAGAATCAGAATGGGCTGTGCTCTTCCACGGGACAATAGAAGCCTGTAGCACAGAGCTGCTCTTGTCATCAGCAGAGGCCCGAGTGCTCAGTAGACAGAAGTCGAGAGCCAGGACAACACTACAGCTCTGTGTTCAATGTAGGAGACCTAGGGATTGCTGATCCTCCAAAGGGCCAATTTCTCAACTATGGAATGAGAATTATAAAGCCTGCTTCATGGGTCTGCTGTGTTACTGTTTCTTTGTTTTGTTGTCTTGAGAAATAGTCTTGCTGTATAGTCTTGGATGACTTGGAACTTCTTGTGTAACACAGGCTACCCCGGAATTCATGGTAGTCCTCCCCCATTCAACCTCCGGAGTGCTGGAAAGTGAGGCATGCACCACCATGACTGGTTTGTATATTGTTTTAGGAATTAAGGGAGCCCAGGGTGGGATGAGAATATGATTAAAATACATGATATTCAAACAAAAACTGTTTTTTTTTAAAAAGGTCCTAAGGAAGCCATGGTCCCCAGAGAGGAACCAAGGAGAAGGAATACCTGAGAAGACCACAAACTGTACTACTAATGCTGAGTACAACCACTCCCACTAGCCTCGGCACATGCAAGGCCTTCAGTTCCAGAGTCTTCTTTAAAGGACAGGACCTTCCTTGTGTGTTTGTTTGCTCAGTGTAGTTGTTCTACTGACTGTTATGTTTTAGCTAAATGGTCTATTAAGGCTGTTCAGAAAGCAAAGCCCATGCAAGGCATTACAACAAAAGATATCCATTGTCCTCATTCTAAAGCCTCACACAGCCTCGATACCCATTACTAGTTTCTTTGTGCCCTGCCAGAGACTTGGAGAATACAGAAGAGGACATCTGCACATTACAAAATATAGTCTCTCCTATCTGTCCCCCTTGACCTCAAATGGCTGCACCCTATGCCCATTGCCCATTGTTCTATAATTTGCTTTTTCCCCTTACTGTTAGAAAGCCTTCCACATCAGTATATAGAAAGCTTTCTCATTTTCTTTCCTTATTATTTAACCACTGGATGAGTTCTTTTTTGTGACTATACTCTCATTTGATAGTCTCCTACTGAAAGAGACTTAAGCAACTAGTGACCTTATAATATCATACTTATTTGAGTATCCATTAGTTTCTGAGGCTCTTAAAACTGGCAGACATTTTTTTCCCACTCACATAGACACAGAACTTGGTATTTCCTTACTAACTGCTTGCTGACTGGATGAAAAAGGTCATACCTTCTGAATTATTCATTGTGGCAGAGAAATTCTTAATCCCTTTGATAGCAGCATCCTTGGACATCTTGACTTTACATTGGCTGATCACAGTACCATTGACTGACAGGCAGATGTAACCTTTTGTAATCCTCTCCTAAGCAGCAAATAGAAGAAGGCTACCTCTGACTTGGGAAATTATAGTCACCAATCTAAACAGACAGAAACTTGTGTGTAGTGTTTGTTATAAGTAAGCCATTCTACCTTTCCCAAAACTCAGTGAGATGTAATCAATTAATCAATTACCAAATAAGAAAAACAGCAGAAGATGAAAACTGAGTCTTCATTTTTACTTCAAGTCTCCTGAAGTTAATATGTCTTGTTCTCAGAGTACAACTATCTTACCTTAGGCTTGTATCGGAAAACATAATAATTGAGGTCCAGGTGGGGTACAGTTTACTTTAACTGAAGTCCAGGTCGGGTGCAGCTTACTTTCTGCATTTCTAACAATGTCATGGAGATTAGAGCTACTGACCCACAAAGAGTACTTTTCAGGGTTTAACACACAGAATCAAGTGGTGGAAGTATTTATAAAACACATGAACAAAAACCCAATGAAAATAATGAAAAACCTTTGGTATCGTTATCTTGAGGTTGCTGGATTTCCTTCTGGCTTGACCTCGACTTGGTTATTTTGTTGTTGTTGATTTTTTTTTTCGACTAATTGCCTAATGCGATTTGCATCAGTTGTAAGTTGAGAAATGGGGGGGACTCCCCTTTGCCACATCCCCCACTGGCCCGTCTGATAGAGGCATGGGAAGATCAGCCCCAACACATCGAAATTTCCCCTAAGGCTTCAGCTACGTGACAAGAACAATGGATAGCTCCACACAGAGCTTTTTCCTAGGCAACATCCTGTGCTAAAGCCCATGGTGCTGGCAACCGATTTCAGATTCTTAACTGTGAAAGCCTTGGCTGTCTACATTATGTGTACAATCTTATCCTGCAGTTGCCGCAGACATCCCAGCCAGGTCTCTTTGTGAGTAGATGAGACATGCACACTTACCTCTGAAGTCATGGAGCATCTAATTCTTATTTACACCTCAACAGAGGAATATAGGCTCTGCACAAAGGAAGTTAAAAACCCAATAACAAATGAAGCCCAGTTCAGCTGGATCCATGATGACCACGAAACACACAACCATGAGACAGAAAAATTCAATGTTGAACTATTCTTATTCTAAAATTCTTATTTCCTCAGATTACCTTACAAGAATCCAATATGGAACCCTAGCTGACCTAGAACTCCCTATGTAGACCAGGCTGGCCTCAAACTCAGAGAGTGCTAAGATTAATGGAACATACCACTATGTGGGGTTGGTACTCATGCTGGTGCCAGTGGCTTATGCTGTCTAGCAAAATGGCTGGTGCTGGGAAGGGAGTATGTTGTTAATAGGGTGTCAAGTTGCTGACCAATTAAAATAACTGGCTGACACTGTAGCTCTAGTTTTAGCCTGTGGGTGGATCCTCTCATTTGACCAATTAATATGAGTCTTTTTGTCTCGTTGGTTTGATTGGTGTCTTAGTCACTATTGTTGCTGAACTAAAATACCACAGACTAGGAGATTTTTAAGTAGCAGAAATGTGTTTCCTCCAAGACTGAAACATTCCATCCTCCAGGAAAGGTCTTTACAGAGGAAGGTAAACAACTCAAGATAGCTTCAGGAAGTCCCTGAAACTGACCAAATTCCCTTATCCCACCCCTCAACCCGCACCCTCACCCCCACTGCCTTCTACCTCCAGGCCAAAATAAGCAATAAAAGCTGAGAATCCTCTCAGATTTCCATCTGAGAAAAGAACTGCAAAGGCTGGTCTTAGACCAGACCAGCTGCCTAGAAGAAACAGAAAGCGGCTGAGTTGCCTAGAGATTTAAGCCAACTAAGGCTCCTGGAAAAAGACACTCCAACCTTCTGAGCTGCCTGCAGGCTGTACAGTCTGCCCCAGGTTTCCAATTTTGTGAGCTGCCATCTATGATGGAGTGGGCTTTGGTGATGCAGCTGTCTTTGAGTCATTTCTGTTCCTGTAAGTAACCCCTTACCACATTCCTTTAAGAAACTCCAGTAATTCTGGTTCACCAAGTTGGACTTTGGTAGTGTCTGTACTTTGGTCTGACATGGGTTCCATATCTGGGGTGAGTAGATGTATGTGTTGCATCTCCCCAGGAAAAGTTATGTCACACAACAGTGGGATTTGACTTTAATCCCAGTACTTGAGAGGCAGAGATAGGCAACTCTCAGGAGTTCAAAGTCAACCTGATCTACATAGTGAGTTCTAGGACAGTCAGGGATATGTAGAGAGACCCTGTCTCAAACAACAACAACAGCAGCAGCAGCAGCAGCAACAAACAAAGAATGCACAAAATTAGGGTTAGGCATCCTGCCATACCCCAACACTCAAGAGGCTGAGAAAGCAGGATGGCAAATTCAAGGGCAGCCTGAACTGCACAGAAAGTTTCAGGACAGTCTTAGTTACGTAATAATACCAAAGAAAGAAGGGGAAGCATAAACTAATAAGGAAATGAAAACACAATGGATAAAATAACAGGGAAACAGAAGTGTGTTGCTCAGTGTCTGGGTTTAAAAAGCCAGTGCTAAGAAAAAAAAAAAAGAAAAAAGAAAAAAAGCCAGTGCTTGAGCCAACCATTGGTCTGAGCATGAGGTCCCCGATGGAGGAGAAGGGACTGAAGGAGCTGAGGGGGTTTGCAGCCCCATGGGGGTGGGGGGCAGAGAGCAACAGTGTCAACCGGCCAGACCCCAGAGCTTCCAGGGACTGGCCCACCAACCAAAGAGTACACATGGAGGAACCCAAGGCTCTGGCCGCATATGTGGCAGAGGATGGCCTTGTTGGACATCAGTGGGAGGAGCAGCCCTTGGGCCTGAGGGTGTTTGATGCCCCAGTGTAGGGGAATGCCAGGGCAGGAAGACGGGATTAGGTAGGTGGGGGAACACTCTCACAGGGGCAGGGGAAGGGGGATAGATAGGAAGTTTCTGAAGGGGAGACCTGGAAAGGGGAAAACAATTGAAATGTAAATAAAGAAAATATTCAATTTAAAAAAAAAAAGAAAAAAATTATTAAAACCCAGTGCTTGGAGCAGAAACTTTCAGTGGCACTCTTCAGATCTACTCTCGTCCCTGCCACTTTCTCTTCTTGGGCACTGCAACCCGATTGTTCACATTTGCCACACAGCTACCAGGCTCCAGCCAAGAATAGGCACAGTTCTTAGAATGAGGGACTTCCATATGACTCTCGCCTTATCACTTACTGGTAATTGCCAGCTTCCCTGCTGGCTGAATTTGCCTCCTGACTGTGCTTTTCTGAACTCTACCTGACCTTGACATCTATCTGAACAGCCTGGAACTCTCTGGGAAGGCACTGGGTCGGTCGTCAACATTCATTTCCCAGCTGTTTACCACCCCCAAGTCCCTCACATGGAGGGGCCCTGCCTCCACTGGGCTCTAAGCTCAAAGTCCCTTCACCTGTGTCACATTAGGGACCTGACTAGAGCCAAACTCCTCCTTGTTCTTATGCCCAGCCAGCCTCACGTGTTCTCCTTTCCCCAGATGGCCAAGGACTGGCTGTCCCTCTACTCAGGCAGACCTGCATGCCTCAGGCCATCCGTCTTCCCTGGAAGCTTCTTCTACAGCTTGGAATGGTGTTGGAGGAAACAGCTGGGTCAGGGAAGAAATAGACAAATGATTCTACATTCTTGTTTCCTTTTCACTCTTACACCTCTCCTATAGCAAACCTGTAGCTCGGGCCACCACAGCCACTGCCAACCTTGATTTTACCAACAAATTTTCACTCTGATTCTTTTTCAATCCCTTGTATTTGTTTTCAGTTGCTACCATAACAGAATACCAGGCTGCAGAGAACAACAGTTCAGCCGGCTTGGCTCAGTTCTGAAGGCTCTAGAGGGTAATGTCTTCCAGGCCACACTCTAGGCTTCTGGAGGCTGCTGAAAGCCTTGGTATTCCTTGACTCCTGGAATCATATCTGTAATCTTTGCCTCTTTAACATAGACTTCTCTGTGTCTTTACCCCTTCTTTCTATGTATTCTCCTCTTCCTTCTCTGTATGTTCCTCTTCCTAAGGGCAAGCCAGCGCTTATATTTAGGTTCTATCCTAATCCAGTATGATTTCCTCTCAATTATTTTTATTTAATTAAACAACAAAAGACGCTATTTCCAAATAAAAGTAGATTCTGAGGGTCCAGGGGAATATGAATTATAATGACACACATGTATGTTAATTTTTATTAGCATGACAAATACTTCAGAATAGAGAAATAATTTAGAAGGAGTATTTGGCTCATGATTTTAAAAGTTTAAGCCATGGATATAACTTTAATTTTTTTTCAAAACCTATTTTTAATGATGATTCTTAAAGGCTTTAACCTCCCTTTTAGCCCACCACCCACCAGAGATAATGGAAAAGAAAAGAAACCCGGGAAGTGGACCTGTTTAAAAATGGTTATTGCCTGGAAATTGGCGGTTCAGTTCACAGGTCAGCATCAGCAGCTCCATCCACTCACAAACACTTCACGTATCGATATATCAACAGTCCAGTTCAGTGGAGTCGGGATAGCAAACAGGAATCAGCAGCAGTGGTACTACCTAGCAGAGACAGTCAGGCCTCAGCCTCAGCACCGGTCAGCAAGAGGGACCAGGAGGGTCACCGGCAGAAGTTCTCAGCTGTGCCCCTCTCAGTGAAGTGAGGATCAGCAAAGACGTGAGACCAACAAGCACTGCTCAGCTAGCTCTATAAGCAAGCCTAGCTCAGCCTCCGTCACTGTCTGTTGGGCTTATTTATAAGCCTTCCAAACACCATGTGTCCTCCACTGATCTTACCTCAACACATGAGTCTATCTTAGCTGACATCACTCTGCCAATCAGCCCAAGTCCACAGAAGCAGCAAGAAACTGTAGCACATTACCAGAAGTCATTTGCTGAGCTTCTCTCTATGGCGTCCTGATAAATGCAGCTCAACTATGCAATATAAGGCGGACCAATACATGTATGTTAGCAAAGAATTCTTTATCACATGTCTTTTCACGTGCTTGCTTTAGCAGAACATCCTCTCTCCTGTGTCTGCTTCAGGGAAACATTCCTTCAAATGTTTGCCCCAGCAAAACCCCATCCAACACAACTGACTTTCCAAAGAATCCTTAAGTTTCCACTTCACATGGACACTTGGTCCTGTTGTTTCTGGATCCCTGGTAAGGCAGAGTATCAAGTAAGCAGGGGTGGGGGTGGGGTAGGGGTGCAGAGGTGGGTGGAGAACAAATTGCTACTCCTGACTACTGGAAAGCAGAGACAAAGGGACAAGGCACACTCATTCCCAGTTGACCTACTTACAATCATGTGCAACCACTTGTCATCTCTACATCCTCCTGATAATATCATTAAATTATGAATCACTTAACAGATTAATCCATGAAGGTAGAGCCCACGAGATCCTTTCACTTTCCCAAGGCCCCACCTCTGTACCACTGCTTTCTTCAAGGACCAAACCTTCAATGCATGTTACTTTTAAAGAAACACTTAATTAATTATCCAGGCCATAAAGCTGGCCAAACCCACTCTCTCGTAGGAACAACGTCTAACAAGCTGCATCCTTTCCTTTCCCTCATCTTTCTGTCCTGCCCAGTACTTGTGCTGTCGGTAGAACCTGCGCTGAAAAGTTCTCACATGCAGTTATGTCAAAAAATAGCTGGATCTTCACATTCTTCTGGCTTCTGCCTGTAGGGGACTTATGTTCTTTCATCCTTGGGGCTGATCTGATTGCAGGAGCATCTGAGCTAAATACTTCACCCCATGTCAAACATTTTCTACATGAAGTATGAAACTCACTGAGATGGCAAGAACAGTCCAGTATGGTTTTTGTCAAATACTGTGTTTGCATGTTTTTCCTGATACAGTCTTGCTATGTTGCTCAGCTGGCCTCAAACACAGCGTTACTAGAATGTGTAGGAATATTCTAGAGTCTGAGTGAGGGAAAGAGGTGGCAGTTAAGCTACAGAGTGTTCACAGTCATCCTAATGAGTAGTGTGTTTGCACTGAGAACAGTGGAAATGGGTTAGTAAATGTCTGAGAAGATCCTCTTTGTAGAATTGTCTTATGAAAACCATTGTCCTAAGCTGGGGGAGCACTAGATTAAAAGCACTTCCTGCTTGTACTGGATAGTATTATGTCAATGTGACACAAGCTGAAGTTACTTGAGCAGAGGGAACCTCAGTTAAGAAGATGCTTCCATGAGGCATTTTTTAAATTAGTGATTCATGAAGAGTGTGAGTCAGAGTTATGTTTTAAGTTTTAGTTACTGTACCTAAGAGATCCATGAAATGGAAATGCTCCTGACCTGTAATCCCCTTGCTTAAGGACAGACACCTATAAAGATGCTGGAGGCTGTCGTTCATAGGAGATAACAGGCCACCTGTTCTCCCTTCCCAGACAAATCTCTTTGACCCAATTACAGTGGATGTGGACAGGAGGTATGCAGGCAGGAAATATGTTAGAATGTATGCTTGCCACTGATTGGACCTAATAGAAAATATAGTGAATTGTAGGTTATGCCTTTTTAAGCCCTGGCAAATAGTGACTCGGGGTCATTTCTCTGGGAACCCAACTATGGACCTGGCCAGAATATATCCACCTGACAGTATTTGCTTCAAATTTGGCTTTAACTTATGGTAGTGGCATTATTCTTGATTACCAAGATTAACAGGGAGAGGGCGTAGGCCCAGACTAACCCTGATCTTGTCGTCCTGAATTCTATAAGAAAGCAAGCTGAGCAAGCCACAAGGGGCAAGCTAGTAAGCAGCACCCCTCCATGACCTCTGTATCAGCTCCTGCCTCCAGATTCCTGCCCTGTTTGAGTTGCTGTCCTGACTTCCTTCAATGATGAACAGTGATGGAAGTGTAAGCCACATAAACCCTTTTCTTCCCAACTTGCTTTTTGGTCATGGTATTTCATTGCAGGTATCTAAACCCTAACTAAGACACTGTTCTTGCAGAAGACCATAGTTCAGTTCCCAACATCTGTATCGGGTGTCTCACAGCATCTGAAACTAGAGTTCCAGGAGATCTGACACTACTCTTGGCCTTCACAGGCACCTGCACTCATGAAGCTGACAAATAGGCATGTGAACATGCACATAGGTAAAAATACATTTAAATATTTTAAAGAATTTTATTCTTATATGCAACGTGGAAAACAAGGTAAAGGGTGGGGTTGGGGTGACTCCTAGGTGTAGAGAGACTTAAGAGATGGTATTCATCGAATGTGATACTCTGGGAAGGAGTCTGGTAACAAAGGAGGGGAGAACATCTCTGCGACAGGTTAAATTTGATTTACTAAGGAGACTGTGAAAAGAAGGTGTTGGAGCAGGGTCTAGAAATTGCGTTCAGATGAGAAAATTGGATTAAGTAAGAGAGCGTGTAAAACATTGAGTTGGGCATTTGGACCTTGGTACTAAACCCACATTGTGCTTTCCCATTCATAAAAGTCTTTAATGTGATCAAATTAAATTTGTAAGGCTATCTTAGCACATTTCAAACTACTAATACAGCCCCAATACACTTTAAGAAATTAATAAAGATTAGGGAGGAAATAAGGAGATTCTGTCCCTGAAAAATACTTTTTATTTCTGTGAATATGAAATTTGCCTCTGGGAACGTCACAGCAAAGGGGCTGAGAATCTCCACTTGTTTACGAAAGCTTGCTTGGTTTTTTGTTTGTTTGTTTGTTTGTTTGTTTGGGCCAGGTAGAAGTTAATAGTTCCAGAATGGCCTTCTATACTGTTATCAGTAAGAGGACTAAGTAAAGAGACAAGAACTCTGGTTCCTGTGACCACCCCAACCCCCGCATTTGTCAGGACTGCCCTTGGGTTCCTTGGATAAATTGTTTTAGATCACTCAGTTTTTAATAAACATAGCTTACTGTGAAAGTCTCAGCAAAAGCAGTGCTCGTGTCGTGAGACAGAGGGTTCATAGAAGTGCCTCCAAAGAGCCAGGCCTGCTTAATATACCATCCCAGAGCATGAGAAGTCGCAGAAACACTCCATCATCTGATGGCTGGTCACCCGTGTTTGCTGTGGTTACTTTTCCAGCATTTCCTTTTAAGTCAGAGGTCAGCGATTTCCCCAGTTCCTGCCCTGAAGACAGATGGAGGAAGAAGTGAATTGCAGAAACAGCTGCTTGGAGATCCTGGCGCCTGAAGAAAAATCAGTCTAGGGGCAAGAAGCAAGTAAATTGAGGCGCCACTTTGGGGCTAAAAGCCCCTGGGACTCTAGAGTCTTGGGAAACAAGAAAGGCAGCTGACTTGAACCGCTGACAGCGGAGCTGTTCCCACCCACCCCTGTCCCATTCCAAGAGGAAGTAAGCACTCAGAAGGAGCCTGGGAGAAGCAGTCTGATGATGTGCTCAGGTCTCACAACTTAGGGTGGAGAAAAGGCCTGTTGAGGGGATAGGGAGTTTACATTTCAGCTTTACTAATGGGCTCTGTGGTCTTACCTCTCTTTCTTTTCTTTTCTTTTCTTTTCTTTTCTTTTCTTTTCTTTTCTTTTCCTTTCTCTTTCTTTTCTTTTCTTTTCTTTTCTTTTCTTCCTTTGTCTTTTTCTTTCTTTTTTTTTTGACTTTTAAAAATGGATTTATTTATTTATTTATTTATTTATTTATTTATTTATATTCGCTTTACATACCAGTCACTGACCTATTCCCAGTCAGCCCCTCTCATCCTCTCATGATAGGGGCTTTCCCCTTTCCCCCTCTCCTTCTCCTCTGGGTAGGTGGGGCCCTCCTATGTGTCTCTCCACCCTGGTGCTTCAAGTTTCTGTGAGGCTCGGCCCTTCCTCTACCACTGAGGTCAGACAGGGCAGCCGAGCTAGAACATACCCCATGTACAGGCAACAGCTTTTGGGATAGCTCCAGCTGCAGTTGTGTGGGACCCTCATGAAGACTGAGCTACACATCTGCTACATATGTGTGGGGAGGCCTAGGTACAGCCCATGCATGTTCTTTAGTTGGTGGTTCAGTCTTTGAGAACCCCGAGGGTCCAGGTTATTCGACTGTCTGTCTTCCTGTGGAGTTTCTGTCCCCTTAGAGGTTGTAATCCTTCCTCCTATTCTTCCATAAGAGTCTCCAAGCTCCACCCACTGTTTGGCTGTGGGTTTCTGCATCTGTCTGAAGAGAGGCCGGTAGGGGCATCTCTAGGAAGAAATGGAGACCTGGGATAGGGGAGGTGCCTAAGAATCAATGGGGGTGTCATTATCTGTGACTCAGCATTGGGGGTATGGAGCCTGTAGAGGCTGCCTCCTGTGGCCAGGCAGGAACCTCAGTAGAGCAATAGGGACATCAACTCACCCACAAAACTTTTGACCTAGAACTTATCCTGCCTACAAGAAATGTAGGGGTGAGGATGGAGCAGAGCCTGAGGGAGTGGCCAACCAATAGCCAGCCCAACTTGAGACCCATCTCATGGACAGGCACCAATCCCTGACACTATTAATGATAGATACTCTGGTAGGCTTGCAGACAGGAGTCTAACACGGCTGTCTTCTAAGAGGCTCCACCCACCAGCTCATCAGACAGATACAGATACCCACAGCCAATCAGTAGATGGAGTGTGGGGACTCTTATAGAAGAATAGGAGAAAGAGCCTTAACTTCCTTATTTGTGTGATTTTTATTATTCATGAGACTCTCCTTATAGACGGCCACATAGATAGTAAGATCACAGACAAGAAAGCAAAGCACAGAGCCCAACACAGAGCAAGGACTATTTCCCAACATGTACATGAGATTATCTCCAAAGCAGACTTATGATTTGAATCTGGAGTGTTTCCAAAGGGCTCATGTTTTTTGAGTACTTAGCTCCCAACTTGTGATATTATTTTAAAGGTCATGGAGCACTTAGAAAGTAAATCCTGGCAGCAAAAATAGGCCACTAGTAACTCTAGCCCAGTGTCATATACTGGCAAGCTCAGCATTAGGGAGGAGAGTCAGGAGGATCAGAAGTTCAAGGCTCAGCTACATAAGAAGTTTAAGGTTGAGAGCAGCCTGGGCTGTATGAGACCGTGTCTAAATGAACAGAAACAAGTAGCAGGTCACTAAAGATTGGTCTTTAAAAGTTGTACCCATGCCCTGGATCTTTCTATTCAGTAACCGTGTGATGAGCCACTGGCACAAGCTCCTCCCACTCGCTTCACATTGTAAAGGACTGACATCCCTCTGAACCAAGAGCTAAAGCACAACTTTCCTTCTTTAAGTTCTTCCTATCAGATAGCTGGCCTTAGCAACAAGAAAGTAACCAACACGGAGACATACACTTGACCGTGTCTTGTGGACCTCAAGAAGAACCTTCAATGTGAGGTGCCAACTAGGACAAAGGGAGGTTATAATCTCTACAGACAGACAGACAGATGGATGGACAGACACTGGACTGGAACCACCAAACTCCAAGGAGTATAAGTTCTATGGAATGTTCCTTCACATGTTTTAAGCCACCCACAGCTCAAAATGTGTTTTGGATCACTGGTCTTCAGGACTGTCAATGGTGGAAATATTTTTGCTACAAACAACTACTTGAGCATGTGCCAAGTCATAAATGTCCCCCAGGGTCCAGTAGTTCTAGGAAACAGATCTGATGGGAAAGTCAAGCAGTTTTCTCGACTATCACAACCCTTTGGAGAAGTGACTATCACTCACAGCAAAGAAAAAACGTTGAAACATTTTTCAGACACTTCTATTTCTCCCATCATCTTTACTGTGTTTTGATTGTACACCAGGCAGCTGATAAGCATTTTAAACCTCTGGGTATATTTGTCATCTACACCTAGGCTGTCATGTGTGACCATCCATGTACATAACCACACTTGCACTGTCATCACAGGAATATGGTGAGGTATTCCCTCCTTGCTTGTTCCCCATGCAGATGCATCTCACAGCGTTCCCAGCATATGCTTGCTAGTCACACAACTGTCAGAGCCACTCGGAGAAAGATCCAAGAGCTGGGTCCTGTGAAGAACACAGCCCTCTGCATCACACAGTTTCACCACTACAGTCTGCCTGAATAACACAAAAGGAACTCTGGGTGATTTAGCCCTTCCCTGCTCAGCTGAGGTCAGGGAGCTGCACACACCCCTATCCAGTTCCCTCCATGACCAATTATTACCCTTTAAGACGATTAGTCTTCTGAATTTGCCCTCCATTTCCTTTATCTAACTCAGTGGTTTTCAACCCTGGTGACATCCTGCTTATTAGAATCACCTATAAACTAAAAATATATTTAGTAAAATATAATTGGTCCTCAACCAATAGCTAAAAATTAAATGTGGGAGTATGGAATTTATACATTGGTATTTTTAAGAATTTCAAACAAGGAGGGGAGTTGTTAAAGATATCAATTCATGGGCATCACAAGGAGATCTGGGAGACTAACTGAAGGGCTTAGAACACGGAGTGAAGTTCAGCCCTCCTAGTACGCTGCCCTACAGCGAGAGTGTCTCCACCGCCATCTTCACATTGGAAATAAAGGTAAAGATCATGCCCCTCATGTTCTTCCCATGGTTCTTGTGAAAGACTGTAAAACTCAGCATACAGTAACTGACTAGTTAGTTCATGTCAGTTATATGAGTTTAAATACTGAACATGGACCATTCCCATTATAACACACATAATTCTCTGGAGTTTACTTCTTCATCACATACACGTCCACTGTTTGTTTCTCCAGCAACAACTAGTCTGTTCTCCATCACTGTGTCCTTCTCTTCTTGGCAGGACATAAATGGAATGGCACAGGACATAGTGTCTGAGACTAGATTCCCCTCTCCCCCACGTGCCCTAATCCCTAGGATCGTGTCCTTGAGATCAGTCCTTGCTGAGGCATGTATCAAGGTCCTCTCCTTTATGCTAAGATGGAGCAGTATACCCTTGTATGCATGTTTATTCATCACTCTTGTGTTGACAGATGTTTGGCTTGCTTCTAGCCTCCGCTCAGTCGTAACAGCACTGTAAACATTCATGTCGAGGTGAATCTAAATTGTCCATTCTCTCTGTTTAAAACTTTAGAGTAAGATTTCCTTGTTCATAAGGTAAGAAATGATCAAGCTATTTCCCAAAGTGGCCACACCATTTCCTAGCTGCCGTGTGTGGTGGCTATTGCTCACACCTTTGCCAGAACTTGCTGTTGTCAATGTTTTTCAATTTGGCCATGCTCATAGAAGTATGGTTTTCATTTGAGTACTCTTTGCCACTTCTTAATATTCTCTTGGGACTTCATGACATAGATAGTGTTGCAAAACAATGACAAAAAACTGGAACTCAGCTGTCCCTATCAAATTTACTAATACTCTTGGCATATGTATGCTGGTTTTGCCTGTTACCTTGGGTATCCTGTCTAAAATTTCCTACCGACTGTCCATCAACACTCTACCTACATGCTGAACTTTTCTCCTCTCTTCCACAACACAAGGATATTAGAGACTCTCTTTCTCTCTCTCTCTCTCTCCATTGTAATTTCTCCTACTACCAAGTCATTATTATCAACAACATACAATATTTTACAACTGGAAAAAAAATCCCTGTGATCACAGTGGTTGGCACGCCAAGACAAGAGGGTTGCCAGTTTGAAGCACACCTGAGCAAAAGTGAGTTCCAAGCCAGCCTGTGAGGAAGAGTCAGATCTTGTATCCTGTATCAGAAACCATAATCACCAAGGAAAAAAAGGTGGAGGAAGAAAAGGAGGAGGGAAAGTGAGGAGGAGGAGGAAGAGGAGGAGGAGAAAGATGAGAAAGAAGAGGAGGAAAGGAAGAGGAGCAGGAGGAAGGGAAGAGGAGCAGGGGGAAGAGGAAGAGGAGGAAGAGAAAAAAGGAGGGAAAACAAGGAGAATAAGGAAAAGGAGGAAGAAGAGGAGGAGGAGGGAAAACAAGGAGAAGGAGAATGATCTATGCTTTTAATCATGGCACTACTTTGTAGTCTTAGCACTAAGAAATCTGAGACAGGAGGATTACACGTTTGAGACCAGTCTGGGCTAGATAGAAGGCCGTGCCTCATTTGTAACCACATCTCTACCACTTCATTTCTCTGCTCTTACAACAAAGTTCAGTGAAAGAGTCATCTTTGTTTCTTGTCGTCATTCCTTCCCCCATTCCATCTCCTCTTTTTCTTTTCAGTCTTCTCCAACCAGCTTTCCACGTTCACAAGCCTATGAAACCACTTTTGATCAATGTACCCATTGCCTGTCAGTCTCTGCTCATTCAGTAACCCACGGCAAAATTGGCCACTCTGGTTTTGTTCTAATTCCCATTGGCTTGGCTTTGGGGTGGTCCTTCCCTCTCCATAGCTGCTTTCTCGGCTTCTTTTGCTGATTCCTCCTGTTCTTCCTGATCTCTGGCTCTGGACTCAGTCTTCAGCCAGCTTCTTTTTCAGTAGCTTTTCAAACAATCATATTTTACCCCATAATCCAAGACACATCTACAGGTAATATCTCACAACTTCATGTCCATAGTATAAATCTTTCTACTAAGCTCAGGCTGGTAGAACATCTAGCATCTACATTTGGAGACCCATCAGATATCTCTCGGTCTTGAGTACTTTTCCTGTTGCTTTGATAAAATACAGCCACAAAAGCGACTTAAGGGAAAAAGGGTTTATTTTAGCTCACAACAGTTGAAGGGAAGCTAAATGGTATTTATCTCAAGACCTGCCAGGGAAGCAAAGCTCCATGACAGCAGGAGCTTGAGGAAGTTGGCCAAGTCATTGCATCCATAGTCAGGAGGAAAAAAAAGTGAATGCTTCATAATTTTTCTTTTCTTCTTCTTTTAAATGCAGCTCAAGGGACATTTAAGGTAGGTGAGTGTTCCCTCCTCAATTAACCTAATCAAGATATGCCCCAACAGGCTTGTCACCTAGTGATTCCATATCCTGTCAAGTTGACAATCATTATTTGCCATCATGGCACCTAAAACAGGATGTGCATGATTAAATACATAAGAAATCTCCTAGGTGAGCAATTTTCTTTTTGATCTTCCCCAACTCTGAAAACTGTAACTCCATTCTCAATCTAGTTAGACTAAAAAGCTTTGGAAATATGCCTCAATTAACTCTTCCATTCTTACCCTGCATCCTTCAACCAGCAAATTTTGTCGAACCTAATTTTGAGTGTATGTGAAAGGCAAATAATTACTCCTTCTAACTGCCACACACTAGTAGAGGCACTACCATCAGCTCACATTTGATTTACCTGCTACACAGATTGCCTGCTTCTAACTCCTGTCTTATTTGTATTTTTTTCATTCAGGGCTTGAATACCCATTGCAGATGTTTGGAATCTAAGATCTAAGTGAGAATATGTACCTGAAGATGCTTCAGTCATTACCCCCTCCCTCATCATGAATTAAGTCTGAAGCTCTTTCCATCAACCAGCCTAGATAGCATTCAGCATCTTGTCCTGACTACCTCCATGTCCTCACCCCTCACCCCTCACCCCTCACCCCCACCCTGCTTATCCAGCGCATTCCTGAGCAATTTCTGTGGTTGGCAGCTCAACATGGTCAACATAGGCAGTTGTATCTTAGGTGGGTATGATTGGAGGTAACAGGCTGAAATTGTATCATTTGGGGTACATCCCCATCGTAGAGCTCTGCACTAGCTTTGCCCTCTGACCAGATGCATCTTTCCCTGAATGACTTTCTCCATCTTTTCTGTATATCTTCAGGCCTTTGCTTAAATCCCAATCTATAAAATGATCCCATCTGTACTTTTTCTTAAGTAGCATCATCTTCCCTTTATAAATCTTACTGAGTTTGTTTTTCTACACGGCACTTAACACCTCACATAGATTTAATTCATTGTCCACCTCCCAACACTGTAAGCCCCATGACTCTGGTATCACCCTAGATTTTGTTCATCAGTGTATCACGTGTGCCTGGTACAGTGCCTAGCATACTGCAGGAGTTCAATGTTTGTTGAGTAATACACAAATGAATCTTCTATTACATACCATTTTATAATATTTTTTTTAAAACTTCCCTTAGTTTCATCTGAGCTAAGTTTCATCTGGATTGTTAACCCCAGAGGACCTTATGGAATGTGGCTTTGCTCTTCTAACCACATTTCATAATGTCAACCCAGAGCTCCCAAGTCTCAAAAAACTCCAGACTCTAAATCATGCTTTAATGGTATCATACCAATTTGGAGAACACTAATTTTGAAATTAACCATATATGTAATGTGTTGGGCACAAGGATTTACACACAGAAATGTATGCTCAAATAAACACATCTTAACACCCTTACACACGATACCACACCCATACATAAACACTGTGGCCTTGTGATAAATATTCTTGGATTTCCAAGGGGGGTTGGTTTTGTTTTGTTTTGATTTTTAAAAATATGTTCCATTTATCCTGGAACGAATCTTTGGCTTTTAAAATGATGCAAATTTTAAAAAACAATTTAATTCCATAGGGATATTCTTACAGAGGTCAGTTGGCCAGTTAGACTTATAAAAGTAGGTCATTTACAATCAAGAACTAGCTAACCGCAACAGGATGGAACCAAACATTCTTGCACTCAATACAAACAAATTTGTAGTTTAAAGATAACATTTCATAAAATTCTCATGTTGATTTCTTTTTTTCACTTTCAAAGTTCTACAGTGAAATCATAGCAGTTTGAGAAAGTTCACATTAGCAACAAACACGTTCTGCAGAGCTAACAGCTCTGTAACGCACCCCATACTAAGGTCTGTAAATCTCCAGAGTGCACACTTGAGTTCTTCTTGGAATCCTGCATCACTTCACTCCTCGGGCTCTCAAGGCTAAGCCAACAGATGGTCCCAGAGTTGTATCTGTAGAATCATGTTTTATGGGAGTGAGATTTATACAAGCAAATTGGCTCTAAACATTTATGTTTTGCTGGCTTTTGCCTTTTTGTTATTTATTTATTTTGCTTAGCCAAGTTGTTCAAATATCCTTAAGACCTTGACACCACTTGAAAATTCTTATTTCTTCCTCTATCTCATCTACGAATACTTACTGGAGACCTACTGTGCTATGCACCTCTTCCGAGAGCTTGAGGGATATCCATGAAGGTGACTGAGAAAACGGCTCTACCTTGTAGAGCTTGTTGTTAAGAAAAATATATAGATTTCTTAAATCTTAAAGTTTTGAAGCTGTGTAACAAATTACCACGAACTGAATAGCTTCAAACAGCACAGAAACAGTGTCTTTCTGTCTTCCCTGGTTATCAGTTTAAGTGGGGATTAGGTGGGCCTTCTAAGGGGCTGCAGTGAAGATATCAGACAAGCTTCTGTGTTCTGGGGTCAGAAAGGAAGCAGAGGGGCTGGTGTTGATTGAAGGACGAGCCCAAGTGTTTGGACAGCTTAGAACCACGCTTTGGGTGGGTAGGCTGAAGCAAATATTGATGGTGACCTTTCTGCTTTTGAGATTCCATCTACAGAATGATGAGACACCTGCTGCGCAAATGATCACGTCCTTACAAGGGATGGAAGACTCTTTTATAAAGAGCCAACACTCATGATGCTTACCAAGTTCAAGACTAAGTGTCAGTCCACTCCCTTTTTTTCCCCATACAATTATTCTATGTGTAGCATTCCATTGTCTTCCCCACTTGGCAATAAGAAAATGAATCCTGGAGAGATTGATATAATTTATCTGTTTACATGGGCAGACTCAGTCCCAAGACTATTACTTAATTCATTGTTAGACATCTGTTATTAATTCACAGATAATTTTAAGAAATAAGGAAAATTATAGAGAGTGACCAAAATTGCCTCTTTAGCTCATGCTAGTGAAAAGACCCCAAGTAGGTGGTATGTTCTATTAAGAGCGCTGCCACCTGGAGACCTGGGGAATAGGTGTCGTGGTTGAAGAGTGCTAGGGCCTTGACAGGTGTCAAGCTTACTTGAGTCATGGAAAGAATACTAGTGTGGATGGGAAGGAACTAAGGATGTGGGAAGTGGGGAGAGGGCAGGATGAATTGAGGCAAGGTTACGGTAAGAGGCAGATGTCATAGGGTCATCTAGACTTTGCAAATGAGTTTGGATTTTCTCCTGTTTAGAATTGGAAGTTATTGGAAGAATGAAGCAATGAAATGCTGGGTTCTGACTCAGCATTAGAAAACTCACCCTGTGGATGACGGATTATTGTTCAGGTCAAGAGCAGAGCAGGAAAACCCATTCCAGTTGAGCACTGATCTCTGTGAGAAATGATGGTGGTGGTTTACATGAAGATCCTCAGCAACAGACATGAGAAAAGTTCTGATTCCATGTTTCCTGAAGGCATGTGAGACATTTACTAATGTGTTGGTGGGAAGAATTGAAAGATACCAAAGGTAAGCCAAGGTCTGAGCACCTAGATGTGGTGTGGTGTTAATTCTTGTTTCAGGACTTGCCAAGAAGGTGTCATGATGCTTCAGATTTGAGTACTTGTTTTGTACCTGCTCCTGGCACCATTTAATTATGAATGTCCATATTATTGCATTTATTTACTTATTTGTGTATTCACTTGCTCCTACATTTACTAATTTATTAGGTGTGTGTGTGTGTGTGTGTGTGTGTGTGTGTGTGTGTGTGTGTGTGGTATGCACAAGTATATGTATGTGAGTGGTAGCACCCATGCCACAGCATACCTCTGGAGATCAGAAGACAATCTCAGATGTCAGTCCTCACCTTCCACCTCCTCTGAGACATGGTCTCTTTTGTTTTTCTCTGCTGCAGCATAGGCTAGGCTAGCTTGCCTATTATCTTTTGGAAATTCTCTCTTCTCTGTCACCTATATCTTTTAAAAGTGCAGGGATTTTACACACACACACACATACACACACACACACACACACACACACACACACACACACACACATATACACACACCTGCATCCAGCTTTAGGATTTTAGGGATTCAAACTCAGGTCCTCTCACTTTTTTTTTTTTAAACAGTGCCTAAATCTTTATTTTTCATAACCTACATTTTTTTTAAATTAGACAGTTTTACACAAAAATGACACAAAAGGAAACTTAAATTACCAATAGTTTACATGTAAGCTTGATTCCAGTCTTAATGAAAAGTAGAACAGAAACAGAAACCCTCAGGCAAGCTTCCACGTTACACTCCCGTCCTGTGACTTGCAGCTGTTAGTATTCCTGGAATCTTCGATTGTCTGTTGCTTTCCGTATAGCAGGCTACAAAGCACACAAATCCACAACTACAGCTCACTGAAGGGGACACAAAAACAGGTATGCACCATCAGTCGCCTGCTGTGACACACTGGTCCTCTCACTTTTGCAGCAAAATCTTTACCTGTGGAGCCCACTCCTCAGCCCTGTGTTCTGTGACTTTTACTACTGTACAATATTCTGTAGTGTATCCACAGCACTTACTCAGTGCTGTATTCCCTCAGATTGTGCTCACATGGAGAAGATGCTTACAGATCCATTGTGTTGCATTGTGAGGAGGAATTAGAATTACAGATAGATTTGTTATTCAGCTGAATGAGGTGAAGAGATTGTCTAGGATAATCCGAATGGGGCCAGTGTGATTATCAGGGTCCTGAAATGAAGAGGATGGAAGTAAGAGAAATGTGTCAGAGTGATCAAGCAGGAGAAGGGCTGAGTCTCACACTGTTTACTTTAAAGATGGAGTTGGCTCAAGAGTCAAGCATCAGGGCATTTCTAGAATATCTTCCCTGCAGCCTCCAGATACGGCCCTCCTGGCATGCTGGTATTGGCCCAGTGGGACTCCATTTGAACTTCTGACTTCTAAAACTTGAAGTTAACAAACCTGTGTTGTTTTAATCCACCACATTTGCAGTGATTTGTTAGAGCTGGAAACTAGCACAGGAGGAATTTTGATGCTTCTCTTCTAGTTTACAGGAATGCAGGACTATCTCTGGGGTGTATGAATGGAACTGAATAGCTGATTCTTTGAGTTTTGGAAACTAGATTTTTCTAAGGTAATTCCAGTTATTTTCCACAGTGGCTGAATCATTTTGTTTTCTCACCAGCAACATATATGAGTTGTTATTGAAAAAACAATCTTCCTCAATATTTTGCAATGTCTGAAGTGTTATTTCTTTGTATGTAGTAGTATGTGCTGGTGGTGACATTGCACTTAGAGTCAAGATCAAAGTCAGAGGTGAATGCATTCATTGCTCACTTGCTTGCCTGTGCTCTACTCATTATTTCCACTCACACATTTCAGGAACCTCCTGCCTAGGGAATGCTGACGCCCAGAGTTGGCTTAGTCTTCCCACATCAATTAACTCATGACAATTGCCCACAGGCCAACTCAAGGAAAACAATGCCTCACTGAGTCTCTTTTCCCAGGTGACACAGTTGTGCCACGTTCAGTGTTAAAGCTGACCATCACAGATGTGCAGGAGACTGAGCTCCAGCTCATTCCTTCAACAATGGATAATCATTTCATTTTTTTTCTCCATTTCTTCACCATTGATATTTCATCATCTTCACACACTGGATCTATTTTGTGGCTCTGTGCTCTATTTCTGTCTCAATGATACATTTAAATTATTTATTTTATTTAATGTTTGTGTTTTGCCTATGTGTGTGTGTGTACCCACCCACTCGTGTACCTGGTGCCTGTGGAGGTCAGAAGAGGACATCAGATCCATTGAAATTGTTGTGACAGATGTTGTGAGCCATCATATGTGTGCTGGGACTAGAACTCAGGTCCCCTAGAAGAGCAGCCACTGTTTTAACAATTGAGCCATGTCTCCGTCCCAGGACCACAGTTTCTTAACTACTTTGTCTGCATACATTTGGTATCTGTAAAGGCAGATTTTCTTGCCTTACTCTTCATATTTAAAAATATCTTTGATATTTTTGGCTGCACTTCCTTATTTTAACTTCCAACGTTCTTTTCCAAGGCCCATGAACGTTTTCTTTGGAATTTAGGCTACAATTATATCCAGTGTGCCATCTGCAAAGATCACCCAGGGGAATGAACATCTGTACAATGGTGAAGTCTCTGGCTCTGAAAAAGGAAAATGTCTCCATAATGTAGATCTCTGGTGATTCATTTCGTTACCTTTAACATACTCTGTCCTGCATCATTTTAAGATGACTCAACGGTCATCACTGTGGCAAACCCTTCCAGTGAATCACTGCTTTATCCTGCCTCCCACGAATCCTGAGGACTTGTAACTATGCTAGCTAGTTCTCACTATTTAAAAGACAGATTCACTTTTGAAAGTGTGGGGTCACATGTGCCATGATGCATGTGTGGGTGTCAGAGGACACGCTGTAGTAGCTTTTCAAGACATTTAAAGCTTAAAATTATGACTTTTTACAGATAATACATCAATGTAAGATTATTCTGTTTTAGTCCAGGGACTAGAAAATTATCTCTATAATTTCCCATGTGCTTCCTCGGGCCCTGACAGGAGTCAGTGTTGCTATAGCAACCAAGCAGGACTGGTATTTCTAACCATGACCTTAATCATTATGAAAAAGTTTCTGATCAAAGTGGTCTATACAAGAGGTTTCAGAAGTCTGTTTTAAATTTATTAGTATGTAAAAGAACTGGTATGTATTTGTAGTTTAGTGTTTAAGGAAAATAACCTTGGAAGCAACAACTCCCTCATAGGTTCCAAGTATCTCTAATTTGATATATGTTGGGGAAGATTAGGTTATACTTCCCTGGGAGAGGGTCGGAGTTTCTGCTACTCTAAGTAATTCTGGCCAAATTTAGGCCATAACCTCAACCTGGTGTGCAGGTTCAAGGCACAGCTTCCTTAAGTTGTTTTCCTCATTCCCATTTTTATTTCAGACAAGGGGAAGCAGGATTCATCCACTTGCTCCCCCACCCACCTCTGATTCTCAGAAAAGGCCTTGGAGCTGAACAAGTGACTGAATGGCAGGTCATGACGAGCTTTAGGTCACGATGAGCTTTGAGAAATGCCCTCCTCCTTCTCACTCTGTGCCGTTATCCAAAAGCAAACAGACCTGGGTGTCTGATAGAATCTATAAGTAGCTGGTTCTTGTTCAGATCCACCCCACTGACATCCGTTGCTCATGATGTAAAGAATGGGGCTTCATTACTTAAGTGTGTAGATATCCAACATTTACAAGGTATTTTTCCTTTCTAATTACTAAAGTGCATTATTATTATAAATTAGGCAACTAAAAGATGAAGGTATATTAAGCAAAGGAACCTCGGGGTCCAGAGATGCCCTATGGTAAAGGGAAGTTCACAGTCAGAAAGCTGCAAGTTTCCTTTCTACAGGATGGAGACAGGTCATTTGTATTTTATCTGCCACATCAGCTTGGTTTTTTTGAGTATAAAGTGAAGTAATGCAGAATTTCTATTTTTAAAAAATATTTATTTTGTGTGCATGTGATGGTGTAGCATATCTGTGTCACAATGTGTGTGTGGAAGCCAGAGAATAATCTGAGAAAGTTGGTTCTCTCCTTCCATCATTTAAATTCCAGAAATTTTAGTTAGGACATCAGGCTTGGTGGCAAGCTCCTTTGCACCCTGAACCATCCCACTGGCCCTAAAGCAGTATTCTTAGGATTGTTTCGTCATAAGATTGAATTAGTCACCTGTTCTAAAAGAATACAAAGCACCCAGATTCTAATACTTTCCAAGATACTGGTAATTCTTACCATCAGATAAATCTTATCATAGTGAAATAAAGAAAAGAATACAGAGTCTGAGCCAAAGACACAGAAATATAAGACTCTTCTGAATGCATATGTGTACAAATAATTCTAAGAGTTTTTTACATGTGAGTCTTTTCTTACTTGGGTGGAGACTGTTTGGTGTGGCCCTTGTTTAGGAACCGAGTTGTAGTCTCCATCCTAATGTAGGCAAGCTGGGTGACATTGACGTCTGTCACTTCTTGAGACTGTGACCTGCATGGTGACTGGATGGCTCCCTCTCATGCGGCTCTGTTTTGTCTCCTGGCAATTCTCTCCTCAGCCCCCAGTCTCTGTGAACCTGAGGTGAGTGGTGTTTGACCATTACAGAGTTCAGCCCGACATTCATGCAAAGTAGAGTCATAATCCATAGTCATATAATGGGAACAGTTATTATTTATGAGACTATCAGTATAAAAATCAGAAGGCAGAGAAGCTAAAAGTACTGAACAGTCTGGTTGGGAGGACAGAGATTCTCAAACAAGTGCATGGAAACTCACGAGAAGTCACTGGATCATTTAAAATGGGAGGTATGAGGGACATATGCTGTGGCCACAGATGGGATGGTGGCACTGTGGGCAGACTTGCCTCAAACATGGATGTTTTCATTCTGATCATTGTCTGTCACAAAGGTTTTATTGGTTTTCAATAAAAAAGAAACCTGGACATGGTGGCAAATTCCAGCACTTGGGAGGCAGAAGCAAATGGATCTCTGAGAGTTGGAGGCTAGACTAGTCTACACAGCAAATCCCAGGACAGTCAATTGGGTTATAGAGAAACTCTGTCTCAGAACACACACACACACACATATGTATGTATATGTATATGTGTATGTGTATGTGTATGTGTATGTGTATGTGTATGTGTATGTGTATGTGTATGTATATGATGTATATGTGTATGTGTATGTGTATGTGTGTATGTGTATGTGTATGTGTATGTGTATGTGTATGTGTATGTGTATGTATATGTATATATGTAGGCATGTATATGTAAATATATGTATATATGCACATATATGTATATACACACACATACACACACATGCATATATATACAAACACACATATACACACACACCCACACATATGAAAAGCATGTAAATTTTTCAAATCTAATGGTATTTGTAAACCATATGCAATATTAAACATATTTTATATACTATATAAGAATGTAGCAAGTCATGTAACTAACATGTTTTGTATATTCAGTATAAACATAATTATATACAATATATTTTATCTACTTTATTATGTATATTATACATAATCTATTCTTAAGATCTCAATGTCAGTGCTGAAAAGAAAACCCTCTTCCCCAACTAAAGTCCTAGTCATTTCTACTCAGTAGCTGAACTGGTGATATCAGCGTATCATTTTCAAGAAACACCATCCAAGGGCTGGAAAGATTGCTCAGTAGTTAGAGCACTGGCTGCTTTTCTAGAGGACGCAGGTATGATTCCCAGCAGCTACATGGTAGCTTCCAATCATCTGTAACTACAGTATCAGGGAAACGCATTTCCTAGTCTGGCCTGAGAGGACATGTGGTGCACAGACATAAATGCAGCCATAATATACATACACATAAAATAATAAGATAAGAAACATCTGCAGTGCCCACACATATCCACAGATGGACACTCACACAGGAGCATCACACACGCAGGTCACATGTTTCATTGTTTCCCTTGGTATATCTTATAAACCATCCCACTAAAGCCCATATAAGCTGACCATGTATTTCATGCCCATTGAGTTTTACCTGTAATTATACAATCCCTCACTCTACCATTCCTCATGTTGATGGGCATCTGGAAAGCTCCAAGAATTTTTCTATTAATTATTCACAAGTCCCCTATGGCACATATTGCATGTGAATCCACAAGATGGGTTCCTGTAAACACAGTGGCTGGCTATGTGCACTTAGAAGGATAGTATGGAAGTGGCATTTCTTTAAAGGGTACCAGGAGTGTACTGTGGAAACTATGAACATCCTTTGCACCTTTCACATTCTGACAGGCAATGATGAAACCTGCCAGTCTGCAATGAGGCTTATCTCAAGAACCTTCTTAGACGCTCAGTTACTCCTTAGCAGGTCTTGCCTGTGGTTAGCACTTCGTTTGCTCTTTGATTAGACTGAAATGACTCTTACAGAAAGAATCAGTTCATTCGAAAGTCTTGAGTGTTGCACTAAAATAAAAATGCGGATTTCCTTCAAAGGTTTGTTTCTGGAAGTTTCCTAAGGTCCATAGTTTACTTCCCAGCCAGTTACAATCATGTCCCTGAGGACAAGACAACCCAATAGAGAGAGAATGTGTGTAGTGGGTTGGCCTGATGCTGCTTGTATTCTAATTGGGCCCTAGTGATCGGTTGCTCTAGAGATGAGAGAGTCTGCATGTAGACAACTAAGTGTCCCTGTCCCTAGGTTATTTCTGATTGGTAAATAAATGCCAACATCCAACAGGTAGGCAGAAGAGACATAGGTGGGGTTTAGGTATTGTGGGTTTGGAGTTGGGAAAGGACCATATTAAAGAAGGAGAAGAAGGAGAAGGAGAAGGAGGAAGAAGGAGAAGCCACCATGGGTTAGGTAAGCCATAAAAACATAGCCCCGAGGACTGGCCAATAGGAGTTAAGAGCAGCCCAGATGAAACATGGTAAATAGTAAGCAATAATTTGGGATATCAATAGGAAAGTAGCCTCTAATAACATAGAGTATAGATATTTGCCCAGCTCTTATGCTGGTTAAGGTCTATTGTAAATATAAGGACCGTGTGTGTCTTTTATCCTGTAACTAAAGAATCAAAAGCAGGGTCGGGATTAAATCATTTGTACAACAGAGAAGTTCTTCTGGCATCTAGGTGGTGGCAGTCTCATGGCCTGCAATGCAAGGGTAGACCTCCACACAAAGATTACCAGGTCCTCAAACTCAATGGGGCATGCGTGCGTAGTCCCTGACTATAAAGTTTGAACAGCAAAGAGACCATACATCAAGGAGCTGTTTTGAAGTGGCCAGCACAGTCGCAGAGGCTGTCCATACCCTGAGGCAGATCCAACTAACTAGTGTTATCACCTCTGACATCTGCCATAGACGAGCAAGAGGGAGCCAGCGCCACGCTGATGATTCCAGATTGACTTTCATCCCCACTTCTTGCAGATAAGTGGTTATTATGATTTGCACGTGTATTATTTAATTACATTAAAACAAATACAGAGAAAAATAGCAAACATTGTCTTCCAGGAAAAATGTCTTGAGAAACTCTGGCCATAAAACTTTCGTCAAAAGTGAGAACTTCTTTGTAGTGTGAAGGTTTACATTCACAAGCAGTAGAGTGTAGGAGGAGCCAAGGGAAACCACACTAGACTGACAACAGACTGGCCTTTATGTGAGGGAGGGAAGGTGGCTTGTTCTGGGCTTGACAAAAAAAAAAAAAAAAACAAGTACTGTGTCCTTCTGAAGAACCACACCTGATTGCATTATAACCCTCACCTTTGAAAGTGGCCTATAGGAGCTGGAGAGATGGCTCAGTGGTTAAGACTGTTCTTCTAGAGGTCCTGAGTTCAATTCCCAGCAACCACATGGTGGCTCACAACCATCTGTATTGGGATCTGATGCCCTCCTCTGGCATATCTGAAGATGGCAACAGTGTACTTATATACATAAAATAATCTTTAAAAAAAAGAGAGTGGAGTCTATTCTGAGCCTCCTATACAAGCCTTAGCACATCACAGAAGGAGTGAATAAAAAAGGTGACTACTCAGAAAGAGAAAGATAAATACACACAGGCAAACACAGGAATACGTAGCAGCCCACAGCATATACTTATGGCTTTTTTAATACTTTATATAGACAAACATGTTGAGTGGTTTTTTTTCTTACACATGCTCCACATGGTAGGTTGTGCTGTGTCATGTATGTACGAAGAATTAAAGTGCAGAAATGTGTGCTGACTGTCACACAGCTCCCATCCTCTGCCTTTTTCTCTGTGTACGAGTGTTTTGCCTTCATGTATGTGTGTGCACCACATGTGAGCTTATGACCCATAGAGGTCAGAGTAGAGTATCAATTCCCTACAGACCTTTGCCAACTACCAGGTAGGAAGGTGCTGGGAACAAAATCCTGTTCCTCTGCAAGAAAAGCAAGTGCCCCTAACTACTGAGCTATCTCTCCAGCCCCTCCATTCTCTTCTTATGTG
>JANHMN010000015.1:55523398-55541461 GCA_030674055.1 Rhabdomys pumilio
ACACACACACACACACACACACACACACACACACACACACAGCCTGTTGTACAGTGTTAACCCTTAACAGCCACAATACAGTGGTCTATGTCACCTAACCCCCTCCACCAGTTTGTAGTAAGCCTCTGAGAGTACTAGCATGTCTGCCCATGCTGCCCATCAGGTCACTCTCCTTTCAGGCCTCCTCCTCCTCTTGTTGGATGAGCTCTTGTTGGATGAGGACATTTTTGTTCTCTGGAGTTTGAAAACTAAGAAGAGCTTTGTTCTTTTGCTTGACTTAATTTTAAACTTTGTTTTGGTAAGTTTTTCAAAAAATTAATTCTCAATTTTTGAAGCAGGTTATGATAGCTTTTTTTCTCTTTAATTTTGTATGTGTGTGTTCCATGTCTGTTCGGTGGCATGTATCTGTGTGTATGCATGTGTTCATGTGCATGTGAATGTCCGAGGTCAGCCTAGGGTGTCCTTGCTCAAGTACCACCCACCTTAGGTTTTGAGACAGCCTCTCACTAACATGGAGTTTGACTGTCCTCTGAGCCCCAAGCGTCACCTGCCTGTCACACTTGCACCAGAATTAAAAGTGTGCACCACATCTGGAGTTTCACATGGCTTCTGGGAATCAAACTCAGGTCTCACGTTTATGCCACAAGCATGTCAGAAACTGAGCTCTCCTGAGCCCATAGAAGTTCCTTCTTACATACTGTGGACAGAGTCAGAAGACCTGGATCTGCATTCTGAATCTGCCACATAAAAACTGTGTGACCGGAGCATAACACAGAGCCTTCTGGAATGTCCATGTATCTATCTACAAAGGGGAGTGAATGCTTTCCAGTTTTGTTCAGAATAGATCAAACAGGGAAATGTCTGTATGCTGTGAGACATCACGTAAGTGTAAAATTAAGTGAATCTCATTAGTAGCTTCCTGCTCTATATCCTGAACTAAATGTCTGTTTCTCTAAAGAGCCATAAGGAATTCAGAGGAACTATAATGCACTATAACTTTGTAAGGGACATTGAATATCCCTTAGACTCTTCCTTAGAAACAGCCAGAAGTAGAACTCTTGGTCTCTATGAACACAGCTCACCACAAATTAAGACAGGACACTATATCTCTGTTTTCCTAAAATCCACGCTGTAAGCTTGGCAATTGTCCTGTCTGAGACTCATTTGAATCTGAACCACACTTGAAGGACCATCAGCTTGAGTGTTAGAAGCAAGGACATCTTTACTATAAGACATTGAGATAGTAGGTTCTGGTGGGCAAACCAAGGCAAATATTGTTTGCTGTTTGATTGCATGTTTGTTTATTTACTTACGAACATTCTTACTTACTGTGTAAGGAACTTGGCTAACAAAGCTTTATCAAGTCCTCTTTCACCTAAAGGATGTGTCTAGCTGTTCTTGCAAAATATAATGAAATTCCTTACCACAATTCTCAGAGGGCAAATGGTCATATATTTTAGGAGCATCTGGCCCAGGGAATGTGAATTGTGAAATGCTTTTCAGCAAATTGTTCCATGGTATCTGGTTTGGATGGAAAGTTAGGATTCTTTTGCTGTTGTTTGCGTTTAGAAAAGTGAATCTTAGGAAAGCAGCCGAGTTCCTCATCCATTTTGTGTTCACTTCTCCCGGTGTGGATAAGAAGGCACAGAGGCTGGGCAGGTTTTATACTTCAGGAGAACAAGGTTTTTATCAGGGAATGCTTCTGCACAGGATCCCCAAGAAACCGCTATATCAAAGGGACCCTCACAGAAGGTACATATCTAATAACCTGATGTGTTTATTCACAATATGTCTAGACTTGAGGCCTCTCCTTATCCCTTCTCCTGCTTTTCCCTCAGTACAAACAAAACAAGTATTTTGAAAGGGTGCCTTAGAATTCTGCACAGTTCATCAGACTACACAATAACACAAATTTGAAAGATTTTTTTTTTTAAAAAAAAATGCAGTCAGAAATTGCCATCTGCAGCATAGCAAAAAGTCATGATGACAAGAGATCTTACATCCAACAACCTAGTTCTATGTCCAGGCCCTGGCTCTGGCTCCCTCAGGGTTATGAAACCGCCACAGCCTCTCCCTCAGCCTGCCTATGCCTGGTGCTTCTCCTCATCCTCCCTGTACATCCATGGCCCACGCCATAGTTTTGGATGATCATCTCCTTGGGCTCCTTTCTCTGTTAACAAGTAAGAAAGCAGCTTGAGCTCTCTGGTGCACGTGAGTAATCCAGCACTCAGGAGGCAGAAGCAGGTAAATGTCTGTGAGTTTGGGGCCGGCCTAATGTATATTAGTGAGTATCAGGCCAGTGAAAGCTACACAATAGGACCCTGTCTCAGGAGGATGAGGAAAAGGAGGAGAAGAGAAAGTAACTGGGTCAGATAGATTTCAAACTGTGAGCTGATAATCCCAGATCTTGGAAGAAAAGAAAACAGAGAATCAGAGATCAAGGCCTCTGCTACATACAGAGTTTAAGGTTACCGCAGACTACATATCAGAACCCTTCTCTTAAAAATCAAAGAAAAAAAAGTAGTCACACAGCACTTCCCTAACCTTCATAATTCTACCCCAGCATGCCTCTCCTTTCCTCCTTGCTACCCCATTGCTCTTCTGCTCATCTACTCTGTCTTCCCTGTCTATTGTCTTCAGAACAGCATATGCTTTTCTGGAGGCATCTGCTTCCTTCCTAAGACACATTCCTGACCTTGTTTCCCCAGTAAACTGCCTCCTTCTTAGGCATGCAGCTTCTCCCCACAACCCCAAAGGTCTTCTCTTGAATGCTATTAACTTTCTGTCATTTGCATCCAGTCACTGTCAAAGCAGTAATCTCCAATACTGTTAATAGATTGAATGTTCATATAGCCCCACTTAAGTGCTGAAGGCCAACATGGTGGTGTTTGGAGACCTGGCCTTTAGAAGAAGGTCATGGGGATTAAATAAAGGCATGAAGGCGGGACCCTCCACTGACTGGATTAGTTCCATAGTAAGAAAAGACTCTCTTCACAAGCATGGACTGAAGAAAGGTCCTGTCAGTATATGGAGAGATTGCAGCCATCTGCCAGGGAAAAAGAGAAGCCCCAGCAGCCATGCTGGCATCCTGACCAACAATTCTAGCTTCTAGAAATGTGAGAAAAATTAATTTCTGCTATGTATGAGACTCATACATAGTCACTTCCCCCTCTCTTGTTTTTCGTCTCCCATCTTCCCAATCGGGTGAGTCACTGTCCTGGAGAGTAAGATCTTGCACACTGCACCATCTTACACATGACTCAGTGACTCAGCACTTAGGGATCAGTCTCACTCAAATTCAGTGAGTGAATTCTGACCAGTAAAAGAAGAACATTTGTGGAAGAATGGTTTTAAAACTAATTCAAGCTAGTCACTGTGGTGTGAATCTGTAATCTCAGCACTTGAGAGGCAGAAGCAGGAAGATTGTTGCTGGATTGAGGCCAGCCAGGACTGCATAGCAAGACCTTGTCTGAAAAAAAAAAATGAGGATGCCGTCCTACTTGGAAGGAGTGACAGAATGCTCAAGGGAGCAAATATGGTGACAAAGTGTGGGACAGAAAGTCAAGGAGGGGCCATCGGGAGACCACTCTACCTTGGTATCCGTCCCATGTGCAGTCACCAAAGATAGACGCTGATATGGATGTCAGGAAGTGCATGCGGACAGGAGCCTGATGTAACTGTCTCCTCGAAGGTCTACTAGAGTCTGACATATCCAGAGGCGGATGCTCGAAGCTACCCATTGATCTGATCAAGGGTTCCCAATGAAGAAGTTAGAGGACTGATGGAGCTGAAAGGGTTGGTGGCCCCAAGAGGAGATCAACAGTGCCAGCCAACCAGAGCTCCCCAGGGTCTAAACCACCAGCCTAGGAGCACAAAGGGAGGCACCCATGACTTCAGCTGTATACTTAGGGGAGGATGGCCTTGTCGGACATGGGTGGGAGAGGAGATCCGTGGTCCCATGAAGGCTGAACACCGAGCGGGGAGGAATTTGAGGGTGGGGAGGGGGGAAAGGGGTACGTGGTGACACACCCTTGTGGAGGCAGGAAGGGAGGTTGGGATAGGGGGTTCCTAGGTGGTGGAGGGAATGGGGTGAAGGGATAAAATCTGAAATGTAAACATAATATCCAATAAAAATATGAAAAAAAGGAAAAAAATGAGGATGATGGTGGTGGTGATGGTGGTGGTGGTGATGATGATGATGATGATGATGATGATGATGATGATGATGATGATGACGACAACTCAGACCTGCCTTTGTGGTATAAACTATACCAGTATATTCCCAGTAGTTTCAAGGGAGAGGTAGTGGGATCATGAGCACAAGTCCAGGTTGAGCTACACAGAGGCCCTGTCTCAAAACAAAAGCAAAAGCAAGCAAGGAAACAAAAAGCACTGAGCCTATAACTCAATAGTAGAATACTAGCCTACTTAGCACGTTCAAGTTTGACTGGCAACACCTTAGAGAAACAGTGAATAAATAAATTTCAAGATAGCTTTTGTATCCTGAAGATTGTATTCTAACAAGAATAATGTTTCCTAAAAATAATAACAGGCTGAAGAGAGAGTTCAGCAGTTAAGAGCACTTGCTGTTCTTGAAGAAAAATTCAAGATCGATCCCCAGAATCTACCTAGTGGTTCACAGTTGCCTATGACACAAGTTCTGGGCAATCCAGTGTCCTCTTCTGGGCTTCCTGGGCTTCCTGGGGCATCAGGCATGTGTTTAGACATACACAAAGGCAAAGCGAATACACATAAAGTAATACTAATAATTTTCAAAAATTACTATGCGTGAGACTTGAGGGTATGAGTTGAAGTTTGTAGTTGATTCTCTCCATAGCTAGTGTTATTCAGCCTTCCTTACTGTTGACAGTGTTTGAAGGTGGTTTCTAATCTCTCTGAGCTCATTTGAGCTCACATCCCATCCCAGTCTAGTAACAGCAGATGAGGGAAGCCTGGAGTCCTGGTCCATTCTCTCTTGCTGACACTGATGCCACCCATGGGGTGATTTATAAAGGAAACAAGTCTATTTACCTCAGGCTTCTAGAAGTCCAAACCATGACATCCACATGGCATCTGGGGAGGGTTTTCCTGCTGGGATTTGGCATGGTGAAGCCTTAATAAGGCCAGACAGAGCCTTATTAATGACTGAGCTGTCTTTTATAACTGGATCACTCCAAATTAACCTACCAGTCCACTCATCTATAATCTGTGAATGGATGGGTTCACTAATCCATTAACTAACTTGTCAGCTAAACATGGAATAACACATTCATGAAGCTGACCCTCAGGACATATTCACCTCTTCAAGTACCACCTGATCTCAATACTTCACAATGGTGCTCAGATTTCAACACGAGGTAAAAGGATTTTGCAGAGAAGGGGAAGGTGTCAATCAAACACTATTTCTCCTCATAGGTATATTGGTGGTCTAGCCATCAGAGCAGCTTATGGAGATACATGTGTGAGATGATTAGACCAGTCAATTAACTCAGTAAGACTGGTGTCCCCTCACTGAAGTAGAAGGTTCCCATTGCATTTCCTATCCCCAGGAAGCTGCTGGCTACCCATGGGAAGTAATCTGTAAGGCCATCCTTGATGATAGAGGCTTTGCTGCAAATGTGTTCTGAAGAGCTGACCACTGATCCCAGCCCTCTGCTGGTTGGCTGTACCTTCCCATGTCTCCTGCTCCATGCTGTAGCTGCCTTCTCTAGCACTTCTGTTCACAGCCCCTGCAATACCCATACTCCTTGAACGTTTCACATGGCATTCTGCATACATATCTCTTTTACATGTCTTGAGTGATTGCATTCAATTTCTGATATCTCACTTAAATATTATTTGCTACAAAGAAATCTAACTTCTTCTGTTGCTACCAAGAGGAACTATTGATGTTATTTGATTCTCTAGAGACATGGTCTAACCCCATAACCCAGCCTGCCAATAAACTCAAGACAATTCTCCTACCTAAGACTACTGAGTGCTGACTTACTGGTATTAGCCACCAGGACTAGATTTAGAGTGTCATTCATAAAGTTCTAGGGACACTAGTTTGAAAGTAACCCCACTGCATGAAGGCCAGAATATAGACAGGCAGCACTGAAATCTCTCACAGTGACCTCTTAGTTGTCTCCTTTAATGTTCCTTTCCAGTGAGCTTCCTTCCGCTTTTCCTGTTAGAGTCCAAATGATTCGCTTCATTGAGTGACCACCTAAAATCCTAATGATCAATACTGTAGAGATGGTGTTCAATATTCTAAATGTTTTCCACATCACACAAAATCTCCAGTCCCTCTCCCCTTCTCCCTCCATCACCTCTTTCACCATCCCCGCCTCTCTCTTCTTCCAGGCTATATCTTTCCACTGTAGGCTATAGTTTCAGCAGATCACTAGGACAAAAGGAACATTCCAGAGCTTTCTCACTGAGGTCCACCAAGTGTCTGGCCTGCAGATTCACTCTACCACACAGTGACTATGGTATGAACTCTGGGTCTCCATGACCCAACTGTCCCTGATTTAAAGACAACAACAACAACAACAAAACCAAAAACACTTTTCCCTGGGTAATGATATTCCTACATACACTTAATAACCTCAATGTGTATATTTAAATCAAGCTGCTGTGTGCAACAATGAATCAAAGCAGCACAGAAGAAAACTTTGTAAATGAGAATGAATTGATAACTAAAATGATCAAATCAAAGAGGCCTTGGAAATCTGTCTACCTCTTACACAGTTCCAGAACTCAGACAAAGATAGGGAAAGGAAAATGGACTCTGCTGTCTGACATAAGTTTTCTAGCATACTTCTGAAAATATCTCAGTGGATCCAGGCCATAGATGAATAAGATTTGGAACAAATTCCCCAAAATCAAGAACCCCACAGGACCTGATGGTGCCAGAGCCCACACAGTATGCTGAATGCTTGTAAGTCAGTAGCCAGTTTGCCCCCTCCCTGCTACAGACACCCTTGGCTCTGTGACACCACTTTCTGGTGGCCATGATGATCCTGCCACCAATCATGCAGCCCAACCCACTTGTTCTGAGCCCAGAAATGCCTCAAGAAAAACAAACCACCACCCCAGAAAGTAATCACAGAGCTTTGCACTTGGGTTAACTCATCCTAGCCAAGACCACTTTAATAGACTCACAGACAGTGTCACCAGAATGCTTTTGTTCTTAAGGTTAGAATCACATACCCCAACCCAGTAACACTGATGAAGAGTTTGTCTAGATGAATCCCCTACATGGCCGCTCCAAACCATATTAACAGGCCTGTAAGACGTGTTTCTAGGAATGGTTTGCTCAATATTCTACTGTTTGCTTTTCCTGTGTCTTATCTATGAGTACCATGCTGGTGTGGAATCAAAGACTAGTTTAAACCTGTTCTTCCAGGTCTGTTGAGCTTTAAGGCCACACAGAACACATGCAGAACAGTGTTCATCCTACCCTGTTCTCAGCACTTAGACAGATCCAAGCCCATTTTCTCAGCCCTTACATGTCCTTCTTTGCCTACGTTTAAAAGACAAATCTTTTCTAAGTCCATCCAGCTGTGGAAAACCACATTCATGTCCAAAGCCCTGACCAGAAACTTCTCAGGACTTAGAGGTAACACAGACAGCAACAAAGAGCCTACCCTGTCCCGTTGTCCCTTCTCTCTGCCAGCCTTTCATACCACCAGCATTGGAGAAAATGGGGGTTTCAGCACCATTTGTATAAAATGATACAATTGCTCCAACGGGTGGTTGAGCAGACAGTTTTTGTTGTAGCTATGAGGGAGAGCACAGCCAGAAGCATCTGGAAGAGTCCAGAGCAGGGAGAGAAAGCAGTAGACTAAACATGGCCAGTACACTCAACAGGACCATGAGAGGAGAGAAAGGGAGAGACAGGACCAAGAGAGAGGGGCAAGAGAGAGGAGACCAAGAGGACCAAGAGAGCACAGGCTGAAATGGCAGTGCTGTATAGGAATCAGAAGCCAGGGGATGAGAAGCTCATGAAATGGAGAAATTCAGGGTAAGGGGAGAGGCGGGAAGAGCTGAGAGGCCCACTGGTGCTGAGTCAGCAGAAAGCCAGCAGGAGCTTTAATATGTTAACAGTTAGCCTTTTGTTTCTAATTTCTTTCAGACCTGACAAGCTTCTTGGAACTTCAAGACTCCATGTTCTAGATACTTTTCTGTCAACCTGACACAGCTAGAGTCATCTGGGAAGAGGTAACCACAACTGAAAAACAAAACAAAACAACCTCCATTAAGATTCCCATTAGTGGCCAGGCGTTGGTGGTGCACGCCTTTAATCCCAGCACTTGGGAGGCAGAGGCAGGCGGATTTCTGAGTTCAAGGCCAACCTGGTCTACCAAGTGAGTTCCAGGACAGCCAGGGCTACACAGAGAAACCCTGTCTCCAAAAAACCAAAAAAAAAAAAAAAAAAAAAAAAGATTCCCATTAGTGGAGCCTGAGCACTGAGCAGATCCCAGGTGGCAGCTCTGCCCCCCAATCTCTAGGAATCCAGAGGAAGCAGGGCTCCCAGTTGCTCTAACCCTGGCATTATCTTAGGTAAGGAGAAAGCAACGCCTGCCCCAAACAGGGAGTAACTGGAACCCACAAGGACCCAGGAAGTCACTCCTAGCCCAGAGCACTGGTTCCTTCCGGTCTGGGCCTGAGCACTGAACAGATCCTGGGTGGCAACTCTGCCCCCAATCCCTATGAATCCAGAGGAAGCAGGGCTCCCAGGTGCTCAACCCTGGCATTATCTTAGGGACCCAGGAAGTCACTCCTGTACAGGTAGACAGGTAGAAGCCCTTAAAGTGGAAACACAAAAATTCCTTAAGGAATTACAAGAGAACACAACCAAACAGGTGAAGGAATTGAACAAAATCATTCAGGACATAAAAATGGAAGTAGAAACAATCAAGAAATCACAAAGGGAAACTACCCTGGAGATAGAAAACCTAGGAAAGAAATCAGGAGTCATAGACACAAGCATCACCAACAGAATACAAGAGACAGAAGAGATAATCTCAGGTGCAGAAGATACCATAGAAAATATTGACACAACTGTCAAAGAAAACGCAAACTGCAAAAAGTTCTTAACACAAAATATCCAGGAAATATAGGACACAATGAGGAGACCAAACCTAAGGATAATAGGTATAGATAAGAGTGAAGATTACCAACTTAAAGGGCCAATAAATATCTTCAACAAAATTATAGAAGAAAAAAACTTCCCTAATCTAAAGAACAAGATGCCCATAAACATACAAGAAGCCTATAGAACGCCAAATAGACTAGACCAGAAAAGAAATACCTCCCGTCAAATAATAATCAAAACACCAAGTGCACAAAACAAAGAAAGAATATTAAATGCAGTAAGGGAAAAAAGCCAAGTAACAAATAAAGGCAGACCTATCAGAATTACACCAGACTTCTCACCAGATACTATAAAAGCTAGAAGATGCTGGACAGATGTCATACAGACCCTAAGAGAACACAAATGCCAGCCCAGGCTAATATACCCAGTAAAACTCTCAATTACCATAGATGAAGAAACCAAGATATTCCATGACAAAACCAAATTTATACAATATCTTTCCACAAACCCAGCATTACAAAGGATAATAGCAGGAAAGCTTCAATACAAGGAGGGAAATTATACCCTAGAAAGAGCAAAAAAGTAATCCTCTTCCAACAAATTCAAAAGAAGATAGCAACACAAAGATAACTTCACCTCTAATAACAAAAATAACAAGAAGCAACAATCACTGTTCCTTAACATCTCTTAACATCAATGGACTCAATTCCCCAATTAAAAGACATAGGCTAATGGACTTGATACATAAACAAGGCCCAGCATTTTGCTGCTTACAGGAAACCCGCCTCAGTGACAAAGACAGACTCTACCTTAGAGTAAAAGGCTGGAAAACAATTTTTCAAGCAAGTGGCCCTAAGAAACAAGCTGGAGTAGCCATTCTAAAATCTCCAGCCAGAGAACACAAAGGGAGGGACTCATGGCTCCACCTGTATAGGTAGTTGAGGGTGGCCTTGCCAGGCATCAGTGGAAGTGGACAGCCTTGATACCTGAAAGTTTGTTTTTCCTAGTGTTGGGGAATTTCAAGAGCAGGGAGGTGGGAATGAGAGGATGGTGGGAGCACACCCTCATAGTAACTGGGGGGTGGGGTGGGGTAAAGGGTTAGGCATCAGTGGAAGTAGAGGGCCTTGGTGCCTGAAAGTTTGGATTCCCTAGTGTTGGAGAATTTAAGAGCAGGGAGGTGAAAATGGGAGGATGGTGGGCGTACACCCTCATAGAAACTCCCAGAATTATATGGATTTAGACATGACAGAGGCAGGCCACCAGAAGATTAGATTCCAGAATTCAAACAAAAAGTTATCTTGATACTAAAATTTGTTTTGAGAATTAAATATTGCAGAATACACAGCCTCGGTCTATCTACTCATCAAGTGAGCTGAGCAGACCTGCTCAAACCTCTGATGTCCTGGAATTCCAGCTGGATGCAGTGAAGACACAGACAAGGCTTATCAATTTACTCCTCCCCCTGCCCCTCTTCTAATATTTCAACACCCATAATCAGCTTGAAGAAGCTAATGAAGAGTCAGCGCCCCTATTCCCTGGGCTTGGGGACTGAGGTGGTTAATATTGGGCTGTCTTTCTATGGAAAAATAGTGGTTTTGTTGGAACAGGGAGGGTTAGCTAGGATTTATTGCATAGCCATAACCTATTCGTAGAAATATGTATAA
The DNA here is from genome assembly GCA_030674055.1 of Rhabdomys pumilio. Lineage (NCBI taxonomy): Eukaryota > Metazoa > Chordata > Mammalia > Rodentia > Muridae > Rhabdomys > Rhabdomys pumilio. The sequence goes on from JANHMN010000015.1 coordinate 55,534,145, forward strand.
TTGTTATTAAGACGAAGTTATAATTTCTTAAATGGTACAAAATTTACTTTGATTTCTAATTTAAGGTTTTCATTGGTACACGCTTCTTATTGATATAAAGTGAGACTAATATTGTTACTCTCATAGGCATTGTGCCTATATAACACATTTAGGAATACAAGGCTTGCCAGGCGGTGGTGGCGCACTCCTTTAATCCCAGCACTTGGGAGGCAGAGACAGGCGGATTTCTGAGTTTAAGGCCAGCTTGGTCTACAGAGTGAGTTCCAGGACAGCCAGGGCTACACAGAGAAACCCTGTCTCGAAAAAACAAAAAGCAAAAACAAAAAAAGGAATACAAGGCTTAGACCCAGTCCTTCTTTAAGTTTTTAAACTGATTTGAGATGGTTAGCCTGTGAGTTAAGGGCCTATAGCAAATTCATGACTCTGAGTTTATTGTTAGGGTGTTTTCTATATTTTATTTAGCTGAGAGAAGTTAACAAACAATAGTACAGACTGCCTTACATGAATAGTTGGTTTTCAAAACGTCAGAAGTCCACAGAATTGATGTTACAAACATTTCTGTATTAATGTCCATTTTGATTAGAGACCTGTTTGCTCCTGACAGCTTCCTGTCTTGGATTCTAAGAAGAAATAGAGCATCTTTAGAGTTACTCTAGTTGTGGTGAAACAGCCACTAGACAAGAATTGCCTCTTTTCATCTACAGACAAATCAATGTCCAGAAAAGGACACACTTGCAGAATAGTCGACTGACTATATCTGCCAAGACAGAGTAATCAGCCCTTAATAATTCTGCATCACTTGGTCTGTCAGATGATCCTGGGCCAGAAGGCTGAAGATTGAATGCTCCAACGTTTTGTAGTATATGGACTGTCCAGGTGCTCAGTGGTCTCTATAATTTGGCTAAGTTTTAGAAGCTATGCTTGGTGCTTCCCATAATTTCAGTTAACTCAGTCATTCTGGATTTCTGACAGGTTTGAAGACTTATAATCTCATAGCCATCCCGGGCTATTTACTTTGAGAGAAAAGGTTTGAGAGGATGGTTTTCAGCTGACATTCATTCTCAAGCCAAGAAAAAAAGCCAGGTTCAGAATTAAGTATTTTAGTTAGGAGGGACGACAGAGGTTCTGCTTAGTCAACAAAATGATGGACTGGGTATTAGGTCTATCTTGTACCTTACTGATACAAGTTGGTATAGTTATGCTATAATTGTATTCTAAGAAAAAAGTTTTATTTTAACAGGAACAGTGATATGTAGGAGCTAAGGTGGGAGGAGTAAGGAGAGGAAGATAAGGAGTAAGGAGAAGAGGAAAAGGAGAAGAGAAGCTAGGTGACAAGAAGGCGGGGGGGGAGGGGGGGGACACTGAGGTGGATGTTTGCGTGTCCCTGCCAGTCAAAGATAGTTGATATATCTAGGTTGGGTATTGGCTTACACTTCTGATTGATATTGAGCATTACCAAACTTATAAAGCCTTTCATTAACATTAAAAAAATAGTATAAAAGCAAAAAGGAGAAGTAGGGGTGAAATAGGGGTTTTCTAGGGAGGGGAAATGGGGAAAGGGGATGGCATCTGAAATGTAAATAAAATATCCAATAAAGACTTTCACATAAAAAAAAAAGATTCCCATTAGTGATAGGGGAATACTAGGCTGCTGAGGCAGAAGGCAGTAGGTGAGTAGGGGCACCCTCATAGAGGCAGGGGGGAGGGAGGAGAGAGATAGGGGGCTTGTGGAGCAGAAACTGGGAAGGGGGATAACATTTGAAATGTAAATAAGTAAAATAACCAATAAAAATACATATTAATATATTTCTTAATTAAGGAATTAATTCTTAATTAAGGTTAGTGTGGGGGTATTTAGCTCACTATGGGTGATGCCACCCCTGAACAGATAGTCATAGGCTCTGTAAGAATACAAGCTGAGGGCTGGTGAGATGGCTCATCTGTTAAGAGCACGGACTGCTCTTCATGAGTTCAAATACCAGCAAGCACATGAAGGCTCACAACCATCTGTAATGAGATCTGATGCCCTCATATGGGTGTCTGAAGACAGCTATAGTGTACTTTGGGGTGTAGCAAGTAAGACCCAGAGCATGCAGGGCCAAAGTAAGAGGGAGAAAAGAAGAAGGAAAAAATTATTTAAAAAAAAATGGAAGCAGAGCAACCCAGTAAGTAGCTTACTCCACTGTTTCTGCCCTGACTGCCCTTCATGACAGACTGTACGATGAAACGAACCTTTCCTCCCCAAGTTGCTTTTGGTCACGGTGTTTACCACAGCAATAGAAAGCAACCTAGGACCCTCCCCTTGCTCCATCCTAATTTCCAGGAAGAACTTAAGGTGGTCTCTTCATTACAGAAAACTTGAAGACATCATCCTTGCAGAGAGATTAAATTCAAGGTTTCTAAAACCAGCAACTTGGTGTTTCTTATCCACAGATGAATTGTTGCTAGGCAGCAGGGGCTGTGAGCAGGCTGGCCAATTGTCTGCAGGGGCCTTGTCTAGCATCATCTGTTGATAAGTTCTTGTTGGAGGTCAGTGAATCACAGATGGCTTTCTAAGAACAATGGCATGCCCAGTCCCTCTTAATGGGAAATGTACAACGTGCCTGGGCCTGGTCTCCCCTGATTTCCCTCTTGCTATGCATGTAAAATGAGAGCATTCCTCAGCTGTGAGAAGGGGCACTCAGGCTGTTTACCACTGTACAAAAGAGAGACCAAGCTAGCTAGCCACACTGAAGGAACTTGATGTCCATGAATCTAGGCAGAGCCACAGGAGCATAAAACAGATACTGTCTCCCCAAGTGAAAGAAACATCATCAGGAACCCCTGTTCGTGGGAGCAAGTGTGAATATTAAAAAGCATGAATTTAGGCACCACATGTGGGGTAGTGTGGAGGTTGGGGAAACTTGATGCAGACACACCTTCATTTTTCCTGGAGGGAAGCACAGACTCAGGTGATGCTACCCACCCAGATTGACAACTGGCCAAAACTGGAACTGGTCTCAGGTCTGTTTACCCCTTCCCCAGGACTCAAAACCTTCACACAATGCCCTGTTCAGGGCTCCAGGAGAACCCCAAGGTCACTCAGGTAAGGATGAGCCCTTGGCCCACTGTACAGGATTTGAGAGTTGCAACCAACTGAAGTTTCCCACAGTGGCTCATGAACAGTGCCTAGAGTTCATACTAACTTTCCTTTGAGTCTTTATAAATGTTTTTTATTCTGTCTCTTCAGACCCACTGGCTGTCTCCTCTGTCCCGCAAGCATTTAGTCCTCACCATAGTAAAAAGAATAAGTCGAAGTTCCCACATGTTGACCCACTGAGTCATAGCCGTTTGTTTAATACTGTAAGGCTTTGTAAGGGAATGGGGACCATGGCACATTTTTAATCTTCCACCATTGCTGAAGCAGACTTCCAAGGCACTCCTAAATATCACCAGTCATGGACCCTTCCAATCCTCTTTCTTCTTTGCCTTTTGTTGTGTTACTGGACACCGCTTCCCTCAACTATCTTCTCTCTGTTTCCAACAGCCTCCATCACCCCCCACCCCCACCTTATTTGTCTATGCTGCTCTGAGTCATTCTGCTTTGTGGCCTATGCACCACACTGGTCTCTATCTTCAAACTTATTCTCTCCTGGACCAAAGGCATCATGGTAGTACCCACTACTCAGGTGAAGGAAGAAAGCCATACAGTCTCACACATTTCTTTCTGTTCCTCTCTAGGGGAAACATTGCTCATTAAGGACTCAGTCCACCATGAGTGAATAGCTCCTCTGAGCTCCACAGAAAATGGAGCTGTCCCTTTACCAGCAGGACTTCCTTTTTTCTAACCTTGTCTTTGGATCCCAACTCCCCAAACCCTTTACCTGTGAAAAGTTGAGTAGTCCTTGACAGGCCTGGAAACTTCCTCTTTCCCCTATAAGAACCTGCCCAGCAAGTACCTGGGATTCCTGGAATGCCTCTCCATGCAAATGAGACAAACAGAGAACTTTAAACTCTAGACAGTGGTTTTCAGTTACCCTGAAAACTCCTTCCCACTCTCCAAGGTCCATATATACCCCTGGTTCACCCCAAATAAAATGTATGAATGCAAGCCCATCCCAAATACAGGTAAGAGAGATGTTTCACAGAAGACTATCAGAGAAGGCCTTCCTCTTTAGAGAAGCACACCCCCTCCCTGCTCCCAGCAGGAATCCTACAGAACCCCACCCTTACTAGACTCTGCTTCATCCTTCCAGCCCAGTGTGCAGGGGGCATCTGGCCACCCTAGAGTCAGGATGCAGAGGATGAGGAAATACAGCTGGACAGCCAAAAGGCAAACCTTTCCTCACTCCCCATATTCAGTTCACAACGTTTTACAAATTCTGCTTTCTTTTGATCAGCCCCTCTCAATTTATGTCAGTTTTTAGTATTTACAATAAAACACCTGGCTGGGAGGCATTAGAGTCTGCAGGCAGGTGAGCCAACCCTAGTCCTTCTCAGCTATGCTGTGCTGGGGACAGGGTTCAGGCTCTACTGCAGCTGGGATCTGTGTTAATGTTCTTTGCTCATGTTACACCAAGGATCATGTGAAAGTCCATCATCTGTGTTGCAGTCTGAACCCATGTGGTTGTCTGCAGGTCACACTGCCACCGGAAGACATGTTGACTTCTGTGGTCCACGAAGCTTCCAAGGGCCTGTCTGGGTCTGTGGTCCTACTGCAGAGGACCATGTTCCTGGTTCGTGCTGTCTCCAGAAACTCTGTAAAAACCCATAATCCATGCTCCAACTGACTGTGAAGACCAAGGAGGCAACTTATGCTGTCATATCTATGACTGCAGATGCATACATAGTTGAAGAGGGACATTGAAGGCTCCTGTGACAACTCCTACTATCCCTCAACAACCACCCCCCAAAATCCCAACAACAACAACAAACAGTAACTGCCTAAACAGAAAGCCATCGAAGACAACCCTTTAAAAGTATGACAGAGATGCCTAAGAGTAGCTCTATACAACTGATGGCTTCTAGTTGAGGTGTGGGGTGGGAATAATTCAGTTCTATCTAAGGGGCAGGTCACTGAGAGTCTGACCATGCTTCAGTGAGCATTCAGATTGAACCAAGCAGCTTGGTGTTCATTCTTTCTTTTTTCTTCCTTCCTTCCTTTCTTTCTTTCTTTCTTTCTTTCTTTCTTTCTTTCTTTCCTTGTTTCTCTATCTCTCCATCTCCCACCTCCCTCCCTCCCTTCCTTCCTTCATTGCTTTTTTCTTTTCTCTCTTTTTCTTCTTACTAATATTTTTTACTTCTTTTGCAAGGAAAATCACAATGAGGACAGACATGGAAAGACTGAGAAGAGATTGTGATTCCGGTACATGATATGAAACTCTCAGAGAAGCAATAAAAACATTATGGCTGGGGGGAGGGGAAGACAACTAGCTGGTCTTCATGATCACACAGAGAAAGAGCTTTATAAAAGTACAAAGTCAGGTGTGGTGGCTCGTACCTATGATCCTGACACTAGGAAGCTGAGGCAGGAGAATTACTGAGAATTCAAGATCAGCCTGGACCATATAGTGAATTCTAAGCTATTGAATAGCGAGCTCTAGGCCTTGTCATTAAAACAACAAAAATAAAATAAAAGTACAAACATTGCCACATTAAGACAAAAGTAAAACATTTACGTCATCCAGGAAAGGTGGTTCCAGGGCTCCTCCTAGAGCCTGGAACATCCTCTGGTGCTCAAAATTTCTTACATATAATAATAATCCCATATAACCTATATTCTCCTGTATTCTTTAAACTTTCTCTAGATTATTGTGATGTTTAATGGGAGCATCATGTCAACAGAATCCTGAGTTGTTGAGGAGACAAGCCTCTGGTCATGTCAGTGAGAGTTTCTAGATTAGGTGAATTGAAGCGGAAGACCCACCCTAAAGGAGCCCAGCACAGCTCCACAGCTGTAACCCCAGGCTGCATAAAAGGCAGAAAGCTAGCCCAGTGCCAGCACTCATCTCTCCCTGTTGTCTGACAGCAGATGTAATACACAAGCTGCCTCAAGCCTATGCTACCATGATTTGCCCACCATGATGGCCTGTCCCCTCAAACTGAGACAAAATAACCCATCTTCCTTTATTTTACTTTTGTCACATTTTATCACAGCAACAGACAAGTAAGTGTAACTATTTACACGAATACAATGTAAACACTGTGAGAGTAGTTCTTAAACTGTATCACTTAGAGAAAATGAACAAAAAAGCATCTACATGTAGGGATACAAACCTGGCTGTGCTGTAACTCCACAGCACTGTCCGCCATCAGTTGAGCGGATGCATACTGCACACCCACAGGTATGGTGGGCCAACTACAACCCCAAGTACTGTGAATTTAAACCTGGACTTCCTAGGTTAGACTCAAAGCTCTTTGGAAATGAAATGGGCTGCTTGCCACATCTAAGGCCATTTTAGGTCCATGCACTGACCTCATACCTGCACTGTCTTTACTCTTTCACGAGAATCATACACTTTCATAGAGTCATAAAGATATTATCTCTACTTTATGGTCAAATATTCCCTCTTGCCAGGTGTCTTCCTGCCACCACCACCTTCCTCCCTGATCAATCACTGTTCTTATGTTGGAATGTCAGGGGCTGATATGTGTGCACATGTGTGTGGAGTCCACAAGACAACCTTGACGCTCACCACCTCTGTTTGTTTGTTTGCTTGTTTGTTTGTTTGTTTAGTTAGTTCTTTGGTTTGGTTTGGTTTGGTTTGGTTTGGTTTGGTTTGGTTTGGTTTGGTTTGGTTTGGTTTGGTTTTTTGGATAGGGTCTCTCACTGGCCAGCAAACCCCAGGGTTCCTCCTGCTGATCTCTACCTCTCCAGTAGTGGGATTGTAAACATACACATATCAGTATGCCTGGCATTTTTACATGGGTTCTGAGGATCAAACTCAAGTTCACAAGCACTTTATTGACAAGGATGTTGAGGTTTTGTCTTTTATTGTCTATTGTAATGCTAAGTGTGGGCCCCCAAAACCTGGAGCATGCATGTGGCCCCCGTGACTGGATCCCCAGTTAATTGTGATAGGTAAATAAAGATACCAACAGCCAATGGGTAGGGGAATCTTAGATGGGGTTGAGGTTTCAGAAGCCATCATAGAAGAAGAACATGCAGGAGGGAGGAGAGTCATGGAAGAGCTGAGCCATAAATATGTGGCTAGCCATTGGAGCTAAGAGCTGCCCAGGTAAACATAGTAAGCAATAACTCGGGTTATTGATAGGAAGGCAGATTCTAGCAGCATGGAGGATAGGGAGGCTGCTGCTAGCTACTGTGCTGACTAAGGC
>JANHMN010000015.1:55546461-55589901 GCA_030674055.1 Rhabdomys pumilio
TGTGTGTGTGTGTGTGTGTGTGTGTGTGTGTGTGTGTGCGTGCTCATACGTGTGTGTTCATGTATGTGTGCTCATAAGTGTTTTGGTGTAATGTATGTATGTGTGTGCATGAGAATAACTTCAGGTGTTATCCTCAGAAACACTCTCCTTATCCTTTGAGGCAGTCTTTCCATGGCCTGGAGTTCATTAATTAGTCTAGACCAGCTGACCAGTGAGCCCCAGGGAACCTCCTTCTCTGCCTCCCCAATGCTGGGATTACCAGTGCACACCACCATAGCCATCAATCTCATATGGCTTCTAAGTCTTGAACTCACAGCCTCATACTTACAATGCCAGCTGAGCTAAACTCTAACAGACTTCTTTGTACTACTTTTGTAGTTTTTATCAAAAAATGAAAACAATGCCAAAATAAAGGTGTGATAGAGATAAAAAACTAAAAAAAAAAAAAAAAAAAAAAAAAAAAAAAAAAAAAAAAAAAAAAAACAATGAAGAGAGGAAACTCCCAAATACTTCTGAGACCCTTTGGATCTGAGGAAAAGTTGAAGGTTGGGTAGAAAGCTGTGAAGGGACCTTATTGTACATTAGAGAATGGAATTCTCTAGGTAAAGGCTCATCCCTGTTTAATTTGAACAAACCTAGCATGCTTTATGACATGTATTTTGTGTTTTATTTGGGATTTAAGTGGAAACTGCTAGTCATTGTCATAATTATCTTGTTTGTTTGCTTGCTTTGGTTTGGTTTGGCTTGGTTTTTTTAAGACAGGGTTTCTCTGTGTAGCCCTGGCTATCCTAGTACTCACTCTGTAGATCAGGCTGGCCTTGAACTCATAGAGATCCAACTGCCTCTGCCTTCCAAGTGCTGGGATTATAATCATGGCCATCAACAGTGTACAGCTGGTGACAGGAGGAGTGCGTGGGTGCACATAGAAATGTTCTTATCTCCACATATTTACCCCAGTCACAAACCTTTCTCTGAGTTTGATTCTTACTTAAGATCATCACAAATTGTTAGAGATTAAAAATAGGGTGGTTTATTTATATGCTTTTATGCATCTTTGTGCCTTCCAGACTTAGAGGAGGAATTTAGTTACTTTCCTAATTCTTGATTGGAGGAAGTAACCACTGATTCATTAGGGGAAAGAGAAGAGGAAACATGTTTTCCATGCTGTGTGTGAATGTGGCTTAAAGATCAGTGAATCCCCCTCACCCAGATCCCGGTGACTGGAGCAGACGTGCAGCTGATCTGCTCCCCTGTGGAAACTGCACCTGGAGGCATCCTAGAGAGGCCATGGTCCACAGAGCTACAGAGGCATCCTAAAATGGCCACTGCCCTCAGAGCTGCAGACATCCTAGAGAGGCCACTGACCTTAGAGCAGGGGACACCATATCCTGAGACATCCTAGAGGAGCGACTACACTCAGAACAGCAAACACCTAACTGGTCTACTATTATGGAAACACCATTTCCTGAGATATCCTAGAGGAGCCACTGTACCCAGAACAGCTGGAGCTCAGGATCACAGAGACACCCGGACCCCGAGGAGTTCTGACACAACCAAGATAACTGGAAAGGCAGGCTCCAGTCAGAACCAGTGAGTGCAGGTAGTACTAGAGCTAACCAAATGGTGAAAGGCAATCAAAAGAATGTAAACAACAAAAAACAAAGTTTCTTGGCATCACCAGAACCAAGTTCTCCCACCATAGCAAGTCCTGAACACCACATCACACTGGAAAAGCAGGATTCAGAATTAAAGTCACTTCTCATGATGATGATAGAGGACTTTAAAAAGGACATAAACAATACTCTCAAAGAATTTGAGGAGAACACAGGTAAACAGGTAGACGCTCTTAAAGAAATGCAAGAAAACACAACCATAAAGGTGAAGGAATTACACAAAACCATCCAGGATCTAAAAATGGAAGTAAAAACAATGAAGAAATCTCAAAGGGAGACTAACCTGGAGATAGAAAACATAGGAAAAAGATCAGGAGTCATAGACGCAAGCATCACCAACAGAATACAAGAGATAAAAGAGAGAATCTCATGCTCAAAAGATACCATGGAAAACATAGACACAATGGTCAAAGAAAATGCAAAATGCAAAAAGCTCATAACACAAAACATCCAGGAAATCCAGGACACAATGAGAAGACCAAACCTAAGGATAATAGGTATAGATGAGAGTGAAGACTCCCAACTTAAAGGGCAAGTAAATATCTTCAACAAAATTATAGAGGAAAACTTCCTAAAGAAAGAGATGTCCTTAAATATACAAGAAGCCTACAGAACCCCAAATAGACTAGACCAAAAAAGAAATACCTCCAGGCACATAATAATCAAAACATCAAATATACAAAACAAAGAGAAGATACTAAAAACAGTAAGGGAAAAAGACAAAGTAACATAAAAAGGCAGACCTATAAGAATTACACCAGACTTCTCTACAGAGACTATGAAAGCTAGAATATCCTAGACAGATGTTATACAGACCCTAAGAGAACACAAATGCCAGCCCAGGCTACTATATCCAGCAAAACTCTCAATTACCATAGATGGAGAAACCAAGATATTCCATGACAAAACCAAATTTACACAATATCTTCCCACAAATCCAGCTCTTCAAAGGATAATGGATGGAAAACTCCAATACAAGGAGAAAAACTACAACCAAGAAAAAGCAAGAAAGTAGTCTTCCAACAACCCCAAAAGAAGATAGTTACACAAACATAATTCCACCTCTAATAACAAAAATAACAAGAAGCAACTATCATTTTTCCTTAATATCTATTAACATCAATGGACTCAATTCTCCAATAAAAAGATGCAGATTATCAGACTGGATACATAAACAGGACCCAGAATTTTGCTGCATACAGGACATGGACCTCTGTGACAAAGACAGACACTACCTCAAAGTAAACGGTTGGAAAAAAATTGGAAACCATTCCAAGCAAATGGTCCCAAGAAACAAGCTGGAGTAGCCATTCTAATATCAAATAAAATTGATTTTCAACCAGAAGTAATCAAAAAAGATAAGGAAGGACACTACATACTCATCAAAGGAAAAATGCACCAAGAAGAACTCTCAATTCTGAACATCTATGCCCCAAATGCAAGGGCACCCAGATACATAAAAGAAACTTTACTAAACCTCAAAGCATACATTGTACCTCACACAATAATAGTGGGGGATTTCAACACCCCACTCTCAGCAAGGGACAGATCATGGAAACAAAAACTAGACTGAGACACAATGAAACTAACAGAAGTTATGAACCAAATGGATTTAACTGATATCTATAGAACATTTCATCCTAAAACAAAAGAATATACCTTTTTCTTAGCACCTCATGGTACCTTCTCCAAAATAGACCATATAATTGGTCACAAAACAGGCCTCAACAGATATAAAAAGATCAAAATAATCCTGTGTACACTATCAGACCACCATGGACTAAGGCTGGTCTTTAATAACAACAAGAACAACAGAAAGCCCACATACACGTGGAAACTGAACAACGTTCTACTCAATAATGACTTGGTCAAGGAAGAAGTAAAGAAAGAAATTAAAGACTTTTTAGAATTTAATAAAAAGGAGGACACATCATACCAAACCTTGTGGTACTCCATGAAAGCAGTACTAAGAGGAAACCTCATAGCTCTAAGTGCTTACAAAAAAAAAAAAAAAAAAAAACTGGAGAGAGCATACATACACTAACAACTTGACAGCACACCTGAAAGCTTTAGAATAAAAAGAAGCTAATATTCCCAAGAGGAGTAGACGGCAGGAAATAATCCAACTCAGAGCTGAAATCAACCAAGTAGAAACAGAAAGAACTAAACAAAATATCAACAAAACCAAGAGCTGGTTTTTGAGAAAATCAACAAGATAGATAAACCCTTAGCCAGACTAATCAAAGGGCACAGAGACAGTATCCAAATAAATAAAATCAGAACTAAAAAGGGAGACATAACAACAGAAACTGAAGAAATTTTAAAAAATCATCAGATCCTACTACAAAGGCCTATACTCAACAAAATTGGAAAATCTGGATGAAATGGACAATTTTCTAGACAGATACCAGGTACCAAAGTTAAATGAGGAGCAGATAAACCATCTAAACAGTCTCATAACCCCTAAAGAAATAGAAGCAGTCATTAAAAGTCTCCCCACCAAAAAAAAAGTCCGGGACCGAATCAATTCTATTCAAACTATTCCACAAAATAGAAACAAGGAACACTACCCAATTCGTTCTATGAAGCTACAATTACGCTCATACCTAAACCTCACAAAGACCCAACAAAGAAAGAGAACTACAGACCAATCTCTCTTATGAATACTGATGCAAAAATACTCAATAAAATTCTTGCAAACGAAATCCAAGAACACATCAAAACATCATCATGATCAAGTAGGCTTTATCCCAGAAATGCAGGGATGGTTCAATATTTGAAAATCCATCAATGTAATCCATTACATAAATAAACTCAAAGAAAAAAAAACACATGATCATCTCACTAGATGCTGAGAAAACATTTGACAAAATTCAACATCTCTTCATGTTAAAAATCTTGGAAAGATCAGGAATTCAAGGCACATACTTAAACATAGTAAAAGCAATGTACAGCAAGCCAGTAGCCAACATCAAACTAAATGGAGAGAAACTTGAAGCAATCCAACTAAGATCAGGGACTGGACAAGGCTGCCCACTCTCACCCTATCTATTCAATATAGTACTGGAAGTCCTAGCTAGAGCGATTAGACAACAAAAGGAAGTCAAAGGGATACAAATAGGAAAGGAAGAAGTCAAAATAGCACTATTTGCAGATGATATAATAGTATACTTAAGTGACCCTAAAAGTTCCACCAGAGAACTCCTAAACCTGATAAACAACTTCAGCAAAGTGGCTGGATATAAAATCAACTCAAACAAATCAGTAGCCTTCCTCTACTCAAAAGATAAACAGGCTGAAAAAGAAATTAGGGAAATGACACCTTTCACAATAGCCACAAATAATATAAAATATCTTGGAGTGAATCTAACCAAGCAAGTGAAAGATCTATATGACAAGAACTTCAAGTCTCTGAAGAAAGAAATTGAATAAGATCTCAGAAGATGAAAAGATCTCCCATGCTCCTGGATTGGCAGGATTAACTTAGTAAAAATGACCATCTTGTCAAAAGCAATCTACAGGTTCAATGCAGTCCCCATCAAAATTCCAAATCAACTCTTTATAGAGATAGAAAGAGCAATTTGCAAATTTATTTGGAATAACAAAAAACCCAGGATAGTGAGAACCATTCTCAACAATAAAAGAACTTCTGGGGGAATCACCATCCCTGACCTCAAGCTGTACTACAGAGCAGTAGTGAAAAAAAAAACTGCAAGGTATTGGTACAGAGACAGGCAGGAAGATCAATGGAATAGAATTGAAGATCCAGAAATGAACTCACACACCTATGGTCACTTGATCTTTGACAAAGGAGCTAAAACCATCCAGTGGAAAAAGGACAGCATTTTCAACAAATGGTGTTGGATCAACTGGAGGTCACCATGTAGAAGAATGCAAATCAATCCATTCTTATCCCCTTGTACAAAGCTCAAGTCCAAGTGGATAAAGGACCTTCACATGAAACCAGATACACTGAAACTAATAGAAGAGAAGGTGGGGAAGACCCTCGAATACCTAGGCACAGGGGAAAAGTTCCTGAACAGAACACCAATAGCTTATGCTCTAAGATCAAGAATTGACAAATGAGACCTCATAAAACTGCAAAGCTTCTGTAAGGCAAAAGACACTGTCAATAAGACAAAACAGCAACCAACAGATTGGGAAAAGATCATTACCAATCCTAGATCCAATAGAGGGCTAATATCCAATATATACAAAGAACTCAAGAAATTAGACTCCAGACAACCAAATAACCCTATTATAAATGGGGTACAGAGCTAAACAAAGAATTCTCAAGTGAGGAAATTCGAAGGGCCGAGAAGCACCTTAAGAAATGCTCAACATCCTTAGTCATTAGGGAAATGTAAATCAAAACAACCCTGAGATACCACCTCACACCAGTCAGAATGGCTAAGATAAAAAATTCAAGTGATGGTAGATGCTGGTGAGGATGTGGAGAAAGAGTAACACTCCTCCATTGTTGGTGGGATTGCAAGCTGGTACAACCACTCTGGAAATCAGTCTGGTGGTTCCTCAGAAAATTAGGCATAGCACTACCTGAGGACCCAGCTATACCACTCCTGGACATATACCTAGAAGATGCTCCAACATATAACAAGAACACATGCTCTACTATGTTCATAGCAGCCTTATTTATAATAGCCAGAAGCTGGAAAGAACCCAGATGTCCTTCAACAGAGGAATGGATACAAAAAATGTGGAACATTTACACAATAGAGTATTACTCAGCTATTAAAAATAATAAATTTGAGAAATTCTTAGGTAAATGGATGGAACTAGAAAATATCATCCTGAGTGAGGTAACCCAATCACAAAAGAACACACATGGTATTTATTCACTTATAAGCAGATGTTAGCCCAAAAACTTGAAATAGCCAAGATTCAACTAACTGACTACCTGAAGCTCATGAAAAAGAAAGACCATGTGTGGATGCCTCAGTCCTTCTTGGAAAGAGTGACAGAATGCTCAAGAGAGCAAATAAGGTGACAAAGTGTGGGACAGAAAGTGAAGGAGGGGCCATTGGGAGACCACTCTACCTTGATATCCGTCCCATGTGCAGTCACCAAAGATAGACACCGATATGGATGTCAGGAATTGCATGCTGAAAGGAGCCTGACGAAGCTGTCTCCTCGAAGGTCTGCCAGAGTCTGACATATCCAGAGGCGGATGCTCACAGCTACCATTGATCTGATCAAGGGTTCCCAATGAAGAAGTTAGAGGACTGATGGTGCGAAAGGGTTGGTGGCCCCAAGAGGAGAACAACAGTGCCAGCCAACAAGAGCTCCCCAGGGTCTAAACCACCAGCCTGGGAGCACAAAGGGAGGCACCCATGACTTCAGCTGTATACTTAGGGGAGGATGGCCTTGTCGGACATGGGTGGGAGAGGAGATCCTTGGTCCCATAAAGGCTGAACACTGAGCAGGGAGGAATTAGAGGGTGGGGAGGGGGAAGTGGGGGTAGGTAGAGGCACATCCTTGTGGAGGCAGGAGGGGGAACAGGATAGGGGTCTCCTGGGTGGTGGGGGGAATGGGGCGAGGGATAAAATCTGAAATGTATTTTATAAAATAAAAAATAAATAAAAAATGAAAAAAATTGAAAAAAAAAAAAAAAGAACAGTGACTCATCCTCCCTGAAGCATGCTGTACTAGAGAGGACAAATGCTCACATCAACTGGGGCCCGTATGCAGCGCCTGAACTGCATAACTGGTTCCCCTCTCTGGAGCACTCTTAAGGGGCTGACCTCAAGTTTTATTATTGAAAGTAACAATTTTCAGATACCATTTTTTTCCTAGAGTCAGCACATTCTGAGACAGCCTAAGTATTCCACAGAGGATATGTCTCTCCCAGTTCATGCATGTGTGTATGCAGCCACTTCTCTCTTATTGTATGAGTAGTAAGCCTTAATTTGAGGGCAGCTAAGCATGCTTCTGAAGATGGCAAGGGAAAACCTTCCACAGAAAAGGAAGGGCAGAGCCACTATTGTCCACCCACCTCCAGCTCCTTCCTCCGGACAGCATCAGCTCCCTGCTCAGAAGGACTGACTTTACCAAACTCAGGCAGACTGGGCAATCCATGACTACTTCCTCCCACCCCGGCCCTTACCTACTCTCAGTTCTTGCTTCTCCCTTTGTGGCTGAGTTGGAGATGTTCCAGCACTTAGAACAACTTCTACTCAACAGTGATAGTGAAAGGGTTAAAATTTTTTCAAAATCTTCTACCAGGCTAGGCAGAACCAAGAGTGCAGGTCAGCTTGGTCGTGAGCTCTATGTTTCAGGAACTTGACTGACCATAAAATAGATGGTTGATTACGAATAGTCTCTTTGAAAATAGTCTATACAAAATGTTCCCCAGGACTGTTCCTTAGACCCTGTCACAAACTAAATAATGGGCTGGGACTTTTCACAGGTACTCTCCAATAACCCTCCTTCACTCCTCCTGGATTATGGTTTCCCCCTGGATTGTGGTTTTGACCTTTAAATTTTCTCTGCCTCCAAAACCCTGGGGTCAAACTCCCCTGCCCCTGTGTGGGTCATGGGTCTTGACCTCAACATGTTGATCGAAATATACCTCTTGCTGATTGCATCAAGTTTGGTGTCCTGTGAGTTAATGGGTGGCCACGAATTCCTGAGGCTTGGGTGAGGCCCTCCCTTCGTGGGGCCTTACAATAGAGCTTGCCAAGAAGGCCTACAGCCCTTTCCTAAAGAAGCCCACCACTCCTATTTGCTGACCAATGATGGTGACATTTGTTAGCATAGGAAAATGCTTTTGTTCAGGAAACAGGGAATGGGGAAGGAGTTGAAGAAAAAGCTTCCACCTTAGACTTGAATTTTAGCTTCTATCACTTGCCCTGGGTAGTCATTGAACCCTCACAGTGATAAGCTTTTGTAAGAGAAGAGATCATGAAGCCTGCTCTGGCTGTCTCAGGTGTCATTCTCTTGGTTCACATACTTCACACATGTGAAAATGCCATGTACGTATTCTGTGCCATGATTGTCATGATAGCTCAGGATCCTTTGATCCAGGAAGAGTTTTGCTGAGATTCAGAAGGTGATGGACTGATCAACCCAATAGGACAGGAAGCTGTGTCCTAGCCAATGTAGGTTCTATTGCTATGCTAAACACCATGACCAAAAGCAACCAGGTAAGGAAAGAGTCTGTTTGGCTTATACATCTCAGTCACAGCCCATTATTGAGGGAATCCTGTTTAGGAAATCAAGCAGGAACAGAAGCAGGGACCATAATAGATTTGAGTATGGGCTTGATCACCACAGCTTGCAGAGCTTGCTTTCTTACATGACCCAGCACCATGTACCCAGTGGTGGCCCTGCCCACACCAGTGGTGGCCCCGCCCATAGTGGCCTAGGCTCTCCCACAGCAATTGTTAATCAAGAAAATGTCTCACATTGCCAGTCTGATGGAACAGTTTCTCAGTTGAGGTTGTCTCTTCCCAAATGACTCCAGCATGTGACAAGTTGATGAAAACCAAACCAAGCCAAGCCAACAAAACACACAGAAAGAGAGAGAGAGAGAGAGAGAGAGAGAGAGAGAGAGAGAGAGAGAGAGAGGAAAACAAAGAACAAAAACTAACTAACATACTCAGGGGTGATAGTAAAACATGCATTTTTTTAAATACGGTTTGAAGTTGTTTTTACACTGTGAAACACTCTTTGTGTATTTCGTAGGTGTTTCTTCTTGTTATGATTTGGATAAATGTCTCTTAATGACCATGTCATTGAAGCAGCAAGAAAAGTAGCTCATATAGGGACCAACCTTCCATGTGAGATCTGAACAGAGAAAGTGTACTTTCTACAAAGAGTTATCACTCATAACAAGATATTGTAGCCATGAGGAAGCAACAGTGAGGGGAAAGAATCTTTGGGAATATAGGATTTGCAGATGAGAACACAGTTTAGACCCTTTAGTGTGAGATGCAAGCTTCTTTCAGAGCCCAGGCATGGCTTACTACATGGCCACAAAGCCCATAGGCAACATGCTGTCAGAGCTTGCTGAGCCCTGCCCTATGGGGTACCAGGAAGGGTTCAACAAGGGGAGATGGTGTGCCTCAGAGCTCACTGCAAAGACTCTTCAGAAGGTGTCTAGAAATGCTGTTGGACCTTAGGCCAAAAAGGAGCTAGCTGCTAAAGTGGACACTTGCCTCTTTGGTCTGACATCTGACAGATTATGTATTGGAAGAGTCTAGAGAGAGGAGCACTTCAGAAATAGGAAGAGGAAATCCCTAGGGCCATACTTTCTAGTATTCTCTGTCAACAAAGGCTACCAATGCACCAGCTTGAAGAAGGAGAGTAGATGATCCAGCTGTCTGTGAAGAGGGCATATGGTAGCCAAGGCAATGAAATGATAACATGTACATCATGTGATACTTTACAGGGAACAAAGGCCCCAGATATGGCACTCAAAGCTCAACTCCTGTGGCTTCACATTACAGAGGAATTTTGTCTGTTTCTAGGATAAAAATGGTTAGTGTTCGAGGTGGTACGTATTCCAATCACCCTGATCTGAACGTCATACACTATATGTATGTGTTGACATGCTACATTGTAGCCTATCACATACAGTGCAAGCACTATAAATAAATTAAAGCATCCATGGTTATAAAATGGTACTGGAGAGAACACATAAGAAGAGAATGGAGGGGCTGGAGAGATAGCTCAGTAGTTAGAGGCACTTGCTTTTCTTGCAGAGGAACAGGGTTTTGTTCCCAGCACCTTCCTACCTGGTAGTTGGCAAAGGTCTATAGGGAATTGATACTCTACTCTGACCTCTACGGGTCATAAGCTCACATGTGGTGCACACACATACATGAAGGCACAACACTCGTACACAGAGAAAAAGGCAGAGGACGGGAGCTGTGTGGCATCAGGAGCAGAAGCAGCAGTGTAGGTAACGCGCGTGCATGTGTCTGTCAAAGGGATGGACACTGAAGAAACTCAGAGCACTATATACTTTTGCTTTTTATTTTTGGTTTTAATTAATTAATTAATTGTAGCATTTCCCCTTTTATTGAAAATAGATTATTGTCTCACACTATATACCCTGATTACGGTTGCCTCTCCCTATCCTCCTCCCAACCCCTCCCCACCTCCCTTCCCAGCTGGATCTATTCATTTTCTGTTGTTCATTAGAAAGCAAAGAAACCTTTAAGGCATAGTAATAAAATATAATAAGATAAAACAAAAATTAGAATAGGATAAAATACAAAACAGAAGAAAAAGAGCTCTCTCTTTCACAAAAAAAGGAAGAAGAAATAGATTCACTGTTTCCATACTCAGAATCTCAAAGAACCACTAACCTGGCCTGGTATGATGGCACACAATTTAATCCTAGCACTCAGGAGACAGAGTAAAGCAGATCTCTGAGGTTGAAGCCAGCCAGTCTACATGACTTCCAGGACAGCCAGGGCTACACAGAGCCAATGCTTCAAAAAACATAAACAAAAACAAAACCCAATAAGATAAAAACAAAAAACAGTAAACTGGAAATCACAGTATATATGCAAAGGAGCTGGGTGGGGTTAAACAAAATAAAACAAAAATAAAAAACCAAGATAAAATTTAAAAAAAAAAAAAAAAAGAAAAAAAAAAGAGGAAAAGCCCTAAACAGGACATTAGAAGACAAGGAACCGCCAAATATGCTTTTGAGTTGTTTTGTATCAGCCATCTACTGCTGGGCATGTGGTCCACCCTTAAGAGAGGTTAGTTTCCCTCTAAGGAAACAATTTTCTTTTTTATTTGCAGAGTGGTTATCAGAGATAGCTGCTGGGTTGCAGATGGGGCATGTGTCCATTTCTCCTTTCAGCTCTAGGACCCCATCTGGTGTGTGCTGTGGCCGTTGCTTCAGTCTCTGTGACTTCCTGTGCAAAGGTCCTATTGATTTAGAGAGCCTGTGTTCTTGGTGTCCTCCATCCCTTCTGGCTCTTACACTCTTTCTGCTTCCTCCTCTGAGAGTTTACTAATCCCCAGGGGAGGATGTGATATCTCACTTAGGGCTGAGCGTTCCAAGGTTACTCACTCTCATACTGTCTGGCTGTGGGTCTCTGTCCTGTCCCGTTCTCTATCTGCTGCAGGAGGAAGCTTCTCTGATGATGAGTGAGCAGGGTACAAATCTACCAATATAGCAGAATGTCATTAGGAGTAATTTCATTGCTCCATTTTGTTGGTTTTATTGTAGGTCTCTAAGCAACCTAGTCTCTGGTTGTTGCATCCAAGCAGTGTTGGGTATGGGCTCCATGTCATGTTGTAGGCCTTAACTCAAATCATATATTGGTTGGTTACTCCCATAAGCCTTGTGCCACCATTGCCCTGCTTATGTTGCAGGCAAGACACTACTGTACATCAAAGGTTTGTGCCTGGCTAGGTGTTTATGTTTCTCTTCTGCTAGTATATCCAACATGCTAGAATGTAGGAGTGAAGGCTCTATGTAAGCACTGCCTCAGCTTCTCCATAGTCAATGAGTTGTGTAGGTATTGCCTTCAGCAATGGGCCCTTGCCTTCAGTTTTGTGGAGAGCAACCTATAGTTTCAGCAAGAGCCTGAGTTGTTTGGGGGGTTCCCATGAAACTCCTGTCAACAGCTTAATTAGATGTAACCAATCCTAGTATTAGAAGATTCATTTGGTGATAACAAGTGGCCAGTTCAGACTCAGTCTCCCCACAACTTGGTGATCTTATCTAGATCCCTTCATATATGCATATATTTTAGGAAGTTTCTATTGTATTAGTTTTCCATACTGCCACTCAAATGCCCCTTTATTTAGCTGCCTCTCACTCTATTCCCTCCCTCGTCTTCCTCTTCCCACTTCTCTGTATTCTCCCATTCCAGTTCACGCATTCACCCATAAATATATATTCTATTTCCCTTCCTTACTCGATACGTACCTGTTGCTTTTCAGAGTATAGCTTGTTATCACTGACCTAACAGTTGATATCCACATATGAGCGAATACATACCATATTTATCATTGTGGGCCTAGGTTACCTCACTGGGGATGATTTATTCTAGTTCCATCCACTTATCTACAAATGTTCTTTTTTTTAACAGCTAAGAATACTCAATTGTGTAAATCTACCACAGGTTTTTTTTATCCATTCTTGATGAGGGATATCTAGCTTTCCCTCGCCTCGACCCCCACAATTTCGGGCTACTATCAATAGAATACCAATGAAGCCTGAACACGGTTGGGCAAGTGTCTGTATGGTAGGAAGAACCATCCTTTGTTTATATGCCCGAGATAGAGCTGGATTTTTTGGTAGATCTATTCCCAGCTTTCTGAGGAACTATCATTGATTTCCACAGTGAGTGTACAAGTTTTCACTCCCACCAGGAACAGATGAGTGTTTCCCTCACTCCACATCTTCACCATCAGGAGCTGTCATTTCTTTTATTGATCTGAGGTCTGACAGGTGCATGTTGAAATCTCACAGGAGTTTTGATTTGCATTTCCTGGTGGCTAAGGAATGTTGAACCTTTCTTTAAGTGTGTGTCAGGCATTTTGAATTTCCTCTTAAGAATTCTCTGTTTAGGTCTGTGACCCATTTTAAAATTAGTTTGTTTTCTTGATACTTAGGGCTTTCTTTTTTTTTAGTTGTTCACATATTTTGGATATTAATCCTCTGTCAGATGCATAGTTGGTAACAGATTCTTTTTCATTCTATAGGCTGACACTGTCTGAATGATGATGTGCTTTGCAGTGCAGAAGCTTCTCAGTTTCACGAGGTCCCATGTATTCATTGTTGATCTTAGTTTCTGTGCTGGTTGTCTTCTGTTTAAAGAGCCTTTTCTTGTGCCAGTGAGCTATTCCCCACTTTCTCTTCTATCAGATTCAGTGTATCCGGTTTTATGTTGAGGTTTTTGATTCATTTGGAGTTGAGTTTTGTGCAGGGTGACAAGTATGGATCTATTGGCGTCTTCTCCATGTCGACATCCAGTTTGATGAGCACTGTGTGTTGAAGGTGCTGTGTTTTTTCTCCATGTGTGTTTCTGAAACCTCCCTTTTTTAAAATAGAAAAATGTGTGTCCACAGGTGTGTGACTTTATGTCTGTGTCTTCAATTTGATTCCATGGATGAGCATGTCCATTTTTGTGTCCGTACCATGTTATATAATAAATAACTATAATTCACTATAGGTTTGTAGTACAACTTGAAACTGGGGATAATAAAATCCTCATAAGTTCTTTTATTATTCCGGATTATTTTAGCTACACTGCGGTTCGGGGTTCTTTTTCTTTTGTATCAGGCTGGCCTGGAACTCAGCTTTGGAAGGAAGGAGGCTGGGCTGACACTTTGGCAGCCTTCATTCATTCTGTGTTAATTCACCAGGTGGCGCCCTCACCACATGGTTGAATCTACTTCCTGGAAAAAGCTTTCCCACTTTGAGGGATCTTTACCTCCTCTCTTCACACTCCCAGTCCACAAACCCTGTGAAACTGTTACTTGACAAAAGGCCTGTGGGAAATTGATGAAGTGGCCTTGTTTTGATCACTCCTCTGGCACCGTTCAGTTTGGAGCATACAAGTCGCCACAGCCTCTGCAGTTTGCTTGGTGTAACTTCTAACCTCTCAGGGATACCCAAGGCAACAGCCAGTGTTTTGCCAGATCCTATCATTTAAATTCAGTGGCTGATTCCCTCATCTGTGTATGCTATTGTGTTCTCTGCCTTGGCCTTCTCTCATCTCTCTCCTTCAGTTTCCACTCACTCACTCATTCATTCATTTCCATCATCGTCATCATTTGTGAAGCTCTTACAGTGTATCAGTTATCACGCTGGAAAGACAAGACCAGAGCTGAGGGGACAGATAGCCCTGTGTAGTCAAAATAGTTAACAATCTGGCACGGGGCTTGTTCCCCATCCTAGAGCATTTATGATCCTGGATGAAAGACCCACACAGTCTTCATATTTTTAAATACCCTTAGTTGGCACAATAGCTGGGCAACAGCCTACCTACCTGCCATGCTGCTAGAATCTGCCTTCCTATCAATAACCCGAGTTATTGCTTACTATGTTTATCTGGGTGGCTCTTAGCTCCAATGGCTAGCCACATATTTATGGCTCAGCTATTCCATGGCTCTCCTCCCTCCTGCATGGTCTTCTTCCATACTGGCTTCTGAAACCTCAACCCCGTCTAAGATTCCCCTACCCATTGGCTGCTGGCATCTTTATTTACCGATCACAATTAACTGGGGATCCAGTCACGGGGGCCACATGCATGCTCCAGGTTTTGGGGGCCCACACTTAGCATTACAATAGACAATAAAAGACAAAACCTCAACAGCCTTGTCAATAAAGTGCTTGTGAACTTGAGTTTGGTCCTCAGAACCCGTGTAAAAATGCCAGGCATACTGATATGTGTATGTTTACACTCCCACTACTGGAGAGGTAGAGATCAGCAGGAGGAACCCTGGGGTTTACTGGCCAGGTAGCTGAGCTTACCTGGCCAGTGAGAGACCCTGTCCAAACAAAACCAAAACAACCAAACAAACAAACAGAGGTGGTGAGCGTCAAGGTTGTCTTGTGGACTCCACACATGTGCACACATATCAGCCCCTGACATTCCAACATAGGAACAGTGATTGATCAGGGAGGAAGGTGGTGGTGGCAGGAAGACACCTGGCAAGAGGGAATATTTGACCGTAAAGTAGAGATAACATCTCTATGACTCTATGAAAGTATATGATTCTCATGAAAGAGTAAAGACAGTGCAGGTATGAGGTGAGTGCATGGACCTAAAGTGGCCTTAGATGTGGCAAGCAGCCCATTTCCAGGTTTAAATTCACAGCATTTGGGGTTGCAGTTGGCCCACCATACCTGTGGGTGTGCAGTATGCATCCGCTCAACTGATGGCGGACAGTGCTGTAGAGTTACAGCACAGCCAGGTTTGTATCCCTACATGTAGATGCTTCTTTTGGTCTTTTTCTCTAAGTGATACAGTTTAACAACTACTCTCACAGTGTTTACATTGTATTAGTGTAAATAGTTACACTTACTTGTCTGTTGCTGTGATAAAATGTGACAAAAGTAAAATAAAGGAAGATGGGTTATTTTGTCTCAGTTTGAGGGGACAGGCCATCATGGTGGGCAAGTCATGGTGGCATAGGCTTGAGGCAGCTTGTGTATTACATCTGCTATCAGAGAACAGGGAGAGATGAGTGCTGGCACTGGGCTAGCTTTCTGCCTTTTATGCAGCCTGGGGTTACAGCTGTGGAGCTGTGCTGGGCTCCTTTAGGATGGGTCTTCTGCTTCAATTCACCTAATCTAGAAACTCTCACTGACATGACCAGAGGCTTGTCTCCTCAACAACTCAGGATTCTGTTGACATGATGCTCCCATTAAACATCACATTAATCTAGAGAGAGTTTAAAGAATACAGGAGAATATAGGTTATATGGGATTATTATTGTATGTAAGAAATTTTGAGCACCAGAGGATGTTCCAGGCTCTAAGAAGAGCCCTGGAACCACATTTCCTGGATGACGTAAATGTTTTACTTTGGTTTTAATGTGGCAATGTTTGTACTTTTATTTTATTTTTGTTGTTTTAATGACAAGGCCTAGAGCTCACTATTCAATAGCTTAGAATTCACTATATAGTCCAGGCTGATCTTGAATTCTCAGTAATTCTCCTGCCTCCGCTTCCTTAGTGTCAGGATCATAGGAACGAGTCAACACACCTGACTTTGTACTTTTATGAAGCTCTTTCTCTGTGTGATCAGGAAGACTATCCAAGTGTCTTCCCCCACCCATAGTTTTTATTGCTTCTCTGAGAGTTTCACATCATGTACCCCAATCACAATCTCTTCTCAATCTTTCCATGTCTGTCCCCATTGTGATCTTACTCCCAAAAGAAGTAAAAAATATTGATAAGAAGAAAAAGAGAGAAAAGAAGAAAGGAAGGAAGAAAGGAAGGGAGAAGGGAGGGAGGGAGGAAGGTAGAAGAGGGAGAAACAGAGAGAGACAGAGAGAGAGAGAGAGAGAGAGAGAGAGAGAGAGAGAGAGAGAGAGAGAATAAAGAAAGAATGAACACCAAGCTGCTTGGTTCAATCTATATGCTCACTGAAGCATGGTCAGACTCTCAGTGACCTGCCCCTTAGATAGAACTGAATTATTCCCACCCCACACCTCAGCTAGAAGCCATCAGTTGTATAGAGCTACTCTTAGACATCTCTGTCATACTTTTAAAGGGTTGTCTTTGATGGCTTTCTGTCTAGGCAGTTACTGTTTGTTGTTGTTGTTGGGATTTTGGGGGGTGGTTGTTGAAGGGTAGTAGGAGTTGTCACAGGAGCCTTCCATGTCCCTCCTCAACTATGTATGCATCTGCAGTCATCGATATCACAGCAAACGTTGCTCCTTGGTCTTCACAGTCAGTTGGAGCATGGATTATGGGTTTTCACAGAGTTTCTGGAGACAGCACAGACCAGGAACATGGTCCTCTGCAGTAGGACCACAGACCCAGACAGGCCCTTGGAAGCTTCGTGGACCACAGAAGTCAACATGTCTTCCGGTGGCAGTGTGACCTGCAGACAATCACATGGGTTCAGACTGCAACACAGATGATGGACTTTCACATGATCCTTGGTGTAACATGAGCTAAGAACATTAACACAGATCCCAGCTGCAGTAGAGCCTGAACCCTGTCCCCAGCACAGCATAGCTGAGAAGGACTAGGGTTGGTTCACCTGCCTGCAGACTCTAATGCCTCCCAGCCAGGTGTTTTATTGTAAATACCAAAAAAGGACATAAATTGAGAGGGGCTGATCAAAAGAAAGCAGAATTTGTAAAACGTTGTGAACTGAATATGGGGAGTGAGGAAAGGTTTGCCTTTTGGCTGTCCAGCTGTATTTCCTCATCCTCTGCATCCTGACTCTAGGGTGGCCAGATGCCCCCTGCACACTGGGCTGGAAGGATGAAGCAGAGTCTAGTAAGGGTGGGGTTCTGTAGGATTCCTGCTGGGAGCAGGGAGGGGGTGTGCTTCTCTAAAGAGGAAGGCCTTCTCTGATAGTCTTCTGTGAAACATCTCTCTTACCTATATTTGGGATGGGCTTGCATTCATACATTTTATTTGGGGTGAACCAGGGGTATATATGGACCTTGGAGAGTGGGAAGGAGTTTTCAGGGTAACTGAAAACCACTGTCTAGAGTTTAAAGTTCTCTGTTTGTCTCATTTGCATGGAGAGGCATTCCAGGAATCCCAGGTACTTGCTGGGCAGGTTCTTATAGGGGAAAGAGGAAGTTTCCAGGCCTGCCAAGGACTACTCAACTTTTCACAGGTAAAGGGTTTGGGGAGTTGGGATCCAAAGACAAGGTTACAAAAAGGGAAGTCCTGCTGGTAAAGGGACAGCTCCATTTTCTGTGGAGCTCAGAGGAGCTATTCAGTCATGGTGGACTGAGTCCTTAATTAGCAAGGTTTCCCCCAGGGAGGAACAGAAAGAGATGTGTGAGACTGTATGGCTTCCTTCCTTCACCTGAGTAGTGGGTACTACCATGATGCCTTTGGTCCAGGAGAGAATAAATTTTAAGTTAGAGACCAGTGTGGTGCATAGGCCACAAAGCAGAATGACTCAGAGCAGCATAGACAAATAAGGTGGGGGTGGGGGGTGATGGAGGCTGTTGGAAACAGAGAGAAGATAGTTGAGGGAAGTGGTGGCCAGTAACACAACAAAAGGCAAAGAAGAAAGAGGGTTGGAAGGGTCCATGACTGGTGATATTTAGGAGTGCCTTGGAAGTCTGCTTCAGCAATGGTGGAAGATTAAAAATGTGCCATGGTCCCCATTCCCTTACAAAGCCTTACAGTATTAAACAAACGGCCGTGACTCAGTGGGTCAACATGTGGGAACTTCGACTTATTCTTTTTACTATGGTGAGGACTAAATGCTTGCGGGACAGAGGAGACAGCCAGTGGGTCTGAAGAGACAGAATAAAAAACATTTTAAAAAAGACTCAAAGGAAAGTTGATAGTATGAACTCTAGGCACTGTTCATGAGCCACTCTGGGAAACTTCAGTTGGTTGCAACTCTCAAATCCTGTACAGTGGGCCAAGGGCTCATCCTTACCTGAGTGACCTTGGGGTTCTCCTGGAGCACTGGACAAGGCATTGTGTGAAGGTTTTGAGTACTGGGGAAGGGGTAAACAGACCTGAGACCAGTTCCAGTTTTGGCCAGTTGTCAATCTGGGCAGGTAGCATTACCTGAGTCTGTGCTTCCCTCCAGGGAAAATGGAGGTGTGTCTGCATCAAGTTTCCCCAACCTCCACTACCCCACATGTGGTGCCTAAATTCATGCTTTTTTAATATTCACACTTGCTCCCATGAATAGGGGTTCCTGATGATGTTTCTTTCACTTGGGGAGACAGTATCTGTTTTATGCTCCTGTGGCTCTGCCTAGATTCATGGACATCAAGTTCCTTCAGTGTGGCTAGCTAGCTTGGTCTCTCTTTTGTACAGTGGTAAACAGCCTGAGTGCCCCTTCTCACAGCTGAGGAATGCTCTCATTTTACAGGCGTAGCAAGAGGGAAATCAGGGGAGACCAGGCCCAGGCACGTTGTACATTTCCCATTAAGAGGGACTGGGCATGCCATTGTTCTTAGAAAGCCCTCTGTGATTCACTGACCTCCAACAAGAACTTATCAACAGATGATGCTAGACAAGGCCCCTGCAGACAACTGGCCAGCCTGCTCTCAGCCCCTGCTGCCTAGCAACAATTCATCTGTGCATAAGAAACACCAGGTTGCTGGTTTTAGAAACCTTGAATTTAATCTCTCTGCAAGGATGATGTCTTCAAGTTTTCTGTAATGAAGAGACCACCTTAAGTTCTTCCTGGAAATTAGGATGGAGCAAGGGGAGGGTCCTAGGTTGCTTTCTATTGCTGTGGTAAACACCGTGACCAAAAGCAACTTGGGGAGGAAAGGTTCGTTTCATTGTACAGTCTGTCATGAAGGGCAGTCAGGGCAGAAACATGTGGAGTAAGCTACTTACTGGGTTGCTCTGCTTCCATTTTTTTTTAAATAATTTTTTCCTTCTTCTTTTCTCCCTCTTACTTTGGCCCTGCATGCTCTGGGCCCTACTTGCTCCAGCCCAAAGTATACTGTAGCTGTCTTCAGACACCCATATGAGGGCATCAGATCTCATTACAGATGGTTGTGAGCCTTCATGTGCTTGCTGGTATTTGAACTCATGACCTCCGGAACAGTAGTCAGTGCTCTTAACAGATGAGCCATGTCACCAGCCCTCAGCTTGTATTCTTACAGAGCCTATGACTATCTGTTCAGGGGTGGCATCACCCATAGTGAGCTAAATACTCCCACACTAACCTTAATTAAGAATTAATTCCTTAATTAAGAAATATATTTTAATATGTATTTTTATTGGTTATTTTACTTATTTACATTTCAAATGTTATCCCCCTTCCCAGTTTCTACTCCACAAGCCCCCTATCTACCTCCTCCCTCACCCCTGCCTCTATGAGGGTGCCCCAACCACCCACTGCCTTCTGCCTCAGCAGCCTAGAGTTCTTCTATCACTAAAGGGAATCTTAACAGAGGTTTTTGTTTTGTTTTGCTTTTCAGTTGTGGTTACCTCTTCCAGATGACTCTAGCTGTGTCAGGTTGACGGAAAAATATCTAGAACATGGAGTCTTGAAGTTCCAAGAAGCTTGTCAGGTCTGAAAGAAATTGGAGACAAAAGGCTAACTGTTAACATATTAAAGCTCCTGCTGGCTTTCTGCTGACTCAGCACCAGTGGGCCTCTCAGCTCTTCCCGCCTCTCCCCTTACCTGAATTTCTCCATTTCATGAGCTTCCCATCCCCTGGCTTCTGGTTCCTATACAGCACTGCCATTTCAGCCTGTGCTCTCTTGGTCCTCTTGGTCTCCTCTCTCTTGCCCCTCTCTCTTGGTCCTGTCTCCCTTTCTCTCCTCTCATGGTCCTGTTGAGTGTACTGTCCATGTTTAGTCTACTGCTTTCTCTCCCTGCTCTGGACTCTTCCAGATGCTTCTGGCTGTGCTCTCCATCATAGCTACAACAAAAACCGTCTGCTCAACCACCCGTTGGAGCAATTGTATCATTTTATACAAATGGTGCTGAAACCCCCATTTTCTCCAATGCTGGTGGTATGAAAGGCTGCAGAGAGAAGGAACAACGGGACAGGGTAGGCTCTTTGTTGCTGTCTGTGTTACCTCTAAGTCCTGAGAAGTTTCTGGTCAGGGCTTTGGACATGAATGTGGTTTTCCACAGCTGGATGGACTTAGAAAAGATTTGTCTTTTAAACAAAGGCAAAGAAGGACATGTAAGGGCTGAGAAAATGGGCTTGGATCTGTCTAAGTGCTGAGAACAGGGTAGGATGAACACTGTTCTGCATGTGTTCTGTGTGGCCTTAAAGCTCAACAGACCTGGAAGAACAGGTTTAAACTAGTCTTTGATTCCATACCAGCATGGTACTCATAGATAAGGCACAGGAAAAACAAACGGTAGAATATTGAGCAAACGATTCCTAGAAACACGTCTTACAGGCCTGTTAATATAGTTTGGAGCGGCCATGTAGAGGATTCTTCTAGACAAACTCTTCATCAGTGTTACTGGGTTGGGGTATGTGACTCTAACCTTAAGAACAAAAGCATTCTGGTGGCACTGTCTGTGAGTCTATTAAAGTGGTCTTGGCTAGGATGAGTTAACCCAAGTGCAAAGCTCTGTGATTACTTTCTGGGGTGGTGGTTTGTTTTTCTTGAGGCATTTCTGGTCTCAGAACAAGTGGGTTGGGCTGCATGATTGGTGGCAGGATCATCATGGCCACCAGAAAGTGGTGTCACAAGGGTGTCTGTAGCAGGGAGGGGCAAACTGGCTACTGACTTATACGCATTCAGCATACTGGGTGGGCTCTGGCACCATCAGGTCCTGTGGGGTTCTTGATTTGGGAGAATTTGTTCCAAATCTTATTCATCTATGGCCTGGATCCACTGAGATATTTTCAGAAGTATGCTAGAAAACTTATGTCAGACAGCAGAGTCCATTTTTCTTTCCCTGTCTTTGTCTGAGTTCTGGAACTGTGTTAGAGGTAGACAGATTTCCAAGGCCTCTTTGATTTGATCATTTTAGCTATTAATTCATTCTCATTTACACAGTTTTCTTCTGTGCTGCTCTGATTCATTTTTGCACACAGCAGCTTGATTTAAATACACACACTGAGGTTATTAAGTGTATGTAGGAATGCCATTACCCAGGGAAAAGTGTTTTTGGTGTTGTTGTTGTTGTTGTTGTTGTTGTTGTTGTTGTTGTTGTTTTTAAATCAGGGACAGTTGGGTCATGGAGACCCAGAGTTCATACCAGAGTCACTGTGTGGTAGAGTGAATCTGCAGGCCTGACGCTTGGTGGACCTCAGTGAGAAAGCTCTGGAATGTTCCTTTTGTCCTAGTGATCTGTTGAAACTACGGCCTACAGTGGAAAGATATAGCCTGGAAGAAGAGAGAGGCGGGGATGGTGAAAGAGGTGATGGAGGGAGAAGGGGAGAGGGACTGGAGATTTTGTGTGATGTGGAAAACATTTAGAATATTGAACACTATCTCTACAGTATTGATCATTAGGATTTTAGGTGGTCACTCAATGAAGCGAATCATTTGGACTCTAACAGGGAAAGCGGAAGGAAGCTCACTGGTAAGGAACACTAAAGGAGACAACTAAGAGGTCACTGTGAGAAATTTCAGTGCTGCCTGTCTATACTCTGGCCTTCATGCAGTGGGGTTACTTTCAAACTAGTGTCCCTAGAACTTTATGTATGACACTCTAAATCTAGTCCTGGTGGCTAATACCAGTAAGTCAGCACTCAGCAGTCTGAGGTAGGAGAATTGTCTTGAGTTCATTGGCAGGCTGGGCTATGGGGTTAGACCATGTCTCTAGAGAATCAAATAACATCACTAGTTCCTCTTGGTAGCAACAGAAGAAGTTAGATTTCTTTGTAACAAATAATATTTAAGTGAGATATCAGAAATTGAATGTAATCACTCAAGACATGTAAAAGAGATATGTATGCAGAATGCTATGTGAAACATGCAAGGAGTATGGGTATTGCAGGGGCTGTGAACAGAAGTGCTAGAGAAGCAGCCACAGCATGGAGCAGGAGACATGGGAAGGCAATGATGATGATACCAACAACAACAACAACAATAATAATAATAATACATAATGGAACTGGCTATTACAGTCAAGCATTTGAGACTTTTTTTCAGCAACTTATTATTGCCCATATTACTGGGATTCCTTATAATTGTCAAGGACAAAGGACTGTGGAAGGGGCCCATTGAACTTTAAAACAATCTTCATAAAAAAGTGGGGGAATGTATATCCTCATACACCACAAATTTATTTAAACCATGTTCTTTTTATTTTAAGTTTTTTTAAAAATTTGGATGCCAAGAAACTTTCTGCTGAGTGTCTATGGCACTCTACAATTAGTCATACTTATGCCTAAGTGAACAAGATGGCTCAACTAACTGGCTTATGGCATAATTCCGATCAGGTATTTAATATGGGGAAGAGGGCATGTTTGTGGTTTTGATGCAGCATGCTGAAGGAGCATGGTGGCTGCCAGAGTGATTGGTAAGGCATGCTGATGCTGGGACAAAGAATGATGCTGACCTGTGAGCTTGCTGAGTGCCCTGACCATGGGGACTGGGAAGCTGTGTTGGACATGTATTCCATTCCCAACCCATCTTTGCTTACCTATACCCCTGATGGTACTTGTGTCAGAACTCCTCAGAGTCCAGATGTCTCTGTTTTCCTGTGATCCTGAGCTCTTGGGTAGAAGAACTGCTGGGACTCAGGCTGCCTCTGGGATCCTGAAATCCTGCTGCTCTGAGTGCAGTGCTACCTCTAGGATGGCTCAGGATATGGTGTCTTCAGAGGAGCAGAGCAGCTAGGTGTCTGCCCCAGCCAATAGGACCAAGCGAGGGGCGGAAGGAGAGTGGTATTCTGGAGGAGCAGGGTTGGGGTAGCTGATGGGTCCTGAGCACTCCATGCTCCCAGTTGTAGCTCTGGGGTATAGGGTAGTGGGAGAGGGTTCTTACCCGCTGCTCTGGGTGCAATGGTTCCTCTAGGATGGCTCAGGATATGGTGTCTTCATGAGAGCTGACTAGCTAGGTGTCTGCCCCAGCCAAAAGCCCTTCTATTTTGATTTTTTAAAATGTATTTAATTCATGGTAATGACATTATGGTTTATCAATTTTGGAAACTGAAAAATATATTGCTGTGTTACAGTTTAACTAATCAAATAGTAAGAAAATTGCTACATTTATGTTGTGATTTTAAAACAAAGAGAAAATTTACATCCAGAGTACAGAGGATATCATTAAATCTCCACACACGATTTGAAGAGCACCAAAGAGACTAACTTAAAGCAATGCCACACAATGGATTGTGTGTTTCATTTTGTAGACTTCAGAGAATTGAATACATACATATGCTGATACATCATACAGTTGGTACATGTTTGGAGTTCAGAGAATTGAAACACACACACATGTTGATACATCATACAGTTGATGCATGTTTGAATTCAGAGAATTGAAACACATACACATGTTAACACATCATACAGTTGATACGTGTTTGGAGTTCCAATGGGCTTTTGCTTTGAGTTCTGAGTAAGAAGATTCATTTATTAAAGAAAGATTCATTTATAAAAGATGATGGCTATCTTGGAGATGCCTTTTCAGATTAAAACTGATGATCCTCAGACATATATATCCAGGAGAATACAACAATATTTTGAACATTATGTCATACAAAATGTTATTGATGAAGATCGCGTCATTATAAAACGTCTAACAGGACATTCAAGGAAATGTTCATATAACAGAAGAGTGGTATGGTATCTTCCAAAGATGGCTTTAAATGTGCTTCTCTGACTTTAAATTCTTTCAAAAGTCAGAGACTAATAGCACAATGGCTAAGATCCACTGGATTTTAGAAAAGACTGTTGAATTAGATCAACCTATAGAAGTCGTAATTCCAAAATGGAAGAAAGGAGGTATGCTTTGTTGGGGAGGAGAACTTGCCCGTCTCTTAACAGAAAAGAAAAAGTTATGTCTTTCATCCAAATTATCGTAAATAAAAATTGACTAGTGAAGACCCTGTGAAGACAAGAAGAGGGAGCTTGACAAGGTCGCCAAGGTAGGTAATGTTTGTGCTGATCCCTGTACATGGAAACAGCTCTCGGACCAGCTGAGAGTTAAATGACTATGTACAGCCAACAAGTCTTACTGAATATAGAGTCCTCATAGCTCATTAAAACATCCCATCCTTTCAATTGCCATAAATAAAAATTTGTATTACAGTTCAATTATAATCCAAACTAACTTATGAAAGACTGATGTCTTTCACAAGCTCAGATTGAGAGTGGAAGGTCATTTTTGGCTAAACGATGCGCCTTGCCCATTCTATACATTGTTGGTACAGAAGTATGTATTACTTGTGAGAAATTATGTTCACAGAAAATAATAATCAAGGAAGCAGCACTAACAGGATCCACCCTTGAGGAGGCTGGGACACCTGATCCTGCCTCAGACTGCTTCAGTGATGTTTCCTTGAGGACCTTACTTCCAAAATGGCTTCAAAGTGGGCTGCTGACCCCAGATGGCCTTGCTTTGTCCAGTTTACACACTGATCCACCCAGGACCGCAACTGAGCCCTGAACTTTCTTATTCCACAGAAAATGGACAACAAATATAGTTCTGACTTTCTAAAGACTTATCTATTTTCCCATTTTTCTTGGGTCACCAAAATAAAACTTTTGCCCCATTCATTCCCAATAGATTGGTTATAGGAGTTTTGGTCATTTAATGTCTCTCGGATGTTTGTCATCATTTAAAGAGGGATGGTTATAAACAACTATGGTCTTGGAAAAGGGGGAAAGGGAGATAAAATAAGGAGGTTAGATTCAGGGATTTCTTTTTATCTTTCATTTCCTTTTCTCTATCCTAATTTCCTTCTTAGTTAATGGAAAAGAAATTGAAAAGAAAGGGAGGATAGAGAAATATTATAAAAATACTAGACCAAAAGGGATAGATTATTGAATCTACTCTTAAGCCAACAAAACATTTTATAGCCATAATCTTACATTGGTAGAAATATCTGTATTTCAATGCAAAAATGAGGTTACATTGTGTTACATTGGTACAGACTGTTGTATATTGACACAGGCTTACAGTTTTCATTGGCGCAAATCCTTGAATTTGGATACAAAAGTTAAGGTTAATTTTGTTACAATATAATTTGTATATGTTGCAACTCTTATATGAGAGTTCTCCCTTGTGGCTCACTTAAAAATGCACGGCTTACTACTAGTCCTTCTAAAAGGTACCACTGAGAACTGATAGAGAGGGTTGAGAAGTGTAAATAAGTAATCAGTAAAGGTCATGGTCACCGTGAGATACGAGTCTGGGTTACCACAGAAACATACATCCTAGGCTAATCATATAATAGGTAACTGGACACAGAAAACATTTAATTGTTCAGATATGCTATGAGTAGCTAGATGCTCTTCCAAAACCTCAGAGATTCACAAAATAGGACACTTAAAGATTTTTTTTTTTTTGTTATTAATTTAAGGCCCTTTGACATTGAGATCTGTCACCTCCTTATAACACCTCATTCCTCTTTAAAGGCAATGATGGCCATCGGTAACTTTCATGTGGAGTTAATTCAACTGTGGCAAGCTAGCCACCGGACAAAGAAAATGCCCTGGCTTCATCTGTAGACAAATTGCTGTCCAGAAATGACAAACACAGGGAAGCTGACTGTCAATCTGTAAATATAGGGTAAACAAGTCCTTCATAATTCCTTCTTCAAACAAGGTCTGTCAGACATTATTGGCCAGAAGGCTGAAGATGACGCTCCTATGTTTTAGAGAGTATTGGGCGCTATCCAGGAGTCATCTGTCTCTGTCATTTGTATAATTTTTTTGAAAGCTGATTCCCTCCATTTCCTGCACACTCAGATAGTATTTATTCCATCTCATATTCCATCTCAGATGGGGTTCAAGACTAGATAGTCATAATCTCACAATTAAACTTAAGTTGAAAAACAGCTAGGAAAATGTTTTAAGATTTGAGAGGATGTTTTTAGGATGGTAAATACAAATTATGAATGTTTAAGGAAATTATAAACACATATTTTGAAGTTGGTAATTGTAAGTTATGAAAATTATAGGATCTAAATCTTTAAAACGGCAACAAAAAATGATTTAGATACAGAATTCTAAACTCAACAAGATAGGATCAATGATAGTATACTTTATCCAAAGATTGCAAAATACAAACAGGCTGCGCTATTTGAATGTAACTCTTACCTAATAATTTTCATAATTTATTTTTTATAAATGTTCCTACGCCATGTTGTTTATTATTACAAGACAAAGAGTCTTTTTATTGAGCAAAAAAGAGGAAATGTGGTTGGTTGATCTGGTACTGCTATATATAAAAATGCTAAATACTAGTTGACAAGATCTAGATGCCCCCAACAAAAAGATGCTCATGTACATCACGTGATAATTTGCAACTACCCCTCATACACCAAGTTAATTGGCCAATAAAAGGCTAAAGCCTCTCATTGGGCAGAAGATAGAAGTAGGCAGGCTTTCCACTACCTGGATGGTGGTTGGGGGTAGAGACAGTGAAGAAGAAAGGACATGGAGAGGTAAGGAGGTCTCCATAAGAGAAAATGGACCTTAAATATGGGGCCAAGAGAAATAACTAGCAAGGGACATGTGGCTGGGAAATAAGTTAAAATAGTTCCAAAAGCTACCTAATCTAGGCTTACTGCTAATAAATAAAACACTTAGATTATGTATCTTTTATACAGGCTAATAAGAATTTCTAGTTCCATCCTTCCGGTTTCCATCTGCACCTGAAGCTGATCCTGTGCCACAGGTCTCCATAACCAAATCCCGCTGGGAGAGAGTTGGTCTCCCAGGAGTGCTGACACACCTGTGAGCACGGGTGAGACCACCTCTTCTGCTCAAATTCCTGGACCAACAGGGACTTGCTCAGAGCCATCAGGACACAGGAACAAAGGAAAAGCTGGGGACAGAATCCTTCTGGTTTCCAGCTGTACCCCAGAGCTGACCCTATGCCATAGCTCTCCATACCCAAATTCATCCCAGAGAGAACTGGTCTCCCAGGAGTGCTGACACACAGGCTTACAGGAGGGACAAGCCACAGTCAAAGACATCAAAGACCAGCTAACACAAGGGATAACCAGATGGTAAGAGGCAAGGGCCAGAACATAAGCAACAGAAACAAAGGCTACATGGCATCATCAGAACCCAGTTTTCCCACCACAGAAAGTACTGGATACCCCAACACACTGGAAGAGCAAGACTCTGATTTAAAATCACATCTAATGATGACAATAGAGGACTTTAAAAAAAGACATAAATAACTCCCTCAAAGAAATACAGGAGAACATGGGTAAACAGGTAAAAAGTCCTTAAAAAGGAAACACAAAAGTCCTTTAAAGAATTACAGGAAAATACAACCAAACAGGTGAAGGAATTGAACAAAACCATCCAGGATCTAAAAATGGAAGTAGAAGACCCTGAAGATAGAAAACCTAGGAAAGAGATCAGGAGTCATAGACGCAAGCATCACCAACAGAAT
The DNA here is from genome assembly GCA_030674055.1 of Rhabdomys pumilio. NCBI lineage: Eukaryota > Metazoa > Chordata > Mammalia > Rodentia > Muridae > Rhabdomys > Rhabdomys pumilio. The sequence continues at coordinate 55,574,806 of JANHMN010000015.1, forward strand.
ACAAGTGATAGGAGAGAAAATCTCAGGTGCAGAAGATACCATAGAAAACATTGACACAACAGTCAAAGAAAATGCAAAATGCAAAAAGCACCTAACCCAAAATGTCCAGGAAATCCAGGATACAATGAGAAGACCAAACCTAAGGATAATAGGTATAGAAGAGAGTGAAGATTAACAACTTAAAGGGCCAGTAAATATCTTGAACAAAATTATCGAAGAAAACTTGCCTAATCTAAAGAAATAGATGCCCATAAACATACAAGAAGCCTACAGAACTCCAAATAGATTGGACTAGAAAAGAAATTTCTCCTGTCACATAATAGTCAAAACACCAAATGCACAAAACAAAGAAAGAATATTAAAAGCAGTAAGGGAAAGAGTCAAGTAACATATAAAGGCAGACTTATCAGAATTACACCAGACTTAACAGAGACTATGAAAGCCAGAATATCCTGGACAGATGTTATACAGACCCTAAGAGAACACAAATGCCAGCCCAGGCTACTATACCCAGCAAAACTCTCAATTACCATAGATGGAGAAACCAAGATATTCCATGACAAAACCAAATTTACACAATATCTTTCTACACATCCAGTTCTAAAAAGGATAATAGATGGAAAACTCCAACACAAAGGGGGGAATACAACCTAGAAAAAGCAAGAAAGTAATCTTCTTTCAACAAACACAAAAGAAGATAGCCACACAAACATAATTCTACTGCTAACAACAAAAATAGCAGGAAGCAACAATCACTATTCCTTAATATCTTTTAACATCAATGAACTCAATTCCCTCAATAAAAAGACAAGACTATCAGACTAGATATGTAAACAGGACCCAGCATTTTGCTGCATACAGGAAACGTACCTCAGTGACAAAAAGACAAACACTACCTCAGAGTAAAAGGATGGAAAACAATTTTCAAAGCACATGGTCCCAAGAAACAAGCTGGAATAGCCATTCTAATATCCAATAAAATCAACTTTCAGCCAAAAGTTATCAAAAAAGATGGGGAAGGACACTTCATACGCATCAAAGGGGAAAAAAATCTACCAAAATGAACTCTCAATTCTGAACATCTACGCTCCAAATGCAAGGGCAAATAGCATGGAATACCTCTGACACAATTCATGGACCACATGAAGCTCAAGAGGAGGAAAAACCAAAGAGTGGTGGGATGCTTCAGACCTACTTAGTAGGGGAACAAAATAATCAAGGGTAGAGGGTGGAGGAACTTGGGAGGAAGAGAAGAGGGGGAAGGGAAAAAGATGGAAGAATTAGATATGGTAGGAGATGGAGGAAATGTACAGAGGGTCAGGAAATTGAACATGGGTATATAGCAATGGGGTATGGGGAACTGGGAGTAACACAAGAAAGTCTCAGATTCCAGAAAATCAAGAGCCTCCCAGGACCCCATAGGATGACATTAGCTGAAATACCCCACAAAGGGAAGGGAGAACCTGTCAAGACCATATCCAGAGGTTAGGCAAGCCCCCCCAGTTGAGGGATGGGGCCACTCGCCCATCTCCAAAATTTTAACCCAGAATTGCTCCTGTCTAAAAGAAATACAAGGACAAAGAGTAGAGCAGAGACTGAAGGAAAGGCCATCCAGAGACTGCCCACCTTGGGATCCATCCACATGCAGACACTATTGTAGATGCCAAGAAGTACTTGCTGACAGGAGCCTGATACAACTGTCTCCTGAGAGGCTCTGCCAGATCCTGACCAATACAGATGTGGATGCTCGCAGCCAACCACCTGACTGAGCACAGGGACCCCAATGGAGGAGTTAGGGGAAGGACTGAAGGATCTGAAGGGGCCTTATCTGGCATCAATGGGAAGGGAGGCCCTTGGTCCTGTGAAGGCTTGATGCCCCAGTGTAGAGGAATGCTAAGGTGGTGAGGTGGGAGTGGATGGGTGGGTGGGGAAGCACCCCCATAGAAGCAGGGTAGGGGGAGGATAGGGAGTTTGCAGAGGGGAAACCGGGAAAGGGGATGATAACATTTAAAATGTAAATAAATAAAATATCCAGTTTTTTTTAAAAAAAAAATACAAACTAAAAAAAAAAAGAATTTCTAGTCCATTATATAAGGGTCTTACCCATAGGACATCTTTCCTATGCTAATCCTATTTCATCTATGCTATGCTATCCTAATGATGGAGAGCTGTCTTCTTTTTAATGGAACTAACCTACTTGAATTCTTACTACCTCTGCTTTAGGATGTGACCGCCAATTAAAGAAACCTCATTTCTGAGATTAAAAAGCATGAACCACCACATGTAGATTGTCTATTTTTTTCTAATATTAGTAAATGTTGATACTGTTTCTCTGATGTAGACTCCATAATGTTGGTCTGTTTGGGAGTCTTTCTATATCTGTTAATAGTCATTTCACTTGCAAAGCCATATCCTACTTAACGGGCCCAGAAAAGACAGGGTTGATTTTTTTTTTCTTTTTGGATTCCTTGTAAAATAACTTGTTTCCCTCTCTAAACCATTGTTTGTCCTTCCTTCCTTTCTTCTTTCCTTCCTTTCTTGCTTTCTCTCTTTCTTTCCTTCTTTCTTTCTTCCTTTTTCTTTTTCTTTTTCTTTTTTTTTCTAACCCTCTTGTTCCTCTTTTTCTCTAAAGACCTGCATGAGTGACTAGTAGTAACTCTATCACCATCTCAAGTAGGGTTTCAATGGCTGAAATAAAACTCCAAGACCAAAAAGCAAGTTAGGAGGAAAATGTTTATTTGGCTTAAATTTCACCAACAAACTGAAACCCAAAACACAGCAGAGACTGGAGGCAGGAGCTGACACAAAGGCAATAGAGGAGTGCTGCTTTCTGGCTTGCTCTCCATGGCTAGCTCAGTCTGTTTTTTATAGAATCCAGGACAACCAACCCAAGGACTATACCATCCACAAGGGTCTGAGTCCTCCTTCATCAATCACTAATTAAGATAAGGAACTGTAGGTTTGCTTAAAGCTACATCTTATGGAAGCTGTATGAGTCTCTACATAACAGGTTTGTAGATTGTACATTAGATTCTCTACAATCACAGAAATTCTGAAATGCCTCTATATATTAAGGGAATTTATTGTAAAGACTTACAGTGTGTAGTCCAACTAAATCCAACCATAGGCAGTCGTAAATGGGAAGTTCTCATAGTTGCTCAGACTCACAAGGCTGGTTGTTTTACCTGGTCTTCTCTGTAAGCTGGACTCCTAAAGAAGTAGAATCCAGCAGATGTGCTGTTAAGTGCAAGCAGGCTAAGATGAGTGAGTCTTCCTTATGTAAGCCTCCAACAGAAGGTGTGGCCCAGATTAAAGGTATGTACCATCATGCTGGATCTGGAATATGCTTTATCCCAGGATAGCCTTGAACTCAGAGATCTGTTTGCCTCTTTCTATTTGGATGTAAGGCATGTACCACCTTGCCTGGGCCTAAGCATTTCATAGCCACTATGCCTCAAGATCTGGATCAGAGATTTCCCCTCCATTTCTGGATTGCAGTTCATTCCAGATGACAACCAGGAAGAGCCAGCACAGAAGCAGTTTCTTAATTATCATTTATATATGTATGTATATATATATACATGTATAAGTATATATGTTTATACAAATATTGATAAAAAAAAAGTGTTTTAAATTTGAAAAAAAAATGTGGTCTTGTCATGTCACTTGCTCAACTATTTCTCAGTTGGTGCCCTGTTACTTGCCCTGTCATCATGGTCACTAGCTTCCCAGCACCACCTAAATGACTTGCATCTTTTTCTGTGGTCAGGAATGTGTCTTCCTGCTTTGGGCCTTCCCCAACCACAGTTGGGTTCTCTTCCCTGAGGCTTGAGGAATGTTAATTCAGTAAGTGTCCTCTGACTCAGGGATAAAGTATTCGTTCAGGAATGTATCCCGGGGTAGTGAAGGCCTGAAATCTTACATTCTGTTGCACTTTCTTGGAACTAGCAGGCCTGCATTCCTTTGCTCAGGTCTAGGGGTCATAAAAACTTTCTATATTTTTCGTGCCCTTTAAAGAAAAACCTGTATATATTTTATAAAATGGTCTTTATAGTTTTTCACTCTATAACGTCATTGTTCATTTCTCTTGCCTTCCATCTAACCCTGCTAGGATCCTAGAGATGGACTGGTTTACCTAGATCTTCAGTACTGTTCCAATAAACTCCATGTTTCCCTTTTTAAAAATTAATTTGTTTTTTTTCTCCATTTTCTTCTTTTCTTTGTTTTTGAGATTGATCTCACTATGAATCCCTGAGTGGCCTGGACTCATTATATAGACTAGGTCTTCTATAACGTAAAAAAGATCTGCCCACCTTGTCTCCAGCGTGAATAGATTATAGATTGTATATCATAACTATATAATTTGGTGCTTTTAATGGGCTTAATCAGGATGAGTGGTGTAAGATGACTGGTTTGAGTAGCCAGGATACTGCCTCTGGTCCTAATCTCAGCAACAAAAGTGCTCCCATCACATGTAGCTTTCTGCCTTAAAGCCCACTGTCTTCTAACCATGAATATTGTTTTTTCTATCATTGAGTCTGGCGTTGTTCTATTCTTATTCAGTAAGTGGTAAAACCCAGGCTCACAGAGATAAGTGGTTTTTCAATATAATTAAGTGTAACTGCTCACTGTACCTGTGAGAATAAAATTTGAAAGCATCTTGAAACAATAATAAAAATTCATGGTCAGTAAAGACCACCAACACCTTGGTAAATATAGCCATAATAAAAATATTAAGTCCCTCCAGGGGCAGGGTGACCAAGAAATGAAAAGACATGCAAAGGCGTGCCCAGACAAGTCCAAACAAGCCCAAGTGAGTAATGGGCTATCTGGTGTTTACTTTTCTTTCCCCCCTGTCTGGGAGGTCCGAGGTTTCATGGTCAAAAAATAACTAGTCATCCTGCCAGCTCAAATGATTGCTTACGAAAATTGCTGATGTTTGAAATATCCAATCATATGTAACCGAGCCAAATTTTCCCGCTTTCCCCAACCTCTATCTATAAATATCCCAAACATCCTGGGGTCTTTGTCGAAGCCTCTATCCCCTGCATGGGATACTTTCGACCCGAGGGCCCTTGCCATTAAACTACCTTTTGCAATTGCATCAAGAAGGTCTCTCGTGTGTCCTTGGTGAGCGCTGATCCAGATTTGAGTGAGGGTCTCCCTTTGGGGGTCTTTCATACCCTTCTGATCAGTCTAATGACTCACTAAACGAAGCTCAAAGGAAGCCATTTAAGCCAAGCACTGTCCCACTGGCCTGTGGTGAGGACACCTAGGAGGTGGATGTAAGAGTTTCAGGATTTCAAGGTCGTCTAAGGTAAGAGTTGTCAATGGGAGATGGAGGGATATCTCGCATATTATATTGTTGTTATGTATTGTAATGGTAAATTCTGTACCTGAAGGTGTAGTCCTGTGAGTGAAATCTCACATTTATAAGCTTTTGTTGTGCAAATCTTGTTCCTTAATTTAAAACTGTTGGTTAAGTAAAATTGAGCACAGCCAATTATTAGAGGGATTAAAGGTAGGTGAGTTTTAAGTTACCTAGTTGGGGTTGGAAAAGTGAGAGGACAAGAGGAAACCAGGAGGAGAGAGAAGGGATGGTGCCATGACAGGAGAGGTACCTTGAGCACAGGGCCAGGAGAAACAGCAAGTATTTGGAGAACAACGCTGGGAAATAGTAAGGCCAGGAGTTAAAAATATAGATTAGGGTTTACCTCCCAGATTGTCAAAGCCAAATACAATAACCACAGCTTGAGTCTCATTTCTTTATAAACTAGTTGGGGATAAGCTTAAATAGGTTGTACTACAAGGAGGCCCACAGAACCAAGGGAGACTATAACAAATATTCATAGTCTTCCCATTATCTCTGGATCTTCAGGGTTGTGGTTCTTCCAAGTGTTAGCTCTAGGATTTGTTATGCCCAGATCATGAGGTCTCCACAGACTACCAGAGACCACCAGGGACCTAACTTGTATGCAAACACAGAGTCTTTATTGAAGCTTGAACTCAGACCCCTCAGCCTTTTCTTTTTCTTTTTTTTTTGTTGTTGTTGTTGTTGTTGTTGTTGTTGTTTTTGTTTTTTTTTCGAGACCCCCTCAGCCTTTTCAATGCAATGGATGCCTTTATTAGCACTGCTCACATTGCATGGGCTTAATAAGGATGAGAAGCTTAACATGGCTCACTAGGGTAGCCAGGACAGAGCCTGTGGGCCTAATGTCATTAACAAAAAGGCTCCCATCAAATGCAGTTCTCTTGCCTTAAAGTCCACTGTCTTCCAGCCATTGAACAATACTGTTTTCTCCTCCACTGAGTCTGTAATCCCATCCTCCATCATCCACAAGTGAGGAAAGCCGTTGATGTTGCTTCTAGGATATTGGCAAGAGTATTTACACTGGCATAGGAGGACAAGAGAATACTCTCAGATAACAATATAGATAATAATATTTACATTTGGGCCAATACAAAGATCAAGGTTAAACACAGCGGAATATGAGGCATTCCTTTTGTCTTGGTCTTCCTGATAAGCCCCTAGACACAGTGACCAGCGGTTTTGCTTATTGCCTTGTTTGACTACTTTGTTTATTGCCCTGTTTGATTTCTTTGTCTTTGATCTAAGAACTGACCCTACTCTTTGGTTGTACCTAGAATGATATAAAAGCACAGTGGGAAAAAAAATAAAGGTGCTTCAGCCTTGGCACTGGCTAGAGTCATGTTATAATGTTGTCTAATTGTCTTTTCTTTAAGATCTCCCTCCCCTGGTACCCTGTTGACTGACTGAGCTGGCTTGGTAACACATGTTCCTGTAGGATCTACACATCTCACAGGTTAAATGTGCAGTTACTCCCCCTTTTTCAAAAAAGGCTCTTTAGTTAGTTTAGCATGGATATAGGAGATGATGCCTATGGCCTATGCTGATAGGCTAAAAGTAGCAAAGGGAAGAGGAAAGCATTCCATGGTCTCAAACAGTGACATTTGAGTCTATGTGTCTTCTGCATGAATTGTAACTGTGGAAGCCAAGCATTGTCACCCAGGTGTTTTAGCGTCTCTGTCCTCAGACACAAGAGTTGCTTGGCTTCCTTTTATTGTACCTGAATATGCTGTGGGCAGAGATCAGAGGCTGTAACTCTCTATGTGGGCTGGGATTTAAAACTTTTGGAAACAAATTTGTTAAAATGGTTCATTCTAATAAAAACTTTGGTAGCTTTTTGTGATACCTTTACTCAGAACAGCATTGGTTATCAGCACCATCTAAGATAGTCAGACTTAACCACATCAAGACATTGCATCTGCCCTCAGTTTTTTTCTCAGTCCCCATTTCTTAGCAAATCACTCTTCTCAAATTGTTGCTATGAGTGCTTTGGGTTTCACTACTTAAATGAGTGATACTGTTAATCCACTGGTATTGATTCAGTAAATTTACTTAGATATTGTTATCTTTGTATCCTAGTTAGCTTCAGTTCAATGTTACATAGCCTAGCATAATGTGTGGAATGACCAACTGAGAGCTTAATGGGCCATTTCATGAAGAATTAAATAATAAAATGTATTTAAAAAGTATGGGGGGTTGGGAAGAGTGGGAGGAAGGAGAGAAAGGGGAAAGTTAGGAAAATACAGTGTTCATATATGAAATTCTCAAAAAGGAATTCAGATTTTTAAAATGTTCAACAGATTAGCATTTTACAATATGAAAGTAAATATGACCTATAATTATGTTGAAGGACATTTAACTCACTACAAACTTTGAAGTTTAAAATAAGATCAATAAAAAATTATTTTACCCAGCATACTAACACAAACCACAATAACGTTTTATAATTCAAAGTATTTCTGAGAACAAGAAAATAGTTTGACAAGACCACATTTTTGAGAGGAATGGGTATACATAGTGTTTCCCACATGGCCTGATTCACTTAGGTTGCGTTCCTCTGGAATTCTCCACTATTTTTATTGTTATATTTCCTTAGCAACCTTTCACCCCCTCCTCACTCCCCTGGTTTGTGGTTTCCCCCTTTAAAAACCCTTCTCAGACTGACTGGCTTTGTCAAACTCTACTCCTGAGCAAGTGAGCAGTTTGACCGTTGGCTGCCAACTCTCCTCCCTAATAAACCTCTGCTGATTGCATCCAGGTACAGTGTCTTGTGAGTTTGTGGGTGACTGTGACTTCCCGAGACTTGAGTAAGGGTCTCCTGCGTTTAGGGATCTTCAAAGTAATAAAACCAAGCCCTATAATGAATTTACTCCATACCTAAAACCCTTACAAATTCACATCTCACCTCTCTCCTATAAGATATACAGTTAATATTTAAATGTTTTTATTAGCAGGGACATTTACTTCTATAAAACTCATCTTTTCCCAGATGAGATTCCTGGGTAAATTCAAATTTCAGGGTGCAGGGTGAGGGGGGGCACTGATTCATTAGTTATAAGTCAATGGAAGACATCTAACTGTTCATTTAGAATATTTTTATTCCTGCCAGGCATGCAGGCTACAAGGATGACCAAGTAGAGACTGAAGAGCTTTAAGGTCCAAGTGAGAACTGTCAAGTAGGGGTCTGGAAGGGGCGATCACTGACAGCTATAGTATATTCGCCAAAAATAAGGAAAGAGTGGAAAACCTGTAAGGCTGACCCACCACAACTGAGAGAATACAGAGAGAAAGGACAGTATGAACCAGCTTGTACTCAGGTACACATTCTGCATTGCCTTTTGGCCTTTTAAATCTCTTAGACCCAAAGCTACCTCCCCACCCTTCCCTCCATACTCCACAGCTCTTTGTAATGGTCTAAAAGCTAAAGCCTTCTAGTGACTTCTGTTTAAGTCTCAGGAATCCCTGCAAACCCCAATGTCATTCTGGAATCACCAACACATTCAGGGCTCCTAACTGAGTGTTTTGCAGGAAGCAAGGAAACAGAATAACCACTCCTTTGGGGCAAGTTGACCTGAATATTACTTTTCTTGCTTTACTAGAGATATAAAGTCTAGATTGGTTCACCTGAAGTGCAGGTGCCCTTGTGGGCTCCCTAAGCCACCTACTGAAAATATTTGAATAAACTCAAGCTTGTGCCCTTGGTCTAGTGGTCAATTGCTTCTTATAGCCATGTATTGTCAAATTTTTTCCTAGTAATTTGTACCCCTCTGTCACTTTGTAGTGACTCTGCTCAAAAACTTCTTAAAGCACCAGTCTAACTTAGGTTCTAATAATACCAATCCTATAATTCTTCTGGGCCATCAGGGCTAAAGATCAATTTAGAACTAGCCATTCACACCTTACTGGTCTTAATGACATATTCTGTTCATCAGACTGAATAGATCAGCATCCAAGAGCTGCTGCTCATCCACAGGGCTTGGCTTTGAACCTCAGCACACATAAGACAGCTCACAACCGTCTATAATTTCAGTCATAAAAATCTGAGAGCCTTTGTCTGGACTCTACTTATAATTGGCATGGATTTGATATACACACTGGCAAAGCTTATACACTTAAATTAAAGTAATTGTAATATAAAAACACCCATCAATGTTATCCAAAATAAAAATAAACAAAATAAAAGAAAAACATATGATCATCTCACTAGATGGCTGAAAAAATGTTTGACAACATCCAGCATCCCTTCATGGCAAAAATCTTGGAGAGAGCAGGAATGCAAGGGGCATACATAAACACAATAAAGGCAATAAACAGCAGGCCAATGGCCAACATCAAATTAATTGAAGAGAAATTTAATGCTTTTCCACTAAAATCAGGGACAAGGCATGACTGCCCACTCTCCCCAAACCTCTTAAACATAGCACTTGATGTTCTAGTTAGAGCAATAAGACAATTAAAGAAGATCAAGGGGATACAAACTGGAAAGGAAAAAGTCAAGGTATCACTATTCACAGATGATATGATAATATACAGCAGTCACCCCATAAATTCTACCAGAGAACTCCTACATCTGAAAAACACCTCCAGCAAAGCGGCTGGGTACACAAAAAAGTAATCAGTAGCTCTCCTCTCAGCAACTGAAAAAAGGGCTGAGAAAGAAGTTGAGGAAGCAGTACATTTCACAATAACCACAAATAACATAAAATACCTTGGTGTAACCCTGACCAAGCAAATGAAAAACTTGTATGACAAGAATTTCAAATCTCCGAAGAAGTAAACTGAGAAAGATATCAGAAAAAGGAAAGATATCGCTGGCTCATGAATTGTTAGGATTAACACGATGGAAATGGCCATCTTACCAAAATCAATCTACAGATTCAATGGAATCCCCATCAAAATTCCAAACCAATTCTTGACAACCTTGTGAGAATGATTCTCATCAAAAAGTGAATCCATTTCTTACATTATCTACCATCTCTAGATAATTCCCTTACGAGGTAATACTTGAAGATGAAATGCCTGATGTATAACTGGGACATGAAGAAGCATGGAATGTCAAGTAATGTATACTTATTGTGGTGGTTTGAATAGGTATGGTCTCCATAGACTCGGGTGTTTGAATGTTTATTTATAGGAAGTTGTACTTCTGAGATTCGTGGCCTTGCTTAGAGTAGGTGTGGCCTTATTAGAGGAAGGCTGTCATTGTGGAGTTAGACTCTGAGGTCATATATGATCAAGCTATGCCCACTGTGGCAACAGCTGCCTTCAGATCAAGATGTAGAGTTATGGGCTCCAGCAGCATGAGTGCCTGCACACTGCTATGATTTCCACAATGGTGATAATGGACTAAACCTCTGAAAATGTAAGCCAGCCCCAATAAAATGCTTCCTTTTATAAGTGTTGCCATGGTCATGGTGTGTCTTCACAGCAATAAAACCCTAAAACTGAAATTGATAATAGAGACTGGGGTACTGTTGTGGTAGGTCTGACTATGCTTTTGTTTGGACCAATTTGGATTTGGGGACTTTGGGTTAGGAAAGCCCTGGAATGCTTTAAGTTCTGCTTAATTGACCTTAATTTAGCATGGCATCTAGACACCATTCTTGTGATATTTTAGCAAAGAATGTGGCTGACTTCTGCTCTGGTTCATAGTGTCTGCATGAGGCATGAGATGAAGAGATTTAGATGAATTGCATTGGCATGGAAATCTCAAAAGACCCCAGTATAAACTCTATCCTGTAGTTCCCTCTTATGAATAATACTTTGATGAAATAGACAAAACTTCACAAAGAAAGTACAAAATGTGTGATTCAGGGATTAAAGGGATGCCAGGAAATAGAATGGAGCAAAGTCCCATGTTCAAGGAGATAACCTGATTAAAGATATTAAATGGAATTAAGGGAGTGACGATCTCAGGGTAAGAATCCACCCAGTAAATATTCTATCTTTTGGGGGGAAAAAGTAAAATAAAGCTTAGGTCCATGTATGTTGGTATGTACTTTCAATCCCAGAATTTAGGAGACAGAGGCATTTATGAATTCAAGGCCTGCCTGGTCTAGAAAGCAAACTCCAGGTAAAGAAAAGCTTAGGTGCAGGCATGGCAGTATATACCTTTGAGCAACTGCAGCATTCAGAAGTCAAAGTCACACAGATCTCTGAGTTCAAGGACAGTTTATAGGCCAAGTTGTAGGACAAACAAGCTCAGAGAGTGAGGAAAATTGTGGAAAAATTGAAACCTAAGGAAGATGCTGTAAGACAAGGGGCCCTTGTTCCAGTCCCAGCAAGAAGTCCTGCTTTAGCCATATGGCTGTCTTTAGAATCAAGGATGTAAGTCTCTCTGTGACTAAAAAAAAGCCACTGATACAAGGAATATGTCACAGTTGTCCCTGCATGAAGGCCCAGAGAAGCGAATGTGTGGATGCAATTATAACATTTCGCCCTGCTACATAGGAAAGATTGAGGCCAAACATGTGGAAAGGATGTCCCTGCATGCAGGTCCAGAGAGGCCATTGGTTAAAGCTGCACTAGTTAAACCTAGCCGGGCAGTGGTGGCGCACACCTTTAATCCCAGCACTTGGGAGGCAGAGGCAGGCGGATTTCTGAGTTCGAGGCCAGCCTGGTCTACAGAGTGAGTTCCAGGACAGCCACGGCTACACAGAGAAACCCTGTCTCGAAAAAACAAAAAACAAAAAACAACAACAACAACAAAAAAAAGTTAAACCTGGATTGCCTTGGTCACCCCAGTATACTAAAGATGCTAGAACCATGGGACAATTGCTAAGGAAAGTTACTAATGTAGTCTTGAACTAGCTCAAGACAAAGAAGTGTGTTATACTCACCAAAGCTAAAGTGTTGGAGATCTGAAGAACATTAGACATGGAGAGATGCAGAGTTTTGAGTTTACCCACCTGTTGTTTTGGGTTTTTTGCTTGTATGTCTTGTTTGTTTGGGGTTTTTTCTGCATTATGCTCTTCTCCCTGTATTTTAGAACAGTAATATATATCCTGTGCCGTTATATGTTAGAAGCGTTTGATCTGTTATTTGACTCTCACTTTATAAGGGATTAAGAGTGTAAGGGTCCATGATAAGCCTTAGAATGACACCCCAGACTCAAATATTACGTAAACACAGAATAATTTGTTTTTCAGAAGTAGCATGCAAGGGTCTACCGTCTACAAAGATGGAGAGACTCCGAAGTGAGCTTGCAGGCTTAATTTAAACATTAGTGGAATATTGGGTAGGGGTAGGTGACCTCTACCTTAATCTTGGCTCTATCTATAGAGACATTCCTGAGCCATTGCTGGGGCCTTGGGGGTTGGAAATTGTTGCTAGGGAGGTCTGAAAACTGCTGTTGACTAATTGTCCTTGCCTTAGGCCAGGTCAGCTTCTGAGGCCTGGAATTGCCCAGTTCTTAGAAACAGAGATTTAGGCCTGGTCTCCTGACCTGGCAATTTGAAGCCTGTCATGGAGTCAGCCTAGCCTTCTCAAGAGATGCATATACATATTCAGAAGTCTTTGAACTTTATTGAACATCATTGGGAGAGGGGATTTTTGTTTCTGTTTTGATTTTTTTTTTTTTATTTTATAGGGGATTACAGTTAGGAGATTGTATGAATTGCAGAAGAGATTTGAAGTTTTACACATTGGTAAGACTGTCATAAACTATGAGGACTGTTGAGAAGACTGTGATATATTATGAGGACGGTTGAGGTTGGATAAAAGGCATGTTATACGGCTCAGGCTCTGCAGACCTGATGAAGGTGGAATTGAAAAGATGAATGAAATCTAAACATGCTACCTAATAGTGTATATTCATAGGGCTTTTATCCATGAGAAGTTAAGTAACAAGAAAGGTATTGAGAGTGGGCATGGGCAAGGATCTCCTTCTTGCAAACTGGAAATAGAACTTTTTTGGGTGGACTAGGAGTGCAGTGTGGGGATGGGAACAGAATAAATGGATGGGAGGTGAGGGGAGGGCTGGACTGAGTGAGTCTGAGGAGCAACTACTGAAATAGCTGGGCTTTTATGGACCAATGTGGAAACCCAGTTCAGTGGAAACTTCCTGGAACCTATGAAGGTGAGCCTCGTAGTCTCGTAGTAATGGAGGATGTGAAACCTGAATGAAGCATCATCTCTAATCAGGGCAGGCTTCCCCTGGTGGGACTGAGACACCAACTCAGCCACAAAACCTTCGACCCTCAACTCATCCTGCCTGCAAGATGTGCTGGGCCAGTGGTGGCTCAGAGTTTGTGGGTTTAGCCAACCAATGCCTGACCTAACTTGAGACACAAGCCATGAAAGGAAGTCGATGCATGACCCTGCCTGGATGGCCAGGGACAGGAAGGTGGATGGCTCGGAGATCTAAGGTTGAACCAAATGTGACTGATTCAGAAAAAAAAATTTTTCAATTTAATTATTCCTTATGATATTCTGCTGTATTCACAGATGCTGCCTGGCTTGATCATCAACAGAGAATGGGAACACATGCACACACCCTCATTCAAACATTAGGCAGATTCCAGGAACCCAGGGGAGGAAGGGAAGGAAGAATTGTTGGAATCACAGGTGTTGAAGATGCCATGAGAACCCAGGACAGAAGAAAGTAAGGATGACGATGACCCACAGGGGCTCAAGGAGACTCAAACAACAATTATGGAGCCTGCTTGGGTCTGTGCTAGGCCCTCTGCATACATGCCATGGTTGTTCACTCTGGGGTTGTTATAAGGATGGAGGAGTCTCTGAATCTTTTGCCTGTTCATGGAACCCTTTTTCTCCTATTGAGTTGCCTCGTGTAATTTAACTTGACCTATGGCTAGTCTTATTGCATCTTGTTATATCTTATTTAGTTGGTAGCAGTGGGAAGCCTGCTTTTTTTCTGAAGGAAGAAGGAGAAACAGTGGACACAGTGGAGAGTGAAAATGGGACCCAGTGCTTAAAGAGTGAAGAAAGGGGAGGCTTTGGTCAGGATCTATTGTATGAGAGAATAAAGAAAAAGAAAATGAAGAAATTAAATACAGATTTTACAACTCCCACAAAGTTAACTTAAAGTGGCCCCTAACTGTTAGGGTTTTGACCTCTAGCCACTGCTATTGCTTCCACACAGAAAGGTCCCATGCTCTGGAGTACTGTCTGGAAAGGGACATTGTCAGAAAGGCCTGCTATGCCTCTGTAACCCCTCATGTTCCCTTGTGGTTTCAGGTAAACACAGACCCACTGAAGCCCACACCCAAAATGACATTGAAGAAAGTTTAATGTCTACTCCTGCCACATGAGCTATGACACAAGTGTAGAATCTGTCTCATCCACCCACTCAAACCAGTGCATACCTGAGAAACCTCTGCAGCTTAGAAACTGTTTGTCTCCCTTGGAACTGAATTTCCCTGAACCATAGACAGTAAGAAGAATTTTTTATTTTATTTTATTTTATTTTACTTTATTTTATTTTATTTACTTACTTATTCCGGTTTTTTGTTTGTTTGTTTGTTTGTTTGTTTTGGTGGGGGAAGGGAGTTCTATATATAACCCTGGAACTGTCCTAAAACTCACTCTGTAGACCAGGATGGCCTTGAACTCAGAGATCTGCCTGCCTCTACCTTCTGAGTGCTGAGATTAAAGATGTGCACCACCATCCCCAAGCTTTTTCATGGTTTTCATTTATGTGTATATGTGTATGTATCTATGGTGTGTGTGTGTGTGTGTGTGTGTGTGTGTGTGTGTGTGTGTGTGTG
>JANHMN010000015.1:55589911-55600099 GCA_030674055.1 Rhabdomys pumilio
GTGTGTGTGTGTGTGTGTGTGTGTGTGTGTGTGTGTGTGTGTGTGTGGGTGTGTGTGTGTGTACAACAAAGGAGGTAAAAGTAAACCAGGTCTGTTGTGAGCCACATGATATGAGTCCTGGAAACTGAACTATGGTCCTCTGAAAACTCAGCAGCAGCTCTTAACCGAGAAGCCACGGCTCCAACCCTAATCAAGCACTGCTGAAGGATAACCCTCATCACATCTCTTCTACCAATTTCTAAACTATTTGTAATGAAAGTGGAGCGCAACACTCAGAACTTCTAGAAACTGGACTTTCAGTTTTCAAACCTGTATTCCCGCGACACCAAAATCAATGCTTGTGTGTTAGAAGGACCACAGCATCCCAGAGCTGTAGCTGCAGAGCCTGTCTTTCCCCCAGAAATGCAGAGTCAGGAAAGTTCAGAGGCCAAGCACCACTGCTCAGGCCGCCATAGGGACCAACAGAACCACAGACGGGCTTACAGTCCACTCCACTCCCAACAGCTCTGGCAGCTCAGCTGGCTTGTTCCCCGCTTATCGGGGGACAGTGGACCCCACACTCTCCATGGTATAGCTGGTAGTCTCCCTCATAGCTCCCTATTGCAGCACCAAAGGAGAATCCTGAAAGGAGCTCACAAACTACCCACCACTGGTGCTTCTGAATGCTAGGCCTTCTCAGAGTTGCTCATTAGCCTGAGCTACCCAGCTGGGAGAGTAGTAGATAACCCTGGGTGAACAGTCAAGTTACTCGGGCAGCATAGACCTTCCTAGCTCTGCCCTTCAACCATAAGGGCAGACAGGGCCCTAGTCTGGAAAATTGGTATTTTAGTAGAAACTTTTCCAGTCTCACAAAGCACTTCCTGTTCTTCTTCCAAGACAAGAGGTCCCTTTTGTGTCTGGTCCATCACACACTCAACATCTGGTGGAGCCATTTCTGTGTCTCATAGGTGGGAAGTCCTACGGCCAAACACAGGTCAAATTTAAACAGTAGCAACAACCAAACCAAAAAGAGGAGATGAAATTCAATGCATAGAGGAATATATGGGAGACAGGAAAACAATTTGCAAATAATGTAACTAGAATTTTAAAAATTATTTTTTAAAGTGGAAACCAGCTTTATGGCCCATGTGCACCAGGGACAAGCAGTCTGTAGACGACCACACCAAGGATTGCTCACACCTTTTCTCTCAGGCTCTCCATTTGCAGCCAGGAAAAGCAACACTCCTGTCAGACATGGCCGTGTCAGTTTGTCCACATCTTCTGTTTTGGTTAACTAGTATAACTACAGTAATTTGATTTCTAGAACTAAATTCTGTTTATTCTTTAGATTCTTGAGTGTCTGGTCTGTGGACCCAAGGAATGGCCTTCAGGACTTTTATTGATCATCTAAAATTGATTACTTGAGTACTCATTGGTAATCCCAGCTGCTGCCAAAGCAGGAAAGCTCCCACCCACCCTCCTTCCCGCCTTCCTGTTCTGTACTGTGACTCCACCAGTTCCAGAGTTGGTCACTGAACACAATTCTTACACAAATTCACTTGTAATTCCCCAATAAAAGCCAGGGAGGGCAGAGGACAATCATTCACTGGTCTCTTTTTCCTTCTCCCTGACCAGCCTGGAAGGAGTTACAGGACTGTCTTTCAAGCACTAGGCAGCAGAGGAAGGATTAGGTGTTCAAAGCAATTTGCAATTACATAGTGTGAGGCAAGCCCGAGCTATAGGAGACACTGCTCTAAACAAAAGTGAATACATAAATAGCACTTAAGAAACACGGAATAAAATTCTTAATGACCAGGAAACACTGGAGAATAGAAACAGACAAAGATTACTAAAGTGATATATTTAAAGAAAATGAATTTTTTTTTTTTTTTTTTTTTTTTTTTTTTTTTTTTTTTTTTTTTTTTGGTTTTTCGAGACAGGGTTTCTCTGTGTAGCCTGGCTGTCCTGGAACTCACTTGGTAGACCAGGCTGGCCTCGAACTCAGAAATCTGCCTGCCTCTGCCTCCCAAGTGCTGGGATTAAAGGCGTGTGCCACCACCACCCGGCCAAAAATGAAATTTAAAAGATACACATAATTGATTTTTTTTTAAAGGTAAAAGTAACCGAAAAGGACTTCGAAAAAAAGTAAGCCCTTCCTTTGTAGAGAGAATGTCATTAATACAATACTGATTGACTGTGGCCTCATAGGATATGTTTGGCAATGATCCTTCTGTTTCTATTGTGTGGAATGATTTGAAAAGTATTGGTATTCATTCTTCTTTAAAGGTCTGGTAGAATCCTGTGCTAAAACCATTTGGTCCAGGGCTTTTTGTTTTTGGCGGAAGTCTTTTAATGACTGCTTTGATTTCCTTAGGTTTATGGATCTACTTAAATTGTTTACCTCATCGTGACTTAACTTTGGTAAGTGGTATCTAGGAAGAAAAACATTCATTCCATTTAGATTTTCCAATTTTGTTCAGTATAGGTTTTAGAAGTAAGAACTAATAAGTCTTTGTATTCCCTCAGTGTCCTTTGTTCTGTCCCCCTTTTCATTCTTGATTTTTGTAGTTTGGATAGTGTCTCTCTGACTTTTAATTAGTTTGACTAAAGGTTTGTCTACCTTGTTGATTTTTCTCAAAAAACCAACTCTTGGTTTCATTGATTCTTTGTATTTTTCTGTTTCTAATTTATTAAATTCAGTCTTGAGTTTAATTATTTCCTGCTCTCTATGCATATTGAATGTATTTTTTCTTTCTTTTGTTTTCTAAAACTGTCAGGTATGTTGTTAAGTTGCTAGTATGGAATCTCTCCAAATTTTTTATGAAGACAGATAGAGCTACAAACTTTCCTGTTAGCTGGGCTTTCAGTGTGTCCCATACATTTGGGTGTGTTCTGCCTTCATTGTCAGTGAATTCTAGATAGTCTTTAATTTCTTTCTTTATTTCTTCCTTAGCCCTGTGATCAATGAATAGACAGTTTTTTTGTTTCCATTAAGTATGTAGGCTTTCTGTTGTTTTCTGTTGTCGCTGGAGTCCAGCTTTATTCCATGGTGGTCTGAAAACATGCAGCAGATTATTTCAGTTTTCTTGTATCTGTTGAGCCTGGCTTTGTGGCCAATTATATGGTTAATTTTGAAGATGGTTCCATGAGGTGCAAAGAAGAAGGAACATTCTTTTGTGTTTAGATGAAAGGCTCTACAGATATCTACTAGGTACATTTGATTCCTAATCTCTGTTAGTTTCATTATTTCTCTATTTAGTTTGGTTTCTGTCTGGATGACCTGTCCACTGATGAAAAGGGGATGTTGAAACTCTCCCACTATTAAAGCATATGGTGTGTGTGTGTGTGTGTGTGTGTGTGTGAGAGAGAGAGAGAGAGAGAGAGAGAGAGAGAGAGAGAGAGGTGCTGGGTGTGCTTTCCCTTGATTTTGCTGGGGTGAAGTTAATTTTTTTCCTGTGTTTTCTTGGGTTTTCTTAACCTCCTTTATTGCAGTTTTACGTGGAGTATCCTCTGTAGGGTTTGATTTGTGGAAAAGATATTGTTTAAATTTGACAAAGCTGCCTACTCTCTCCATGTCTATTCAACATAGTACCTGAAGTCTGGCTAGAACAATAGGAACACTAAAAGAGATCAAAGGGATACAAATTGAAAAGGAAGAAGTCAAATATTTCTATTTTCAGACGATATGATAGTATATACATAAAGGGCCCCAAAATCTTACAAGGAACTCCTACATGTGATAACCACCATTAGTAAAGTGGCTGGAATACAAAATTAACTAAAAACGCAGTAGCCTTCTTTATACAAATGATCAAGAGGCTAGAGAAGAAATCTGGGAAATAATACATTTCACAATAGCCACAAATAACATAAAATAACTTGATGTAACTCTAACCAAGCAAGTCTTCAGGACAAGAACTTCAAGACTTTGAATTAAAAAACTGAAGAACATATCAGAAGATGAAAATTTTTCTCATACTCTTGTACTGGTAGGATTAACATAGCAGAAATGGGCATCACATCGAAAACAATCTATAGATCAATGCAATTCCGATCAAAGTTGCAAGATGATTCTTTACAGACCTTGAGAGAACAATGCTGAATTTCAAATGAAAAAACAAACCACCCAGGATAGCTAAGACAGCCCTTTACACTAGAAGAACTTCTGGAGGCATCACCATCTCTGATCTCAGTCTGTATTACAGAACAATAGTAATAAAGTCCACGTGGTACTGTCATAAAAACAAACAAGGTGATCAATGGAATCAAATCGAAACCCAGAAGTAAAGTCACAAACATATTGACAATTGATTTTGTACAAAGAATCTCAAACTATACAATGGATCAAAAAAAGCATCTTCAACAAATGGTGCTGCTCTAACTGGATATCTGAATAGAGAAGACTGTAAATAGATCCATATATAATACCCTGAACAAATCCAAGAGTATCAAAAACCTCAACATAAAACAGGATATACTAAATCTGATAGAAAAGAAAATGGAGAATAGCTTTGAATGCACTGTCATAGACTGTCAACAGCTCAGGCACTAAGATCAACAATTATTAAGTGGGACCTCAGGAAACTAAAAAGCTTCTGTAAGGCAAAGGACACTGTCAGAGGACAAAACCGTGGTCTACGGAATGGAAAACGATCTTTACCAACCCTACACTCCACAGAGGGCTGATATCCAAACTATATAAACAACTCAAGAAATTAGATGCCAACAAACCAAACAACCAAATTTAAAAATGGAGTGCAGAGCTAATAAGAGAATTCTTAACAGAGAAATCTTTAATGGCTGAGAGGCACTATAAGAAACCTTCAGCATCAGGGAAATGCAAATCAAAACCACTCTGGGATTCCATCTTATACCCATCAAAAAGGCTAAGATGAAAATCTCAAGTGACAGAGCACACTATCAAAAATGTGGAACAATGGGAACCCTTCCGTTGTTTGTGGGGGTGCAAACTTATACAGTCACTTTGGAAATCAAATTGGCGCTGTCTTAGTTAGGGTTTCATTGCTATGAAAGGACAACACTTATATAGGAAACATAAGTAGGTTTCCTATATAAGAAAATACTTATATAGGAAACATTTCATTGGGACTGGCTTACAATTTCAGAGGTTCTGCCCATTAGTATCACACAGGGAAGCATGGTAGTATGCAGGCAGAGGTGGTGCTGGAGAAGGAGCTCCAAACTCTACAGTTCAATCCAAAGGCAGACAGAAAAAGACTCTCTTCCACAGCCAGCCAGGAGGAAGGCCTCTTCTGCACTGGGCATAGCTTGAGCACTCAGAGCCCTCAAAGCCCGTACACAGAAAATTTCTCCAAGGATACACTTATTCCAACAGAGTCTCACCAACTAACAGTTCCATTTCACACAAGTCAAGCATATTCAAACCTCCACAGGTTTCTAAAGAAAAAGAAAAAAGGAATATTTCTACCATAAGACACAGCTATACCACTCCTGGGCATATACCCAAAAGGTGCTCCACCATATTTTCCTAGAAGATCTATATATAATACTGTGAAATTAGAAACAATCCACATATTCCTCAATTGAAAAATGAATAAAGAAAATGTGGTACATTTTACACAATGGAATATTACTCAGCTATTGAAAACAATGACATCACGAAATTTGCAGGTAAATGAATGGCACTAGAAAAGATCAACCTGAGTGAGGTAACCAAGACCCAGGAAAACAAACATGGTATGTAGTCAGCTATAGATAGCCATCAAGTACAGGACAACCATGCTACAATCCACAGACCCAAAGAAGCAAAGTAACAAACAGGGCTCAGAGGAGAATCCTTGAGTGTCACTGGGAAAGAGAAATAAAATAGACCTCTGGGGTGGATGGAGGAAGAGAAGTGGGTGAGAGAGTGGGTGGAGGGGAAACAGGAGAGATCCAGTGTGGAAAGATTAGCAGGAGAGAGGACTGGGAGAGAGGACTGGGAAAAAGAACAGGAATGAGGGGAAGTAGGAAGGAACTATCTCTGTGACAAGCTAGAAATCCAGGACAATGGAAACTCCCAGGAATCTATGAGGGTGGCTGTGGGGAGCTTATGAATGGCACCCACCAAGTTTTGTGAATGGCGCCTGATTTCCTCAAACACGTGGTCGGAGCTGCCGCGCAGAATTGGGCCATTTGACGTGGGCCAATGGTGTGTGCCCACGTGGCAGGCTCTGAGTGACCAGGCATGGGGATAAAAGGAAAAGTGGAACTGGGATCTGCCCTTCCAGAGGGATATTGTAAGAAGGTTCCTGAGTAAACTGCATTGGGAAGAATCTCGTGTTGTGTGGCTCCTTTCTGCGGGTCAGAGCAGGCAGCGACAGGTGGCCACAGCTAAGATGCCTACGGTGAGGGGATACAGAACATGAAATGGTCACCTCCTGTAACCAGGCAAGGTTCCCGATGGAAGGATGGGGACACCAACCTAGACAAAAACCATTGACCTACATTTTTTTCTTGCCAAAAGAAGTGCAGAGATAAAGAGGGAGCAGAAAGTGAGGGAATGGACAATAAATGACTGGCCCAACTTGAGTCCCATGCCATGAGAGAGCCCACACTTGATACTATTAATATTATTCCGCTGTACTTGCAGAAAGGAGGCTAGCACAACAATCATCAGAGTGACTTCATCTACCAGATGAAGAAAATAGATACTGAGACCCAGAGCCAAACATTAGGTAGAGCTTGGGGAAATCTTGTGGGAGAGAAGGAAGAAGGAAAGAGCCAGAGAGTTCAAGAACATCACATGAAAAGCTACAGAATCTACTAACCTGGACACAGAGACTGAACCACCACCCAGAGAGCATGATGGGAAAGACATAGTCTCCCTACACGGATGTAAGAGATATCCAGCTTGGTGCTCATGTGGGACTGCTAACAGCAGGAACAGAGGCTATGTCTGACTCTGTTGGCTGCCTTTAGATCCCTTTCCCCTAAATGGACCACCTTCTCTAACCTTAATGAAAGATATGTCCAATCCTACTACAACTTGATATGCCAAGGTGGGCTGATATCCATGGGCGGTTTTCCCTTCTCTGAGGAGTAAGAGAGAGGTGCATAGGAAAAGAAAAGGTGAGAGGGAGGGACTGGAAGGAGAGAAGGGAGGAGAAGTTCTGATGGGGAAGTAAAGTAAATGAAAAATTAAACATAAATTAAATAATAAATAGATCCATGAACAAAGCAGTATCCCTGGGCCTTTGTGGATTAAGAAGCAGGGGCAGAGAACCTGGAATATCTGAGGCGTTTCTCTCTGTAGATTTCATTGTTTCAGTGGATAATTGTTTGTTTAATTAGAGAAATTAAAAAACACTAAGCTGTAGGGATGGGTCTGATGCTAAGGTCCTGTTCCCCAATTGGTTCTTGATCCATCAATAAAAATGCTAGCGGCCACTGAGCTACGTGGAATAGGCAGGACTTCTAGGTTCCCACAGGCAAGTGAGTAGACGCAAGATGGGGAGAGAGAGAGTTTTCGCCATGCTTTGGAGGAGGAAAGCCAACCAGCTATGTGAGATCTCGAGCAGAGCAGCCACAGGCTGCATCTACAGGCAGGCAGTTGGGAGAGTTGAGCTGGGACTGAAAATAACGCTTGCCTCCAAGATTAATGATGCCCAGCAATTGAGCTGATAAGGCAAGTTGAAAATGAACAACATGTGTGTCTGTGTTTTCATCCACAGATCCAATATTCTCTGGACAGGGGCTGGTAGCACACAGGTTCCCAAAGCTAAGACAGAACAGCAAAGTCAACACTAAGCAATTCTGTTACGAAGAAGTGGATACTGAAGTGGGTAAAGTCCGAGAACTTCTCTGAGTTTGAGGTTTCTCGTATACAAAATGAGGGATTACATAATCTCCTAGGGCCCTCTCTAATATTCCTTAATTCATTCTATTGTATTTCATAAATCACAGCCTATGTAGGCGGAAAGATCACTAGCAAGTATGGGGAACTGTTCTAATTTTCTTTTTAAGAGCAAATAAAGTTATGGACTCAAGGGCGGGGCAGGGAGAATTACCAATTGACCTTGTCCCTATACACAATACTAGCTGCTGGGGTCTATAACCCAACACACACAGCTACAGACAGTGAGTGGCCTGTGTCTCAAACTGCCGAGCTGAATTAAATGTTTCAACCCAGACTACATATATCTGCATAAGAGAGTTCCCTAGTTAGAAATTCAATATTCGATGGCTCAAGCTAACCTCCTCAAATATGGTCTGTCTCCATTCACATGGCATGAATTAATACATGTGGGGAAATTACAAAACCACCCTCCTACTTCAGTCAGGTCCTTCTTCATAATGGTGCCCCCTGCAGCTGACTGCCTTAAACTTCAGTCTGTGATCTAGCTATTGCCTACCCAGTTTCTCTCTGCAGTGCACACTATTCTGGTCTGAAAGCAGCGGCTATGCTCCATACACAAGTCCTTTTCCTATTGCTTAAATGTTTCTTGTGGTCTAAGTGACTCAAAATTGGTAATTTTAAAACTTTACAATGGTACAATCCCTTAATTTAAGAATTTTAGAATTTTAATTTTAGTCAAGTGGACAGCAAGATATGTGCCCTATGGACATATAGACTAGTCTATATCTAGGGTCAAGGCTACCTGAAACAATGTAACAGACAGACCCTAAGAAACATTTTTTTTTGCAGGAGTTACAGCTGTTCTAGAATTAATATGTCTGCCCAGAGAGAAATAACTCGATGAACCCGAAGACATTAATGAAGAAAACTTGCTGAAGAATAGCATGCATCCAGCACTGCCTAGTGCTCAAAGAGCCTAGAACAGATTTTCCACCCTATATGTGCTGATTCCCCCAGGTTATACTTTGAACAATTCAAATAGGGACAGGAGACTGCAAGCCTAACCACTTAGGCAGAAGGGAGATTTCTTAGGACTAATTCTTAAATACACCAGTGTCCTGGAACAGCAGGTCATTCTTCAGTGACGGGATCCAGAGGTGAATGTGCCAGACTATGAGAAAGATTGTAAAAGTATAAGGGAGATAAGATGAAAGCTGGGGTGGGGAGTTGTATAGAGCATGTTAGTAAGAAATTAGTAGAGGACTGAGTTGGTTGTTAAATTGGGGAGCAGCTAGCTCATGCCAGCTCTCCAGCTCAGGTCAGCGCTGTGCGTAGCAGATAAGAACGAAGTAATGCTGTGACTGCCCCTTATAACTAATACAAGCAGAGGCTCACAGCAGGCAGGCCGACATCCTGATGCTGCTACAGTGAGGACTGTCCTGCTGTCTGGCTCTCTGACAAAAAGACAACTGCTTGAATCTATATAAGAGGATCTAAAGGAAGAAGCTACTGCCTAAGAAGAAAATGGGGCTTTTATGGCACACCAGGTCTTAATGTTGGTTACGACCCTACCTGCTCCTTTAAGCAGCTTCTTAGAGTCCTGTCATTTAATATGGGCATTGGACTAGTGGCTGTTTAAAATCAGGGTTGGCTCCTTCCTTATGGTTGGAGCCAAAATGTCTACACAATGCTGGTGAACAAACATGTGTATCTAACACCTAATCTCTTAGAGGCCTCATTAGCATACACATCTCTGGGGTGTTTCAGAGGCAGCCCACCCTCACTTTATGTGACTTATCTCCTAAGCATTGGTAAATCCTTTCCAGTTGTACCCTTCTGCATCTCAGCATAACAGTGGAGTGCTACCCAACACCTAAGATTCCGTTTACAACATCTACAAAATTAATTCCAAATAGATCTTACTCCTAAATGTTAAACCCGATGAACAGAAATTCTAGAGATGCTAGATAAACTAAAACAGCAATCTGCCGTCCTCAAAATGTGCACAAAAAGCTGGGTGACGGTGACTACAAAGATGTCTCTACACACAGCTCATGTTCCCAAAACTCTGCACAGATTCAACCCACAGAGCGAAGTTCTTCAGAGCCCACCACTCGGGTACAGAGAATTACAGGGACCGCAAAGGACTTCATACAAATCCACATCTGGCCACTAGTTCCCATCCAGTCCCAAAAATCGCCTACCAAAAGGGATCCCGAGGCTCAGCAGCCCACTCCTCCCCATACCGCCGCCCCTCGCTCACCATATCGTGGCTTCCAAGCGCACCCCTCACAGCTCCTGGTACACGCAAAGAACCACTTGCATTTTCCCAGCTTCAGAACGGAGCCTGGAGCCTGGAGCCTGGAGCCTGGAGCCTGGAGCCTGGAGCC
>JANHMN010000015.1:55600109-55610214 GCA_030674055.1 Rhabdomys pumilio
GGAGCCTGGAGCCTGGAGCCTGGAGCCTGGAGCCTGGAGCCTGGAGCACTCCAAGAGTTCAGTCCATGAGGCTGGGTGTCTAAGCTGGGCTTCACTGTATACCACATTTTCAAAGAAGTAGGCTCTAATGCCAGTGATGCCAGTGAAGGAATGAACTTGCTAGCTTGAGATAGGACAAGGGGGGGGGGTGCTTCTTTTTTCAATGTTCTCTATTTATGTGGTTTGCCACCAGAGGTGTGGTCCAGATTAAAGGTAGATCTTGTCACTTCAAAAGATCCAGAAGAGTCAGGGAGTGGTGGTGCCAGTTTAATTCCAGCACTTGGGAGGCAGAGGCAGGTGGATTTCTGAGTTCAAGGCCAGCCTGGTCTACAGAGTAAATTCCAGGACAGCCTGGGCTACACAGAGAAACCCTGTCTCGAAAAACCAAAAAAAAAAAAAAAAAAAAAAGATCCAGAAGAGTCTTCCGCGTCTTCTCACTTCATAAGTTTTAATTAAGAAAAATCTCTCACAGGCATATGCAACTCTTTGGGTTTCAGTCAATTTGAGTCAGTTTGTCTATCAAGAATAGCCGTCATAACAGCTAAGACAGAAGAGCTTAGAGAAATTTTACCAGCAACAAGCGCAGGAATCATTTTTCAAAACAAAACAAACAAACAAAACCAGGAAGCATGAGGATTTTCTTTAGGGAGTCTGGACACATTCCTGTAGAGTTCTGCCTGACTTGGTGGCATTCTTAGCTCAGCATTGGGCAAACATATACAATTTGTTTTATAAAACAGAAGTCTCTGGCATGTTCATCTTATACCATAAGGTCATAACTGAAGCTCAAATGTTAGTTGAACCAAGGAGAATAAGACCTCTACCACAACTTCGAGACAAACTTGAACCACCTAAAAGGTAGCCAGCAACTGGCTTTTAAGTCCTGTTAAAGAAGCCAGTACTGGATCCACTTCTAGTGCCTCTTTTAAGTGGTAAAATCACAAGGTTTTGCCAAGCATGTTTACAGAAAACAGACAGTGAGGCAATAAGAAAATACAGGAAAAACAACCAAACAAACAAAAAAAAATGTGGTCACCATGTAGTTAAGGAGGCCAGGGATGTTCAAGGTGTTCTCAAAAATATGTAAAGGCCACGGATCAGGCAGGTCAGGCTACAGGAAAAAGACTTAAATACAGCAACTCAGCTCCTACAGTAAATGGAAACCTACTTTTTAAAAATACAGCAAAATGGCTCCTAACTTCAAAATGGAGTCAAGCAGGTTCCTCACAGGTAAATGGCACTGTGAATATAGCTTACTTAGGAGCCTATACTACCTGTAATCATGGCGTATGCTCTTACAGACAGACTATCAATGCAACAGTTCTCACACATACACATGAGAGAGAGCACAAACACAGCAAACGTCAAGGAAAAGTCACCTATTAGCACAGTAAACGTTGTACTTAGATGAACAGCTACGCTGAGCTATTCTATGCTCAGAAGGTTGCTTTTGCCTCTGGGCAGGCTGACTTAGATAAGGCCATGGCTGCTTCCATTCAGGACAAGAAAGAGGTCATTTTAACTAACCTGGCTGCTGTCTCAGGATTGTACCATTGCCAAAGAGTATGGTGACTATATTTCTTCTTAAATGGATGGGGAGAGATTTTAGAAACATTGAACTAGCACATCACGGCACTGGAGAGATGGCTCAACCGTTTAGAGAAGTGGCTGCTCTCCTAGAGGATCCAGGTTTAATCCCCCAAAGCATACACTTCTTTTTCTGCCCTTCATTTTTATTTTAGTTACATGGGTATTTTTACCTACTTGTGTTTGTACGCAGTACCAGCAGAGTCCAGAAGAGGGCGGAAGATACCAACGACTGGAGTCACAACACACTTAGCTACCATATACATAAAATACAAGTGAAATACTTTTTCTTAACATGAAGAAAAGAGGAGGAGGAGGGGGAAGGAGGAGGGGGGAGGAAGGAAGAAACACCTGGCACCATAAAGCTTATTTTTTAAGCTTCGTGTGGTTTTGCATTCCTTTAATCCCAACAAGTAGGACACAGAGGCAGAAAAAATACTGTGATTTTGAGGAAAGTCTGTGGTACATAGCCAACACACACATACTCACATACACACACACACTCACACCACTCTTTCATACAGACACACATGCACTCACACACACTCACATACACATGCATACTCATACACACATATACTCACACACACATACACTCACAGACTTACACTCACACACACTCATACACAAACACATCACACACACACACACACACACACACACACACACACACGGAAAGAAGAACAAAACTGAGTAACAGAGGAAAAGGAGCATGGGAGAATTGGGACAGCGTAAAACCTCTTTTTTCAGTTGTCTGCCACTGGTGCCCATAAAATCATTTGCAATAGCCATTAATCCCAGCACTTAGAAAG
Organism: Rhabdomys pumilio; assembly: GCA_030674055.1. Classification (NCBI taxonomy): domain Eukaryota; kingdom Metazoa; phylum Chordata; class Mammalia; order Rodentia; family Muridae; genus Rhabdomys; species Rhabdomys pumilio. The sequence goes on from JANHMN010000015.1 coordinate 55,602,548, forward strand.
CAAAGGCAGTCTGATATCCATGAGTTCAAGGCCTCTTTAGTCTACCTAGCAACTTTCATGATAAGACTAATATCAAGAAAAATTCCAAAAATTTTAAAAAGTGAATGTAACTTTTGCTTTCTTTGGTTGAGCCAGAATCTCACAAAGAACCTCATCTCACCTCAATTCGCTATGTATACTATAATGTATAATTGTGACGGTTTGTATATGTTTGGCCCAGGGAGAGACACTATTAGGAGGTGTAGGCCTGTTGGAGTAGGTGTGTCACTGTGGGTGTGAGATTTAATACTCTCCTCCTAGCGGCCTGGAAGCCAGTCTTCTCCTCTTTGCATTCTGAACAAGATGTAGAACTCTCAGCTCCTCTTGCACCATGCCTGACTGGAAGCTGCCATGCTCCTGCCTTGATGATAATGAATTGAACTTCTGAACCTGTGAGCCAGTCCCCAAATAAATGTTGTACTTTGTGAGAGTTGTCTTGGTCATGATGTTTCTTCACAGCAGTGAAACCCTAAGACAATAATACTACATATTGAACCTTTAATAAATTCACATATACACTTAGTCATGTGCCTTTGGACCATCGTTGCTAGCATTCCAGTCTTCTATAAAAGAAGGAGATGACAAATAATTTAATACTGCTAATTCTGTTTAGGAGGAAAGGAGAGTGTTCTTTATGCGGCTGCTTCTTCGTGGCAGTCTACACTCGCCATCTTGGAATCGCTTCTACCCTCAGTGTGTGGTATTCATGGTGCCTGCTCTAGAGCTACAGTTACAACACACCCCTTCCTGGTTTCCTCTGCTTGGAAGGGGAGACTTTTCTGTTTTCTGATCTTCCACAGAACACTTCTGTATAGTTACCTTTCTATTGCTGTGAGAAAACTCTCCAGGACCAAGTCAATTTATAAAAGAAAGTATTGGGCTTATGGATTCGGAGTCAGAGACGTTGCTGGCATAATAAACACATAGCAGCAGGAAGACGTGAGAGCTCACATTTTGAACCTTAGGTATGAGGTAGAGAATACAGTGGGCGTGGTCAGAGGCATTCATAGCCAATAAGCCTATCCCCTATGATACATCTCCTTCAAAAAGGCCACACCTCTAATCCTTCACAAAGATTTCCACCAACTGAGAAACAAGTATTCAAACATCTAAGAGTATGGAAGCCATTTTTATTTAACCAACACATCTTTCTTCAACTCTTAGATAGTGACGGTGACTTTCTAGCTGACCAAATTCTATCATAATCTCAAATGAGAGTTATGTTTCCAACATACAATGCCATAGAATATTAACCACACGTTCAATCTATCAGTACTCTATTTTTGTGATGTTGTATGTAACGGTCTTATGTTTAATCTCCAAAGCAAAGTTTCAGCATCATCATATCAAACCACCCTGCACTCCTGAAATGTGGTCCAGCCTTGTAAACCATTGCTGATCTTAGTTGTAACTTCTAGTTAGGTCTTCCAGGTGAAACCTGGGTGTCACATCCTGTTTTGCTGCTACATGTCCTGGGAAAGTTATATTTTCTTTCTTTTTTCTTTTTCTTTTTCTTTTTCTTTTTGTTTTTTTCGAGACAGGGTTTCTCTGTGTAGTCCTGGCTGTCCTGGAACTCACTCTGTAGACCAAGCTGGCCTCGAACTCAGAAATCCTCCTGCCTCTGCCTCCCAAGTGCTGGGATTAAAAGTGTGCACCACCACCGCCCGGCCGAAAGTTATATTTTCAAAGTGAAAATCTCAAGGTAATGTTTGACAATTACAGCTTTGGAAGATTTGGGATATACCTATCAACAATGATTGCTACATCAGTTTATTTAGAAAAGAAATTGTGTTCTCAATTAAGGCAGATGATAGAGCTTATGTTACAGAAAGACAATTCTTTTATCTCTAATCTCAAATTATCTCTCTCAACTATATGAGTTAAATTTTAACTGGCATGGTACTAAAATTTACATGTGCAGTATTCCAAGAGACCGTGTATCCTTTGCTAGGAAAAGAGGCAGAGCCAAAGAAAAGAAATACCTCATTTAACCTTCCTTTCCCAAACAACTTCTATGACTGCTCTGTGTGTGTGTTTGCGTGTGTGCATGCCACACACACACACAAACACACGCACGCGTGCATGTGCGTTAATTTGTATTAAAATTATTATTGTCTTCTTAAATAGATAAAAGAAATTTTATAAATTAATTGCTATCATCAGCATCAAAATAGCATATCAAGGCACTGGAGACATTTCTCAACAATTTAGAGAAATGTCTGCTCTTCTAGAGGATCCAGGTTTGATTCTAAGTACACACAGGTTTTATCTGTTACTCCAGGTCCAGGGGATTCAACATCCTCTTCTGACCTCTGCAGGTACCAGACAGGCATGTGGTGCACAGACATACATGCAGACAAAACACACATACACATAAAATAAATTAGGGAAAAAAAACAAACTAGGAAAAAAATTAGTTGTACTGTAGTTTAGTACAACCAGCCAGTGCATCAGAAGATGGTTATTACGTTGTGATCAGAATATAAAGAACTTTTCCCCATAAGTCAAGGTAGTGGGAATTGGCTTGATTTGCAGAAGATATATGAGATTAATATTTATGCAGCGTGAGTAAGCAGAGATAGTGCCAACAGGTCAAGGACAGAGAGGTGAGACCAAGTTCGCGGTTGTCCAGCAGTAGACACTGTCACTTGCTACTGATGTTTATGACTGGGTAAGGGTAGAAGAGAAGCTATGCTTTATTTGCTTTATACACCAAGTTTTAAAAAAACTTAGGTGTCTTTATTTTAATGGCAAAGATCTCCACTGATAAACAAAATGAGTACTTATCTGGGTCAAATTCCAACCTTTAAAAAAAACATATTGTCATCAGAAATAATATCTATTTTGACAGCAGGAATCATTACCATTTTCTAGGACAAATGGCCTTCAATAAAGTTTTTTTTTTTTAAAGATTTCTTTTTTGTTATTTTTTATTTTTTTATTTATTTTTTCATTTTGTTTTGTTTTGTTTTTCGAGACAGGGTTTCTCTGTGTAGCACTGGCTGTCCTGGAACTCACTCAGTAGACCAGGCTGGCCTCGAATTCAGAAATCCACCTGCCTCTGCCTCCCAAGTGCTGGGATTAAAGGCGTGCGCCACCACTGCCTGGCTTCAATAAAGTTTTATCATGAATTTTTTATAACTTATTTAGACACTTTACCGCATGCTCAAGTTTTCCCTCACTTCATTCCAGTATCGGTTTTTGAATAATCACCGCATTAGGAGAAAAATAATGTCCTACATTTCCCATTTATACAAAGTTGTTACCTGGCCCTACCTCATCATCTTTACCTAAATGTGTATGTAAACAGCTAATATATTTTTCTCATCACTCTCTGGGTGGCTGACTTTCTGTCTACCTGGCCAAACAAGTCAGTTCTAAGTGCTGCCACAGTCACAGACATCAGAATGAAAAGCACTAGAAAGCAGTAAGGAAAATATACTTTGTGATAAAGAAGACTCAGCCTTGTATGCCTGGGTTCACTATCAAAACTATGCTTCAATAGGAGCCACTGGAGGTGTCCCATGATTTACTGTGCTGGTTCTCTTTATTTTGAGCCACACACAGGGCAGTGACCTATTGTCATTCCTCTTGAGTTGAAGAAAAAAAAAAAAAAATCTGACCCAAAGCAATGTACAGGGGGAAACATTCATGTGATTCACAATTCTAAATTCCAATCCATTATTTACAAGTTACAGATGCTGAGACAATAGAGTCTAATCACATCCACAGTCAAGACCAAAAGAGATTAGGCACATAATTGCTTTCCTCTTTTCTGCTTTGTTAATGGCTCTGCCAGACATGATCCTGAAATGTTTTCTTCTCCATACCTCATGGTCTCAGGGAAAATCTTGGAGCAGTACAGACCTCAACACGATTCACTGGTGCTGATCTCTCTGACGGGCACAGATGCCTCCACAGCACCGGCAGTGTTAGCACACCATCTCTGTGTCAAAACGTTAAACGAATGGCCCTTGACTTAATAACTGATAACTCTGGGTTCTCTTCTGAGACTTCAGAAGCCAGGCCTCAACTGTCAGTGATTCTCTCAACATTCTTCCACTGCTCAACAAGAACAGCCCTTCCATAAGATCTCAGCACTCGCCGGCGGTGGTGGCACATGCCTTTAATCCCAGCACTTGGGAGGCAGAGGCAGGCAGATTTCTGAGTTTGAGGCCAGCCTGGTCTACAGAGTGAGTTCCAGGATAGCCAGGGCTACACAGAGAAACCCTGTCTTGAAAACAACAACAACAAAGATCTCAGCACTCAATGGCATTACGGCCCTGGTTTCAAAGCACCTCAACCATCTGCTCACAAAATTATCTGGAAGCATATGACTCCACAGAGTCACCTTAGTCCAACCAGCAGCCACACATCTCTGATATCAATTCTATCCTAGTTCCATTTTATTTATTTATTCCCATCTGTTTATTTGTATACATAGCCTTACCAAATCAACTGTAGGCAGAAAGGGTCTGTTTGTGCTATGATACAAGTTATCACTTCAGAGATGTACAGGGAGGGACTCAGCATTTACTCACATAATACCCACAGGCAAGAACAAAGGGGACTCATGACTGCACGGCAGTGAGCTCCTTTAGTCCCAGCTCTCAGAAGGCAGCAGCACTGAGATGTCTGTGAGTTCAAGACCAGGTTGATCTCCTAACTGAATTTTAGGCCAGCCTGGCCCTGTCTCAAAACCCAAACCAAGCCATCTAATAAACAACAACAAAAACTATTAAGGACTGTCATTAGCATTAAAGTGATCGATGTCTTAAAAGTGAGAGGAAACTCATAGACAACAATCTATAAAATGGAAGGCAGCTTGAGCAAGCATGAAATTTGGCCCATTTTTGGCCTCTGGGTCCTTTTTCTTACAAATGTTATGAAAGACATCTTTTAAGGTATGCACATATTTTTTGATTGTTGTATGTGACTGATGCTTACTGTTTGCTACAGGGAACTCCTGCAATCTAAACACTGTCTAAATAAGCCGCAGTGGCGCTTTCTCTAGTTTATTGGGTCAGAGAGTTCATTTTTTAGCTCACATTCACTCAAGTCTGATACTGAGCCTTAAAATTGTGAGACACTCATCCACTCATATGATAAGGGCTTCTGTTGTTCTCCAACCTTAGTACTGTACTGCCGTAGACAAGATTGTTAAGTCAAACATAGGAGCTTTCTTTACTTGGGATCAAAAATTTCTGAGATCAATAGATGCATTTTTAACAATCATTCATCTAGAATCTACCAGTGCTACCAGTAACTCGATTGTATCTTTTATTTATTAGGCTTTTTTTTTTTTAGATTGGATACCAAAATTTCTATGATTCTATTGATTCTCACAGGTATAAATGAACATCAAATAAATACATACTTTTTCGAAAACTTTTACACAGTTCACAGAATACTATCAAGAGACTCTTTAGAGATGTCAAGAGTCATATGGTTGGCAGATCCATTGTAGATATGCTCAAACACATCAGAAACTCATCCCAAAGCTAAGGATGGCCGGCGATTAAGAATACTTGATGATGTCATGAGGACTGGAATTTGAACAAGACTACATATCAGTATATCACAAGTGCCTACGGCTCCACCTCCTGTGATCTGATATTCTCTTTGGGCTTTTCCAAGCATCCATCTTCACACACAGATGCCTCCCCCATAGCCACACAGAGACAACAAGGGGAAAGTGGGAGAGAGAAAAACACACATTAAAAGCAATGCAGAGAAGAAATTCAGTCCAGAGAATGGGCTAAAATCTCTGAAACTGTGGCCAAAATCAATTCACCTTTAGTTATTTAAACCACTTATTTTATTCACAGAGGTAATACAGTCATGAAGGTTCATGGAAAGCCTAGATAGAGTATTAGAAAAATCACCATGTTTTCTTCAACTGAAACTGAAAACATAACTCAAATTCTCACCTACTACTATTATGCAAGTGAAATACATCACACTAAATCTTAGCAAGCATCACAAAGCAATGACCAGATCAACTCACATTCATGAACGTGTCCAGAGTATAACAGAAAAGTTTTCAAAATTTGACGTGTCTTTAAACTGAGCAATCATTGCATCACAGAAACTATAATATCAGACTTAGTAACTGCCATTGTGTTGGTAGACAGTGACAATTCTTGGAACATTTTAAGTTATTAATCTCAAACTGTAAAACATATCATATTTGTTCACTTAATATTTTGTCTGTTTTCTGTGGCTTGTTAATTTCTTCTATTTAAAAGATACATCTTGGGGCTGGAGAGATGACTTAGCAGTTAAGAGCACTGACTGCTCTCCAAAGGTCCTGAGTTCAATTCCCAGCAACCACATAGTGGCTCAGAACCATCCTCAATGGGATCCCACGCCCTCTTCTAGTATGTCTGAAGACAGTGACAGTATACTTACATACATAAAATAAATAATTTTTTTTAAAAATCTGTGTGTTTGTGTGCCATGTAGTTCATGTGAAAAACCACAGAACTGCTCACATGTGTCTGTGTTCTTCTTCCTTCACCCAAGTTCTAGAACTCAAATGCACGTACTCAAACTTGGTAGCAAGTTTCTTGAGTTAGTAAGTGACTTTGGTGCCTTTACTTGGGTTTAAAATGTATTTCCTTGGGTGGTGTGTGTGGATGTTCAGATGCTACAGTCCATGTGTAGAAATCAGAGAATAATGTGTGGGAGTCACGTGAGTCTCTCAGGACTCGACTCCAGGTCGTCAGGGTTAGCACCAAACACCTTTACCCTCTACGCCATCTCACAGACACACATTGTGTTTCTGAGCGCGTCCTAACCACAAGTGTTTATGTTTAGTCTTCAAAATAAAGTGACACACATAGAAAACGAGAGGATGACTATCATTTTCACTTTAAATAGCATTTATTATTCAAACTGCCTGTAGTCTATATCCTTGCATAATGACACTGTTTGCAACTTTAAAAGGAGATACATCTTTTACTGATGGAATATTACTACACATGCTATTTGGATATCAATGTTTTCCATTGATAAAAGTGAGAAAACTGCCTATCCTGTACAATTCTGGTAACATGAGCTTGACATTCAGAACCAACGTAAAGAGAGCATTCCACACACTTATCCAGTTGCTATATAGTTGCCTTTGTCTACATGCTTGTAATCATATCCCACAAACAAACTGCAGAGAAGTTTATTTTTTAAAATAGTAGCCTCAGAGTGGTTAGGCTTTCTGGCACCTCAGAATAATTCTCCTGGGGAGCAGTGCTTTCACGTGAAGTATACGTATGAAAACCTGTTTATGAATACAACCCACAGTGCAGTGTTCTCCGTCGCCAGACTCTAGTGAACAAAGCTGATCCACGTTGACAAAGTCTATCTGACTCAAGTTTTCGTTCTCACCTCTTCATGCCTTGCTTCCCTGCCTGGACACCTGCAGGGTCTGCCTCAGAGTGGATGGATGCTCAGAGACTTGGAAAGAGCATGACGGAAAAATTGATGAGAAAGACATCTCAGGAAGTATGTGGATAGATCTCTTCAAGTGAGCTGAATGCACATGTGTAGTTATAGGTAAAGGGGTATGTGTGTATGTATACATACAGATAGATAGATAGATAGATAGATAGATAGATAGATAGATAGATAGA
>JANHMN010000015.1:55610224-55631309 GCA_030674055.1 Rhabdomys pumilio
AGATAGATAGATAGATAGATAGATAGATAGATAGATAGATAGATAGATATAGGTATACACACACACATATATATATACATACATATATGTAGATAGATAGATAGATAGATAGATAGATAGATAGATAGATAGATATGTATATATAGGTATACACACTCACACACACATATATATATACATATATATATGTAGATAGATAGATACGTATATATAGGTATACACACATATATACATACATATATGTAGATAGATAGATAGATAGATAGATAGATGATAGATAGATAGATAGATGTGTATATATAGGTACACACACATATGTGTGTGTGTGTGTATATATATATTCTATAAGTTCTGTTGTTATAGAGAATCCCGACTACTACACGTATCATTAAGTACATTTACATACATGAGATTTTTAATATATATTTAAATATATATTTATACACACAGAATTTTTATCGTTGTTATTATAAATATCTAGAATGCACATCTATGTTAGCCTTTACCATAGTTAGTGACATTTTTAAAGGATTTCCTCAGATCAAGAAGAAGTTATTGCCCAACTGAATATGCATGAAGACCACATAGAATAGTTGCTGAAACAGATTAGAAGTGTCCCGGGCAAGGCTGCTGCCTGAGACTCTGCATTTGTGACAAATTCCCATTACGTGGAAAACCAATGAATGGCTTGATGGCACAGATAAATAATCTCAGACCTTGAAAGACTGAGGCAGGAGAATCAAGAATTCAAGGGCTTAAAAGTTGCCGGGCGTGGTGGCGCACGCCTTTAATCCTAGCACTTGGAAGGCAGAGGCAGGAGGATTTCTGGGTTCGAGGCCAGCCTGGTCTACAGAGTGAGTTCCAGGACAGCCAGGGCTACACAGAGAAACCCTGTCTCGAAAAACCAAAAAAAAAAAAAAAAAAATGGCTAATAGTTAAGTTTGAAGACAGTCAGGACTCCGTGAAAATTTGTCTCTTAAAAAATATTCAAAATACTCAAACAAGTAAATTTTAAAAATGCTGGCTAGAACATTGATCATACAACCTTTAATATTCAAAACAATGCTGCCCACACGTATTTCTTTATTCTGTGTCTTCATGTGTTATATCACACTAATGGAGGTCAGAAGGTAATTTGTAGGAGTCAGTCCTTTCCTGCAACCATGTGGATTCCAAGGATAGAACTTACGGTTGGGCTAGCTTGTCAGCAAGCACGTGTATGAACTGAACAATCCCGCTGGCCTTCAAATGGACATTTCTATTTCTGTATTATACAGTAGTTTCTCCCTTAACCTGCTCCATTCTCAATGGTTTCCATTACCCACAATCAACTACAGTCTAAAAATAAGTTAAGAGAAAACCTCCAGAAACAAATAATTCATAATTATTAAACTGTACCTGATTATCAAGATGAAATTACATGCCATCACATTGCATCCTGACCAGAAGATAAATCATCTCTCGTTTATGGGATACACAGAATATTCATGCTATATGTCCTTATCCTTAGTTATTTGGTAGCCATCTTGGTTATCAGGTAGACTGCTGTGATAATCATAGTAGTTATATTTCAGAAATCCTGTGTATCGGCCTTCACATCGTATCAGAACATCTACGTCACACACCCCACTTCATGCCGTTACATGACAGAGGCATTACACTCTTTCAAATTCTGACAAGAAAATGACAGTACAGTATGGGAAAATATTGGGGCAGGGATGAGGCTAAGTCAATAGACCATTTGCTCTGGATGCTTGTCCTGGGTTCCACCCCCAGTACTGCATAAAACTGGGCTTGGTGGTATACACACACCTACAATTCCAGTGTGTGGGAAATAAAAGGAGGAAGATAAAAAGCTCAAAGTTCCGTGGTTTTATGGTGAGTTCAAGGCCAGCCTGGGTCACATGAGACTCTGTCTTAGTAGAGAGGGAAACTAAAGCTACAGAATTATTATTATAGTATATTTTTATAATTGCCATGTTTAAGCCTTAGTTATTGTTGACTTCTTTCTGTGTATAATTTGTAAATTAAACTATCATAGGCATATGTGTAGGAAAACATTGTACGTAAAATGTATACAACACACATGTATGTAGCTTCAGACATCCACTGGAGAGTTTGAAACATATCCTTTGTAGATAAAGACTAATACTATGTTTTGGGGTTTTTTTTTTGGGGGGGGGGGTTCAAGACAGGATTTCTCTGTGTAGCCCTGGCTGTCCTGGAACTCACTCTGTAGACCAGGCTGGCCTCGAACTCAGAAATCTGTCTGCCTCTGCCTCTGCCTCCCAAGTGCTGGGATTAAAGGTGTGCACGCACCACCACTGCCCAGCTAATACTATGTTTTAATGTCATATTTTGAGATCTTCATTTGCCCTCCTGTGGGGTGGTGAACCGTGCCTGGTAAGGTCAAGCTAGGGCTTGAAGCCCTGGAGACACAGAAGTTATGGTAGGAGCTTCACCTACCCCCAACTCCAGGGCCCTGTCACATAGCCACAGACCCCCACAGAGAGAACTGTGGTCATCGGCCACACAGGAGCAGCACACAAGTCCCTCCTCTTGTTGATGATGCATCTCAGGCCAAGCCAATAGGAAGCACCTGCTGTCAGACCCAGACCACACCAAAACTGTATATAAGAACCTATCCAGAAGGGATAAAGGTGTACGAGAATTACTCCATCATCTGAGAGCATCTGTCACACAAGAGCTGTGACACTGCCTGGGAAGAGAATGCTCCCCCAAAGCCTTTGCCACCAGAAGCTCCCCTACACTCTGCTTGCTAACAAGCCTTCCACTGGCTGAGTTCAGCTCAGCGCAGTCAGTGCACTGTCTCAGAGCAACCCCGGCTGCGGCTGCAGGGCAGCAGCACTCAGACCAACACCCTCCTGATGTCAAAGCATTTTGTAATGACTCAAAGCTAACCTCAGACTACAAAAGCCAGTACCAGTCTGAATGCCTGACCACAGAGATCATGGAATCCTTTTAGAGATTTTCACCCTTTTAGAGAACCACCCCCTGAGTATTCGTTCTTAGTTGGCCATGAAAGGATAGAGATTGGAGAGTGTCTGTGTTGATGCACAAGGCATTCCTGTTATAACATGCATCATTTAGATTAAAAGTAGTATATCTCCACTGGCTCCACTAGCTCTCAGGGACTGTGATTCTCCATTCAAGCACCTACAGGAAGAGAAAGGTAATGTACCAGGTCCTAGTTGGAGACATAAATGGATGATGCCCAAGAAACGTAATAAAAATGGTTCAGGGAATTAGTGCCTAATACAAGCAGAGAGCTAGTTACAGAACGCAACGATTTCAGTGAGTTTCAGAGCCTGTACCTTCACACCCCTCCTATGAGAATTCCTTAGGCATTTGGTGACTATGCTTGTTTTAACATGATGTCTCCAGTCTAGTTTGTAGCTGACTAGATCAGGGAGAGTGTTTAATCTACACAGCTAAAGCTATGGAGGTACAAAATTCTGGGTAGGGGTAGCTAGCTTAATCAGATCTGTGCATTTAATACCAGCAAATGCAGCTGGCAGCACGGTGCAGAAGGACAAAGACACAAAGAAAAGGCAAGAGGAAGTAACAGTGGAGAGGGAGAAAGAACAAACAGAAGGTAGAAAGAAGTCAGTCAGAAAGGGAAAGAGAAGAGGAGAAGATCTCAGAAGCAGATGAGTCCCCAGGGTCACTCTCAGTTTTGCAGCTGCTACAATCACCTCCTTATTTACAAATAACAGTTTCTTCTCGGAGAAAACCGAGTTAACCTCAGTGTGCTCCAAGCGCCTGTGAATGTATCTTTGGTAAGAGAAATAGCGGTAGCGATAACGATAGCGCTAGCACAAACAAAGAAACTCGAGAAGAGAATGGCAGAGACCAGAATTTTGGGCCAAAGCCAGAAGGTAAAATAGAATCTGAGTAAGTTCTGAATTGTTTCATTTTCATTAAAACAAAACAAAACAAAACACCACCATGAAACAGGTCTGGCTGGACATTATTACTTTAGCTAACCTCAGGGTACCAGAAACAAAGTTCTTATGTTTGAAAACTTTCATCTCCATCTGGTAGATCTGGTTTTGAGCGGTTATGTAGCCTCGGAAAGGCAGAGCCTAACTAATGAAAACGCATCACTGATGGGGGCAGGGGGCTGTTTTAGAGCATGCCCACCACCACCTTGCTTCTGGCCCTCTCTCTGTTTCCTGGTCCACTGAAATTATAGCAAAAATGCTGAAATGCCCTCACACCAGGTCATCACCTAGAAAGCTCCTTCCACAGCTTTCACCACCATGATAGACTTTACCCGCTAAAACCATGAGCCAAAATGGATATTTCCTCCCTAAAACCAACTTTGCTAGACTTTTTATCATAACAACATAAAAAGTAACTAACCCAGAGACCTTAATAATACAGCATGGGGACAGGGTATGGTGAGACTTGCCAGCAATCCCAACATTCCAGAAGCAGAGACAGGAGGATCAATGCAACTTGGAGGCCAACGTGATCTACATAGTGAGTTCCAAACCAGCCAGGATGCCAGAGTAAAGCCCTGTCTCCAAACAAACAAACAAACAGACAGACAGACAATCTCACAAATAAATCCGGAAACCTGGCATCATATAGGTACCGAACCACCTCGGTGCCTAGTAACAAGGATGCAGACTCTCTAACGCCATGAACCTTCTACAGCATCTTAGATAAGTCACCATTTCCCCCCCGGATCATTGCATTTACCACACCTTATTTTGTTCAGTATCTGCATATCTGGCTGGATTGAGTGTGGGTGTCCCAGGAAGACACAGACAAATAAATTCACTATTTTCACTATCCTGCTTGGAGCACCTAGCACACTACTGAGAAGCTGGTGAATGAATAAAGAAACCACATCAGTCAGTGGTAACAATGTACAGGGAAAGTGTGAATCTCACAAGGAGAAACCTCACGCAGACTGGATAGTAACTTTCGGATATCTACAAGAAGGAGGAGGATTATCAGGATTGTGCAAGCAAACAGAAGAAGAGCAGATGCTTGGAACAGACTCAAGCTCCCCCACCAGTGCGCATAGTAGGCCCATCCTTTGGGTCAGCATCCACCCATTGCATCATTTCTGAGCTCTACTGCCTCTTTATTCATAAACCACTGAATATACATTGTAGAAATTAATTTCATGATACCTGCCTCCCTTTCACCTCTCTCTCTTCTCTCCCCACCCCCTCGTCTCAAACATGCTAGGCAGGTACTCTACCACAGAGCTGTAGCCCTGCCCCTTTTTAGACATTTTATATTGAGACAGAGTCTTGCCTGGTTACCCAGGATGACCTTGAACTTTCACTCCTTTGATCTTAGGCTCCCGGATATCTGCTATTACAGCCTTACACGACCAGACCCTGCAGGGTCTTGGTTTTCATTTGCTTAAACTTCTAAGACTATAGATAGGCTGAAAATAGGATGGTTTGTCTCAGAGAGCAGGGAGTTATTTGTTAATATAAATCGTCCTGACAAGTTGATAACTACCTGCTATGTGTCATGTGCTGACAATGTTTGCATTGATGGCATTTTCCAGATGACATGTCACTACATCGATTTCTAGGACACTGCGTATTTCAGTTTGAGTGCCAAAAATTGGAGTACAATGTGTGTGTGTGTGTGTGTGTGTGTGTGTGTGTGTGTGCACGCATGTGCGCGTGTGCATGTGTGTGCGTGCATGTGTGTATGTGTGTGTATATGCGTGTGCATGTGCGTGTGCGTGTGCATATGTATGTGCATGTGTGTGCGTGCATGCGTGCATGCGCGCGTGTGCGCGTGTGTGCACATGCACACACGTGTGATTTCTGCCTTGCTCTGTGACTTGTAAAGTAAGTATCAAAACCTCACCATCTTTATAAAATTTGTTTCCTCCATTTTCTCCTCTGCTAAGAAGGAATGATGGGAGTGGGAAGTGTGTGGGATTCATGTGAGAGAATTTTTGAATTTTGAATTTTGAAAGTGCAAAAAATGCACTATCAAGTACTAAGCCTCTACTCTCGAGGTAAAGAAGGAAATCTGGAAGGATCCAACTCCCAGTGACCATGCCAATATTCTGTCAGCCTGAAACAAAGTTTTTCCTCAACCCCAGAGACACCTTAGAGATAGTTTGTATGTATCTCTCACTTTCCCTGCTCAGTGGTAATAGGGCTGTTAACTTGTTGGGGTTTTGTTTTGTTTTGTTCTGTTCTGTTTTCAGAGGTAATGGTTCCCTTGGTACACAATATAAAGTAGCAGCTGACTAGAAGTCAGTATCTAATGTCTCTCCTTTCTGCCTAAGTACAATCCAGTTAAATTATCCTTTTACACACAGTGATAATTTTTTTCTAGTTTTAAGTTTTAAAACAGCATATTTTTCCCCAATTTCCTTCAAGACAATGAGAACGGTGCCTGACACTGTGGGAGTTTAAGGCAAATCATACTGAAGTTGGTTGTGTAACCAGATAACAAGAGTACTGCCAAACCGGTGGGCATTTATCAAAGACAGTCAAAGGTCTGAGATACCCAAGGTCTAAATTATCTTACATTCGCAGCCCGTAGGTTCATTCAATCTATTGTCACAGTCATGCAAGCCAAACGTGAACAAGAGATGTATTTAATTATCCCCGTTTTATTGAGAGAAAAAAGGAAGATAAAAAGGTAACAGCCTCCGCAAAGACCTCTTGGCCAGCATTTGTCCTGAGTGTCCAAGCTTCATTTCCTATTGGTACAGCGCACTTGTTCCAGAGTCATCAGACCACACTACAAGATTCTGCTTTTGCCAAGGTGTTTCTCTGATCGCAACACCGGAGTTTTCTCTTAACCGCTGGCTACACTTGCCAAGAAGAACGGGTTTCTAAAATCTGCATATGGAGCATCTTTGAAGACAATCAATTAGAATTCTCTAATAAGAATCCTGTGTTCTCGCAAATACTCCCTGAGCCAGAATCCTGTAAGAAACTCTAATAAAATGCAATGTATCACAAAAGGAAAAGAAAGGAAACTAGGGAGCTAGGAGCACAAAGGGGATCAGGTGTGGGAGGGAACAAGAGAGAATAATTGCACTGCCTATGGTGAAACACATTGTATGCATGAAACCCATCATCATGTATAATTAATGTACATTAATAATAATAAAAAAGGCTCAGGGAGTCCCGTGTGGTAGCACAGTGCCCTAATCCCAGTACTGATGAGACCCAGATAGATGCAATTGGAGACCAGCCAGGGCTACACAGTGAGAATTCGTCTCAAAACAACCAAAGGGAAAGGTTAAAGGAAACGTGGTCCTTGTACATTTTGTTTTGTTTTCTTTTCCTGTAGCCCTGGCTGGCCTGGAACTCCCTAGGTAGACAAGGCTAGCTGAACTCAGAGATCTGTCCACCTCTGCCTCCGGTGTGTTTGGGATTAAAGAATTACATTGAATACATGGGGTGCATCTGCCATGTGCAGACAATGTACTGCAGGTCACCTCCTTTGGTCCCATTGATCATCCACTGAGATATATAAATGGGAGAGGGCACTCTCTCCACTTAAAGACAAATCCTTTGGTATCAGACACAGCCACCCTGCTAGTAAAGTGTCACTTCCCTGCCCACGTGTTCTAACTGGCCTGCAAATGAAACTTAAGCATTGACTGTCAACTACAGGGAGATATTTTAAAAATGGAATCTATTTGGGTTCTCAGAAATAATAACACAGAGGCCAATGGGGCCTGCTATTCTTTCTCTTCAAGTAGCTAACCCTACATTATTAATAGCAGGCCGATCTACCCAGCTCCCTTCTGAAACAAGGAAGATTCCCTTCCTCCAGATCAGACACTTCCATGAGAACCCTAAAGGAAGAAAGCTTTGTTTTTAGCTTTTAAATTTTGCTAGAGCCCTCCCTCCTCACACCCAGATAGAGAGGGACTTTCTCAGGCAAGCTCTTGCACAGAGCCCCCTCAATTTTTTCCCCACCTCCCTCATTCACTTCAATGAGGAGTCAGTCATCTGTTTCCAACACCCCTTCTTCAGCAGAACCAACAGCCTGCCAGCCTTCTCAGCCAGCATCTTTTCCCTCAGCAAATGGCAGGACCAGTGGCTGGCCAGTCAAAAGCAGGCCAGAGGGAGAGAAAGCCTGAGCCTGTCTAGTGAGCATCATTGACAGCCAGCAGCAGTGGCCCTCAAGTCTACTTGCCCCTCCCCCATCACAGAGCCCGAGCGTTTTGCAGAGGCGGCACAGGAAACCTCACAACTCAAGTTGAAACAGGACTCTGTGCCTTGCCTCTCAGCAGCAGGGCTTTAAATAGGATTAATGAGAGAGAACATTCTAAACATTAGAAGAGGTTCCAGAACAGGCAGCCAGCTACTTCCTCTCAAGCTGCCATTCTGGATTGGTTCCCTGGTCTGCGCACGCCCCTCCCCCTTCTAACCAAGGGCCCTTGCACTTGGCAGTCTGCTCAGCTCTGAACGTTACCCCTGAGGTTCAATGACAAGTCCCATGGTCCTCTCAAGTAGCTTCCCTGACCACTCTGAAAGCCAGGAAGTTTACTCTGACCACATTAATTTAGAGTAATTATTTCCTCTGATAAAATTCAAAAGCATCATAAGGAGGAAGGTGGGGTCATCTGGAAGGGGCCGTGTGAGGCTCTGGGTCTCTCCCATCTCAGTAGGAAGGACTCTAGTTTATAGCAGTTTTATACCACCTCAGAGGATTCCATTGGATGTTGTTTGTTCTCTCACAGTTTTCGTGTGTCGAAGCCTGTGGAGCTATATTCCTGGTGTTTCTCTGAGAAGCAAGAGACTAAGCCGCGCTGGGCGGTGGTGGCACACGCCTTTAATCCCAGCACTTGGGAGGCAGAGGCAGGCGGATTTCTGAGTTCGAGGCCAGCCTGGTCTACAGAGTAAGTTCCAGGACAGCCAGGGCTACACAGAGAAACCCTGTCTCGAAGAAAAAAAAAACAAAACAAAACCAACCAAACAAACAAAAAAAAACAACAACAACAAGAGACTAAGCCGCATTTGTGTGCCTAGAAGAATGCAAACCTAAGTCTCCCCTCCAGGGCTATAGAACCACCGTGTTTCCTTCTTCATTACTTCACGTCGGATCAGGCCATCTCAAAGAGAAGTTGGAAAGACAGCTGTGATGAGAGCAGGGGTGACCACAGGAACCCCTGATACGTTCCAAGTGGAACACTCAGAAGCTGAGGCAGAAAGATTCCAATTTTGAGGCTAGCTGGGCTACATAGTGAAACTTTTGTCTCCAAAAAGATAAGTGTATAAATGTTAGCAACCACAGCAGGAAAAGATACAAAGGAAAAGAATTTTCTATCCATTTAGCAAGATAAGTCTAGTATCAGACTTTAAATATAGCTGAGGATGACCTTGAACTTCTGATCCTCCTGCCTCTACCTCCTTAGTGAGGGGGTTACAGACTCAGCCACTCTATTTAGCTTATTCACTTCTGAGGACTGATCCCAGGGATTGAAGCCAGCTAGGCAAGCACCCTATCAACTCACCTGGTCTCCATGGCAACATTATGAGGTAGGTACACAGCCATCCTACCAAAGATGCCCAAACCCACAGATGCTCAAGCCCCTCAGCATTGTGTTTATGTATAGCTTAGGCAATCCTTCTGTAGACTGTAAATTATCACCACTTACTTATATATACTATACTCACTAATATGATTAGTGAGCAGTGATGAGAAAATAAAAGTCTGTATATGTTTACAATGAACACAGTATTCTTAATATTTTCTACTCACAGTTGGTTGGTCCTAAGAATGTAGAAACTACAGATCTGAAGTTCTATCTGTCCTCTTACTATAGAACCTTAAGAAAAAAAGGAAGTTTAGACAAAGCATTTGACACACACACACACATACACACACACACACACACAAAGAAAACTGGTGCTATTGTCAAATTTTCTATCTATTGAGCCTTGAAGGCAAAATTAGTCAATTTAGTTAAAGCCTCTTCTGGATGTAAGGGCCTTTTAAGGCACAGCTGTCCTTTTCAAACTCATTTTTGCAGGGAAAAATGCTGGAAGTGGCCTCAGAGGTTCCTCATGCCACTCCTCATTGCATCCTCCTCTGTATCTCTGACCTTCCCAAATATGCAGGTGGTCACATGGAGTCTGTGTCCTAGGGACTAGAATCTGTACTGGAATATAAGCAATATCTATGGTCACAAATAGGGAATTTGTTATTTACAGTAATCAACCCTGGAGATATTAGAGAAGAAGTGAGACACTAGCTCGGAGCCTAGGGACTGGGACAGTTCTGTTGGAAAGGCAAGTGAGCAGGATCCCATGTCCAAGACAACCACTTCCCTCCCCCAAATGGCCACAACCCTTAGAGAGTATTAGCCTCTCAGTCGGGGGCACAATGGCAGCATGGCAAACAGGACTGAGTAAATAAGTAAATTAAATTGCTGCACACTGGGACTCAGAATCCTCTGTTGTTTTTAACTCCCCTCTGGGAGGAGGAAATGAAGGTGCCAACATTCCCCAGAGGGGAACTAAACGACTTCTGAGAAACCATGGTCTCATGTGCTTTATTTGTTTAAATGAGTTTATGGTGATGAGCAAATGTGAGCCAGACAGGGCCTATTTGAAAAAGGCCTCTCTAAGAACTGACAAGGGTCATGCCAACTTCTTTGTCTGTATGCCATTCCTCAGCCCTGGGGAGACATTAGCTTAAAACCAATTAGCCCATTAGCCGTCAGCCATGTACACGGGAGCAGGCTGGGAGTCACTGGGGGAAGTGGTGTTTACTCTTGTTTCTTCATGACACATCTGCAGAATGCCTGTCATATGCAGAACACAGAAATGAGCCCTTAAAATCTAGTAGGAAAGGAAGGCCACCAAATGTACAGTGGTAGTCTCTGCCTGTAACCTCAGCCCTTAGAAGACTGAGGCGGGGACACTTTGGTGACCTTGAAAGTCTAGTTAGTGAATCCTGTATTTGTTACTTTGCTGTTTCTGGGATGAAACATGATGACCAAAAGCAGCCTATGGAAGAGGTTATTTGGGTTCATGATCCCTGTGGATCCTCATACATCTTTGCTCAGGGGCTTATCATATCTTCTGTGAGATATGGAGAGTCCCCAACCTGACTTAAAGGTAGTCAGTCTGGGGTTTTAGACACAACATTAAGTGTTTGACTTATGGTTTCACTGTGGTTAGAGACAGACATGCACAGTGGCAGGAGCAGGGAGCCTAGAACACATCTTTAACGGGAAGCGTGAAGCAGACTGTGAACTGGAAGTGAGTTGAGGCTTTATATTCTCAAGCCTTCCCAGTGACATACCTCTGTTAAGGCTGCACATTCCCAAAACCTCTCCGTGCAGTAGACAAACTGAGTGTTCGAATGGCTGAAACTATGAGGGGCATTTCTCATTCAAATCATACACACCCTGCCTCAAAAACAAACAAACCCACTACAGTAAACCAGATGTTTAGCTTAAGAGCTCTGTTAAGCAGTTCAGATTTGCATGCGTTGGACTACTGGTAATCTTGGAAGACTCACTCCGAAGACCTCCAGCTCAGGGAAGGTTGAAGAGATTTTCTGTTCTAGAGAGGCTGTGTGGAAGAAGAGAGAACACAGGCATTGACTGGACCTATCAGGTATGACTGTATGTAAAGTGTCAGACAGGCAGAGAAATGGTATAACATGGCCGGGCAGAGAGCATACTTTGCTGCAAGACTGTCCTCTTCTTGGAAAAAAAAAAGGTGGGGGGTATACACAGGGATAGCTCAATCTCTAATCAACCCTCCTCCTCAAAAGATGGAACAATGTCAATTCAGGTAACTTTTCGTTTTCTAATCACTACTAGAAGATGAGACTGAGCCTGTTCGGTGTCATGAATGGTTTTATTGATCATAAGAATTGCTCGGAAAAAAGGACTTTTTTATCTCTCAGCCAAACACAGGTCTTGAGTGTGACAATTAGACTGATAATGTCAAATTGTCCCCAGGAAGCTACCATGCTGAAGGCAAAGTCTGACAACAGTAAAACAGAGAGAGGGAAGGACCAAGCCCAGCACCACTGACCCAAGTGAGGAGTTAAGCTTTGAGATTCCTAACTCCTGATATGGTTTCCTATTGTTTAAGACAGGCCATGTTGGCTTTTTCAGTGACTTGTAAACAGAAACATTCCCAACTGATATACAGCTTCACAACAAGCTAGTCAAAACCACTGCAGAGATATGCTTCAGAACAGGGGACAGCCCAGGTCCTTTCTAAGCTAGGGTGTTAAATTGCAACAGTGTGCTACATTCTACTGGGAGGAAAGGATGGAGAGGCTTCCTGAAGCTTTAGCTTTCTAATTTCTCCAGAGTCTGGCTCCATCTTGTATGTACATGAAAAGGGTTACTAATCACCATATAAACCAGGCACCTCAGCCTAATAGTCCCAGTTCCTGGGAGGTGGGCACAGGAGAATAAGAAGTTCAAGCTAATTCTTCTCGACAGTTATTAGTTCAAAGTCAGCATGGACCGTGTGACATACTCTAATAATAATAGTAATAATAATGACTATCATTGTAAATGTATGTGTAAAAATAGGAAACACACAATCTGATGTAGGTTAAACAGCAAAAACTACTCTTGAGAGCACTTTTTACACCAGAGGCTGTCACGGACACCCCGCTGAGACAGTGTTGGGGGCTTTACATGCATGGAAGCTAACACTTCTTGTCTCTTCTTGAGGCAGCCAGGAGACAGGGTAAACAGTCTGTGGATCTCTTAGTCCTTGCATTTGTAACCTTACCATATCCCCTCTTCAACATTTAGAGAGTCCCCAGACTCACTTAAATAAAGTCCACTTTTAATCCCAGCACTTGGGAGGCAAAAACAGGTGGATTTCTGAGTTTGAGGTCAGCCTGGTCTACAGCGTGAATTCCAGGACAGCCAGGGCTACACAGAAAAACCCTGTCTCAAAAAACAAAAAATAAATAAATGAATAAATAAATAAATACAGTCCACTTTCTTAGCTTAAAGCACAAGGCCTCAAAGTTTTAGACTTATAATATTAAGTGACCATGTGACGTTTTATATTCAAACCTCCTTGGTTTGATGCATTCTTTACAGTGTTCCCATTGACAGAAAGATGTAGCAAGTGTTATTAGACCCATTTGCTGATGAAAAAGTGAGTTTCAAAAAGGACATGACAAAACTAAGCTTGAAGCAAAGGGGCTAGAGGTCCGTCTTCTGACTCTGACTCCTTTGAGATACTGTCCTGTCTATTACACTCCACCCCTGAATGCATTCATTTAAGGAGTGTGTGTGTTTTGTGTGTGTGTGTGTGTGTGTGTGTGTGTGTGTGTGTGTGCCCATGGGCATGCTTGCTGTTCACATGTGTTGGATTTTAAAGATTTGTTGTTAAATAAAAAGGATGCAATCTTAGAAGAGAAAAATTATAGAAGAGACAGACTACTAAACTGATCGGGTGCTGGTTGTTTGTTTGTTTGTTTGTTTGTTTTCTTGGTTTTTCAAGACAGGGTTTCTCTGTGTAGCCCTGGCTGTCCTGGAACTCATTCTGTAGACCAGGCTGGCCTCGAACTCAGAAATCCGCTTGCCTCTGCCTCCCAAGTGCTGGGATTAAAGGTGTGTGCCACCACCGCCCGGCCAGGTTCTGTTCTTACGTGGCCAGCTATGGGTTCTAGAAATGAAGAATGAGATGTCCAGTGCCTTAGTTAGGTTTTATTGCTGTGAAGAAACATCATAACCATGGCAACTCTTAAGAGGAAAACATTTAACTGGGGCTGACTTAGAGTTCAGACATTTAGTCAATTATCATCATGGTGGGAAGCATGGCAGTGTGCAGGCACACATGGTGCTGAAGAAGCTAAGAGTTCTACATCTTGATCAGAAGGAAGCAGAAGGAGCCTCTGTGCCACACAGGGGGTATCTTGAGCATATAGAGACCTCAAAGCCCACCAAACACAACAGTGACACACCTCCTCCAACATGGCCACAGTTCCTAATTGTGCCACCCCTTATGGACCAAACATTCAAACACATGAATGAATATAGGAGCCCTTCCTACTCAATCCCCCACACAAAGTTAAAACACAGAGCCTGTATCTTAGAGAACAGATTAGTGAGGTCAGAGACTTTCCTAACCACTGACTTTGTATACCAGGTTGACTTAGAACTCAGAAGGCCCCTGCCCCATCCTCTGAAACATTTGTCTACCAACATGGACTACCGAGGTAAAATATCACAACAGGTTGGTGACACAGCTTTCTAGACCTGATTGAGGCACAGGGTGGTGTGAGAGATGTGGCCTTAGATGGATGATGAGGAGGATGGGCTTTGAGAATTCCACTGGGGTAAGAGTGTAGGCAAATCTCGCCAGTTCGGGGCCATTCTCTTGGGATGAAGAGCTAATTGAGCTTTTTGTCTTGCTGGTGGTCATGGTTTTTAGGTTCTAAGTGAGCATCCATGTCACATGTACATACAATGTACAATCCATCACAGGCTTCCTCTCATCATTCTGCTTCCTTCACTCTCAACTCACCTCCCTTTATCTCTGAAGCATCCCTTCCATGGGATGTTTCCGTTGTCCCATGATACATCCAGCTCTAACCTCACACTCAAATACTGCCCACCTTCTACCTAACTGGGTCACAGTCAGATGGTATGCGTGCCCAGCCCTCTACCCACAGTGTGTTTGAAAGAGACGTCAGTGCTGCAGTAAAAGTGCCTCAGTCAGTCATGGTGAGTCACTCCTAGCTCTCCAAAGGAAAGTCTTGAGCTCAAGGCCAGTCTTGACTACTTACTGAGAGTATGCCTCAAAAAAGAAAAAAAGTACCATCTACAGCACCCATTTTGCAGAACAGGAAACGGAGGTCTAGCCTAAGATATGACTTTGTAATAGCAAACAAATAGACAGTGGTAGGGCCAGAACCAGAAAGCTATAGGCTCCTTTGCCTCGTTCTCTGGAATATCACAATCATGGCAAAGTTGAGTTTGACCAAGGACAAAGTTGAGTTGACAGAGATCTGTAACCCACTGTCCTCAGTCTCTCTTCAGAGTCTACTGTTACCTTCAAGTGCCAGAACAGTTGTTCTGTAAGCTCCTATTCACCAAGGTTCCTGAGGCACGTTCACCGCTGAGCAGACATGCTTACACCAAGGCAACAGTGGGGCACAGAAACAACCAGAGGCTTTAGTCAAAGAGGCATCATTCTGCCTGTGGTGGTCACAGAGGTGTGAGTGATGATGGCACCCATGTCTGGAACTGGAAAAGGTATAGTTAGAGGAGCAGGAGAAACACTTCTCAGATGGAGAGACGTCTGGCACAAACTCCCCTGTCTCAGTCTCCCAAGGGCTGGGATTACAGTCTAGCTGGCTATCTATTTTCCTCCTTTGGTGTATTCAGGAAGCTAGAATTAAACAATGAAATAAAGCTTTAATTAATCTAGGGTCAAGGTCAGGAGGAAGCAGCAGGGGTTTGGGGCAGGAGAGTATCAGAAACATGCATGCTATTAGTGATCCCTACCCTTCTCTCCTTAACCTGTGCCTTTCAGGCCTGGGTTGGCAGTTTCTGGGCAGTGCCTCTGCCTTCAGACTGGCCTGCTTATCATTACCTTACCCCCAGTGTACCCTCAGACAGGCGGTGAAAAAGTTGGTGAATGGCTGCTGCTTTTAGTGCTTGGGTTTGAAATTAAGGCCTCAACCTTTACCACTGAGCTGATTCTCCAGCCTGCCATACCTATATATTTCCACTTTATATTTTGAGACAAATTCACACTTTGGTGCTTTGGGTGGCACTAAATTCGTTTTGTGCTCCAGGCAGGATTTGAATTTATAATTCCCCTGTTTCAACCTCTCAAGTCCCTGAGATTATTGGCTTGCATCACTAGGCCAGGCTTCTGAAGTAGCAAAATTAGAATTGGATTTTTTTTTTTTTTTTTTTTTTTTTTTTTTTTTTTTTGAGAAGTGAAGCCAGGAAGCTCTGGTCTCTCTAGTCGTCTGTAATCACACCAGGGTGAAGCAATACCTTCATAACACTTCAAGGCCGTTAGTTTGGTCCTTAAACCAAGAAATTCAACCTTTTGCTGGGGTTGTGGTTGGGGGTAGGCTGGAGAAATCACCGGTAAGAGGCAGAGGTAGCAAAGAAGAGGGGAATGCAGAAAATGGGTAAAGAAAATGCGAAGGTGAATAGATTGCAGATAGAGAAAGCAAGAACGAGGAGATAGTGGAAGATGAGGAAAGATAAAGAAAGGCTGAACAGACAGGAACCCCGGAGTGTGATGAAGCGAGAGCTAAGAAACTCCGAGCCTGACAGGCGCGGGCTTTGGGCACAGAGGAGCCTGGAGGTCGGAGCAACCCCAGCTGTCAGCCGGGAACAAAGGCCCGGGAGAGAGCAGGACAGGGTGCAGGCCGTGTGGGCCAATGAATGTCGTTGACTCTGGCCACGCCCCACCCGTGCCCCGCCCCGTCCCGCCCCGTCTCGCCCCGCCCCGCCCCGCGGGCGGCCAGGGACCCAGCGCAAGGGCCAGAGCGCCCGGGCGAGCTGGCGGGCTCTGGGCGGCTCCGACACGCTTACAGTCCGAAAGTTTCTCTGCCTCTCTGTTGCTCCTGGGAGTGTGACTTGAGCGACGCGGGATCCGCCGGCTCCAGTAGCTCTCCAGAAAAAGAGAAAGGGGCACTACACAAAATACACCGAAAAATCAAAATCTGCAGCCATTTGCAGCTATCCCCGAGGCGGAGGAGGACAGACAGGTAAGGTACGGGTACCCAGGGTCCTGTTCCTCCTTCGCGCAGTGTCTGCAGCCCTGCGGACGGCCCAGGCGCAGGGAAGGCTGCGCTCCCTATAGCATACCTCTCCGGGAGTGAGTCCGCTCGTCTGTCGGTCTTTGTCTGTCTGTGTCTGCGTCTGTCTAGGTGTCTTTGTCTCTACATGTAACTATCTGGGTGGAGGGCAGTGGTAGGTGTGGGGGAGTCTTCTCCCTTGTCACTGCTTGTATTTCTAATCTGACCCCATCCGGAAGGAAACGGTGTGCATCAGTCAATCCTTCTGTCTTTGTCTGTCAGACCGGGGGTTTGTTTCCTCGCAAACCTGAATTTCATCTTGGAGACGTGCATTAGGTGACATGAATGTAGAGATGAAGAAATGAGAGGTTTGGAAGTGAGGCCACAGAGACTGAGGCCCCACACAGAGGATCCAGCTGCTGGGGACTGGCTAGTGAACTTACCTTGCTGGCTGGAACTTTGGAGGTACATTATGTCTGGAAGGGATAGGAAGGAACTTAGATGGATACACAGGCAGGCAGACAGACAGACAGACAGACAGACAGAGGCAGGCAGGCAGACAGACAGACAGACACACACACACACACACACACACCTACCTCAGTTCACTCCTTTTTCTCACTCACCACAGGGAATCAGATGCCCTCTGTTTTGCCTCTCATCTGCCCTGGCTTCACTCAGCAACAGAAACCCAAACACCAAGGACCAGGTGATGTTTCCCCTCCCTGCTCCCAGTGGAAGAGATTAAACCGGTGGCACATGTGAATATTCTGCTCACCCACGGGTTCTCAGGCCTGGGAAAGCGCTGTAGAGTCCTCAATTTCCCAAGCACGAGAGATGTTTAGGGATCCAAGAACCATGCCTTTTGCCCTCAGACTTTCTGCTTGCTCCTTGCCTTCCTGATGAGAAGGCACTGGATTCTGAGTAGCTGTCTAGAGGCTTCTCCACCAAAGGATCACTCTTTCCGGGAAACTCAATCTAGTCTCAGAGCCCATCCACAGAGAGATAAGCTGCCTGCATGTAATTTTTCCAGCACCCAGACCCTGATGAGGAGGCTGCTGGTAAGGGATTTGGAGGGTTTGTAACCTGAGCTTCCTTCAAGTTCAGAAACAGTTTTTTACAGGCAGACAGAAGGAAAATGGGGGTGTTTGAAAGGTGTATGCACATGAGTTAGATTTTACAGTATGCACATGAATATCTGAGTTAGATCTTACAGGGGTAAGAGTCTTCAAGGTTGGCACAGAGGAGAGTGTGGGCAGGAGTCTGTGGGCAGAGAATACACCCTAATCAGGCATGGCCCACACCTTGTATTTACCTAGCTCTTTCTTCTGACCATTTTCAGTGCATCATAGATGTTATCTCGTTTGTTGTCTCCTTTATCCTGGCAGCATAACTACCACATTAGGATAAGATGTGGTTTATTCTGTGTCTGCTAGTGAAGAAACTGAGGCACCAAAATGGGAGGGTGTTCCCTGAGATCCCATAACTAATGGGAGCCAAGTCCACCATTAATGAAACCCAAAACAGCATGTCTTAGCTGAGTAGATGTGAGTTTAGAGCACTCACCAGCTAGAGGTGAAAAGAACTGTCTGTGGAAAAGAAATGAGGGCATCCTTCCTGAGTTCATGGAAGAAGCAGACATTTGCTTTTGCTCAAGACGATTGTCGGTTGTCCTTTCCTGCTTCTAGCATATGTCTTGGCACAGTCTGCAAGGCAAACATGCTTAGCCCTTCAGTCTGTGCACTCTGAGACTGAAGGAGATAGCCTTGTCTGGCTGTCTACCTCTTGGCAGGAGCTGAGATGGAAGAGGTATGCTGTGGAGAGTGAGCTGGGTGTGCCAGTTCTCTGAGAGTGCTCGGTTGCCACATGTCTGTCTGCATGGATGGGTGAAGAAGTAGATGGACTCTAACCAGATAAAAATGGTCTCTGTTCCTGAAGGTGTATTCGTTTGCCTTTGGCCATGTTTAACATCCACCCCACAACTTTCCATTGGATGCTACAAAATGCAAGGCTTTGGGACCCACCTCGAAGCTCAGGAATGAATATCATAGGCTTGGGTTAGTTTCCTTGAATGAATACTTCCTTGAAATGCCGGGGTTCTGGGTTTGAGCCCCTGGTACTACATAAACCTTCATAGGTGGTGCAGTATTATAACCAAACCTTGCCCGAGTGGTGGAGATAGGAGGATCAGAAATTCAAAGCCAGTCTTGACCACATAGGAAGTTCAGGATCAGCCTGTGCTACCTGAGACCATCTCAAATGCAGAAAACAATAACAAACAACCCAACAATAAAACTATACCAAATAAGGTCATGACAAATAATCTATTTTTGAGCAACTTCAAGTGGATTCATTTATGAATAACATTGTAACAACGTATAACACCATCCACTGAGTGCCACGAGATCTCACGTCATTTTTTAACCACAGGCATCTGCCACTGTTGGTTAGTCCCCCAGCCATCTTTCCCTTAGGTTCAGGTCCCATTTCTTCTCCTGAGAGATCTCTGCCATTTGGTGCTGCTATCACACTGACTCATTGGCTCCCCAAGAACTACGGAGTTCTGGGGAAGAAACCACACAGTGAGTTCTCAGCTCAGGGTTCAGTGTCTAGCTACTTAGACTAGGCCTTTAGTGAGTGATTGCTTAGCCAAGTGTTAGGAATGAGGGCTGGTAGTGAGCTCTAGTTCCAGTGAGTGGTAGATTCTGACATGGAGACACTTCATCGATATGGCTTTCACTTCACTTGCTGTGTTATAGGGCTTCTGCCTGGACAAGGTCCCAGGCCCTGGCCCTAAAATCAAGGCCCTAGGATCAAGGGGGTCAGCACTCTACCTACTCCTTCTGTGTGTTTGTGAACCCACGAGCAGATGTGGGACGAGCAAGTGCTAGATCCCATTCTAGAGTCGGTACATTCAGAGCTTCAGGCACACAGTTGCAGAACAATGGGAAGGGATTCAGGAAAAAAAAAAAAAATTACCAACTTGCCTGGGGACTCTTCAGGCCATTTACATACCAGCACTTTGAATTTGTTTTTGAAAGGATCTCCTTGGTGAGTTTGGACACTCTGGGGAGCCTTTGTAGAATGTGAACTGCTGTTGGGTTTGGGGGGTAATGTGGCCACTTTATGCTTTACTGTCTTCACATGCTCTCAGCATTGTTGGTCATGATGTCTCCTATTGTGATAACCACATATGCTCTCAGGGGGCCTATGAGCATTTAAATTGTTCTTTGGGGGAGAGCATTACTCATGTCTGACAACCTGAATTTCATTGTTATTTAATTAAAAATTGAGACAGGGACTCATGTAGCTCAGGCTGTCCCGAAACTCATTATGTAGCTAAGAATGACTTTGAATCTCTGTTCTTTTAGTAGCACTTAGATTATTGGCATGTGCCACCACACCTAATTCCGTACTAGGGATCAAACCCAGGTCTCCATGAAAGCTCTCCTAACTGAGCTGCCTTCAGCTCTCATTTGTTAACAGTCTTGCCCAGGTCAGGTGCTAGAGAAATGAGCGATACTTTGGAAGAGGTGAACTAATGCACTGAGCCTAAAACTGGTGATGTTAGTTAGAAAGAATTAGTGACAATCCCACTGAACTAACAATCCCACACTAACTTTAGTACAACAGCTGGCTCAAGATGGAGGTGAGCTAAAGATGCCAGAGAGAAGGTAGGTGATCAGGACTCAGCCTAGAAGATGAACCTAAGCAGGTGTAAAGGGAGTAGGTAGAAAAATAAGGTCAGCATTCCGCTTGCAGCTGAGAGCTGAAGAGAACCCTCTGGGGCTCTGCAGCCCCCTCTTGACAGTTGGTGAATGAAAAGTGGGAGGGAACTAGCTCGAGTAAGTTTGCAGTTTGGCCCCCACAGCTACTTCTTTAAGCTTTAGGGGAGTGGCCAACAGACCTTGCCTAAATTCAGGCCTGGCTGGGCTGGCCTCCCAGGCTGGTCAGCAGAGTCACCTTTGTAGGCTTCTATTTCTCTAGGTCTTGGCTTCCACCTCCTTAGATAATTCCAGAGCAATGAGGAGGAGGATGGGAAGTCTTGCCACCCAACAACTACAACTACCTGGGAAGCAATTTGTGTCAAGACTTTTTGGAGTTTTCTTTTTCTTTTCAGCTTTTTGGGGGTCAGAATCATATATAACCCAAGTTGGCTTTGAACTGTCTATTCCCTCTCCACAAATCTTGAAGTTTTGATCCTGCAGGAACAGCCTCTCAAGTGTTACAATTAGAGTTGCGCCTACACAGGCCCAGGTTTGCTTTTGGATGGATCCAGACTTCCCCAAACAATTTTTCTCCCTCTCCCTCTCCCTCTCCCTCTCCCTCTCCCTCTCCCTCTCCC
>JANHMN010000015.1:55631709-55683202 GCA_030674055.1 Rhabdomys pumilio
CTGTCTGTCTGTCTGTCTCTCTCTCTGTCTCTCTCTCTCTCTCTCTCACACACACACACACACTCACAGAAAGTACAATTTAAAGAGGACTTCCCGATATCATCATTGATAGCATCCAACTGCCCTATGCTATTCCTTCTACCATGTGGCAGGTGAGGAGAATGAGTAAGGTGAAG
Source organism: Rhabdomys pumilio (assembly GCA_030674055.1). Taxonomy (NCBI): domain Eukaryota; kingdom Metazoa; phylum Chordata; class Mammalia; order Rodentia; family Muridae; genus Rhabdomys; species Rhabdomys pumilio. The sequence goes on from JANHMN010000015.1 coordinate 55,631,886, forward strand.
GAACTCACCCAGGGGTTTCAAGTGAGCATTGAAGCCAATTGGCGTGAGTACTGGTTGTAGTATAGTTGTGAGGCTATTGGGATTCATTGATTTTTCTTTTCTTCTTTTTTTGTCAGAAGGGAATAGTGATCGATGTAGAACCCAGGGCCTTGCATGGACTACGAATGTACCTTAGCACAGAGCTGTTCTCTCAGCCCCTAACCTTGTTAATTAAACAGATTTAGGCTCTTTAAGTTGTTGACAAAGCCCTAATAAACAAAAAAAAAGAGAGAGATATCTTTAAACTTTTGGGCCAACATTCACATGGTGAAAGGAAAGAACTGGCCCTTATAAAGTACCCTGAGCATCAAGCATGCATGGCTCCAAATAAAGAAAGAAAAAAATAAGTTAATTTTAAATTATAAGAGCACAGCTACTCTAATAATTACTGTAATTTGAGGATGATAAAAATCCTCAAACTTTTCTTTCATTTTATTGTGCTTCTTTTAACCCATATGTGCTATATGCATATATACATATACATACATATATATATGTATTTGGTAAGCTTAAATCAAGCCAGGAAGTAGCCAAGGATGAGATATCTATTTGGGGTTTGCTTTAAAGAATGGTTTCTATGTGTTAGATTTCTCCTTAAATTTAGTAAGCTCATGTTATTTATTGATAAAGTCCACATTGAAATTAGAGCCAATGTTTCCTCCAAGGAAACTGAATTAATGGTACATCTTTGGAAAGGCAAGATTCATCTTTAACCAACTTCATCTTGTATATAGCAGGTAAGTTCCAGAATAAAACATGGCCACAGCCTCTTTGCTGGGAGTCAGCACATGGTGTGGAACTCAGCCTGGAGTTTATCACATGGGGAAGGGGATGGAGTTGAAGATGCACTGCCATAGGAAGAAAAGGTTGGTGAGACAGTGGAAGGAGACCTCACAGACAGGGGATTGTTCTCATTGATACAGCACATGTCTGATTTTTCTTACTAAGTGACAGGCTAAATTGGCATCTAAGCTGATGTGATGTGGGTTGTGTCTAGTACCTGAAACAAAGGCTGTCCTTTGCAGAACACCAATAGATTTATTTGCTTTGTCACTTAATCACCCTGGAAGAGGAGACTGCCCTCAGAGCAACTGACAGAGCTCATCCATCATGTTCTCTCTGTCTCTCTCTCTGTCTCTCTCTCTGTCTCTCTCTCTGTCCCCCTCTCTTTCTCTCTCTCTCTCTCCTTCCCTCCTCCAATTCATTCATCCCCTCTTCTGTTATACCCATGCACAAATGCACCATTTCAACATGTGACACAGACCTTCTGTGACTCTCAAGATCCTAAATCCCTGTCTTTCTGAATGCTCTCTCTGTGGCATGACCTGAGGGTGTGGGCAGTCAGCCCACACCCTAACACCACAGAACCTCAATTTCTACCATCCCTAAAGCAGTTCTGGGTAGCTATGAAATCTTCTCAGCTGTAGTTCCTCCCAGGGCAGAACCAGTTTGGTTGAAACATCCAGCCTGATGGACATACAAGAAAGGGGTCCCCCAGGTGGAACTGAGATGAGGGATGGGGGTGCCCCTTGCTCTTGGCTCTGCAACCTCAGAGTATGCATCTCATCCAGTAGACTTCCAGGTGGCTGGTGCAACTCCTGCCCCAGGCACTCAGGGTAGGGCTGTGTACTTGGCTCAGTGGCCTGCTGGCTTTGGGGGCAGCTTCCCTCTCTTTGCTGTTGCAGAGCCATTTGATGTTAAGTCACCCTCCTCCTGGCACCCTGGTCTGCTAAATTGGTCTCAGCTTGCTGTACTTCCACCCACCACCTTAGTCATTATTCGCTGGCAGCATTCAGAGTGGGTGTAAAGCAACCGAACATTATATTCCTGCTGTAAAGAGAGAATTGAGTATAGACATGCACAGAGGGGAGAAAGGGAAGGAGGTAAGAGGGAGCAGAGGGGGCAGGGAGACAAAGCTTGGGGTTTGCCAGTACCTTTCCCTAGAGAGCCCAATGACATCGGTGGGGCTGTGCCATATGTCAGGGGGACAACACATCTGAGGGGACCTCCCTGCTGAACTGGAAGGTGGGAAAGGTCAGGAGACGCAGAGAGAGAAAGTCCTTCAATTCTAGAATATGAACTTGTCACCTCTTGAGCATTTGTCCTCTTGTGTTCAGATTTAGCTTTTCAGCTCTTTTTTTCCCCAGCTGAGATGATAAACCCTTTAAAAGAACGAGTACCAGGTGCCCAGTGTCCCGGTACAGGCTGAATTCAGCCTGCTGAGATGGTAGCCAGGCTTATGGTCGCCCTTTAGGTTTTCCTGTGCTATGCAAGGCACACAGTCAGGAAGAGGAAAGTAATGTTGAGGAATCCTGAGAGCTTGGTTAGCATTTTGATAAGGAAGCTTCAGCGAGAGAAGGAATTACACACAGATCACTCAGTGCAGAGAAACAGAAACTCTGATACCCCTCCACCCACCAAGGCAGGGGACTTCCTTCAGAATGTGGATTATACCCAGTGCCATACTGGGCCTTGCAGGAGCTGAATAGCAGGGGGAGTTTTCAGGGCTAGCATCTAGGGCTGTGGTAGGGAGGACAGAGCAATGTAGACAGGAGTTATTCTATAATGAGGGTGGCGTGGGTTTGGTCATCCAGGAAGAGGAGCGCAACCCTAACCCATGTGGGCCTGAGAGCCAGTGTGCCCCTGGACTCAGGTGTGGGCCTGAGAGCCAGTGTGCCCCTGGACTCAGGTGTGGGCCTGAGAGCCAGTGTGCCCCTGGACTCAGGATTCTTCTTTCCTGCCCTCCCCTTGAGCACGATGATAGAGAAATCCTGAAAAGTGCCCCATCACAGCTAGGGAGCCAGGAGCACGAAAATTGTCAAGGGGAAAAGAGAGCACAAGCTCCTGAGAGGTGACTCCATTCCGAGCTGGGCCCACTCTGTCCGCGAAGAGAAGTGCTTCAGAAGAGAAACTGAAATACAGACCAGGTGTCTTATTATTGCAGCATTTAGATGTTAGTTCCAGTGAGCCCAGAGTGAAGGGACAAGGACATCTCAGCAGTGCAAGTGGAGGAGGTAGGGAGGTTTGTACTGGCTCACAACTTAAGACAACACTCCCTCTTTTACCGATCAAGTTCTCTGAGCCCTAAGGCTTGGCTCTGGCAGACAAACCTCACCACAGGCAGGTGTTGGAAAACAGGAGAAGCCTGGAGAAGCCTCTCCCACCTCCATCTGCACTGTAAAGGGAACTAGTTACTGAAGGAGGCCCTGGAAAGAGCTTCCAGCTGCCCGGGCTCCTCCCCTGGCCAGGCTTGCAGCTGCTTCTTGAGTAAATCTCATCCACCAGTGGCTGGTGGGCAGGTGTGGGCAGCACCCAAGGCTTTTCCTCAGCCTTCATTTTGTCATGTATCCGATTAGGAGAGCTGTGTGTAGAGCCTCCCTGAGCTCCGCAACAGTACCTGCGGACCTCTGTTGACTTAGAAACCTCCTGGAGTTACTTTTACACAGGATATACAATCAAGGGTTCAAGTCTAAGGTTGCAAATTCTCAGAGAACTAAGAGGCCTGCCAGACTTCAAGGGTAGAATTCCTAAATAACATTTCACCTGTAACACCCACTCCTTGCCCCTCATCACCCCACAAACATTGTTCCCCAAGTTATTTTTAATCTACTCAGCTCTAAGAAGTCTCATTTTGAACTCCCAGAGCCCAATTCCTTTCCGTTTAATTCCATTCTTTTTTTTTTTTTTTTGGTTTTTCGAGACAGGGTTTCTCTGTATAGCCCTGGCTGTCCTGGAACTCACTCTGTAGACCAGGCTGGCCTCGAACTCAGAAATCCACCTGCCTCTGCCTCCCAAGTGTTTAATTCCATTCTTAAGAGCATAGGGTGATCAGTAGATTCTAGGTCCCAGGAGCAGTAGATATTTATCTGCCACAAGGAGTCCCTTGTCTGGTGCCGTGGAGGAGACAAGTACTTTTTTGTTTATGTTTTGAGACAGTCTTTAGCTCAGGTTGCCCTCAGACTTCCTATGTAGCTGAGAATGGGGTTGAACTTCTGATTCTTTTTCTCTGCCTTGCAAGTGTTGATATGATATTTTAGACTTGTGCCCAGATTTGTACAGTACAGTGAGATCACACCCAGTCCTCTATGCCTGTTGGGCAAGCAGCCTACCAACTGATCTACATCCCTGGGCACTGACAAGCACACAGACACATCATGGGTAAAAAGAATCTTTGTAAAGTCTTTTCCTGGAGAGCACAGTGCTTGAGAAAGTTTGAGGGAGAAGGATGTCACTGTCACATAGATGAAATAGTGTGTGGTAGGAGAGCTGACAAGAGGCAATGTGGTAACCGACCTTGCATGATCTGTTGGAATCAGATAGAGAAGGGCCTGTATTCAGCTATTAAGACTGTGAGACTGTTTTTACAAAGTGCTTATTTGAGTGCTTTTCTACTCTACTCTTCTCTCCTACTTGATGGCAGATGTTCCCAGAGCCCCTGCGGCCTGGACTGTTTGCAGTAGCTGAGGCTTCAAGGAGGAGTAAATTCCTATCGCAAGATCAAGGTGCTGGGCCCTCTATTTGCTTATCTAACTGGATACATGACTGACACCTTTCTGCTTCGGACCTGCATAAAATCAAAAGGGACTCCATTAAAAACACAACAAGCTAGAGACATGTCCCATCAGTAGAACACTTGCCTGACTGGACCTGTGTTTAGATCTCCAAAGCCCCAGTGCTGTAAGAGGGAGGGCTGAGACAAACAGATCTATAGGGAACTTTTAGGGTAGCTAACATGACCTACGTGGCAAAATTCCAGGCCAGCTAAGTATCCTCTCAAAAAAAAAAAAAAAGGTTGAGTGAGGTCAGAGAAATGGCTTCACATGTAAAACGGCGGCCTAGGTTTGAGTCTGAAATGCACTTAAGGGTAGGAGACACATGTACACCCATACACACATAAATTATAACATAGAAACTGCCTGCGCCTGGCACCCAAAGTTGTCCTCTGACCTCTACATACGAATCATGTACATGTGCCCCAGCACATGCACCTTTACACACGAATGCACACAAAATCTGAAACAAAACAAAACAGTACAGATGAAGACAGTGAAGCCCAGAAAAGGGGAAGGATTCATTCGACTCCCTCGTAACTAGTATTCCCACTTTACACTCACTTATAATTTGTGGACCAAGTGTGATGAGCCAAAGGATTCCATGAGACCCTGACTCCCCAAAGGTTGGGCAGAGTTTTCCTGGGGACATAAATATGCATTGCTGTCTCCAGGGTTTAAAAAAAATTTCTCCTAAGTTAAGAGATTCCTAGAACCCCTGTGATAGTTCCTGCCCATGGCCTCCATTCTTTTCTGTATGCTTGGCAGGGGTTGGGGGGCATTGAGGAAATGGAGGTGTGGGGGTGTGGTGTGTGCTTTAGACATCTTTCCTTATGTTTCTCTGCCTTCTCTTGTCCTCCAAGGATGTGAGCAGTTCCCGGCTAATGTGACAGTGAAGAATTGCTGTACCCATTGCAATCGCTACCAGATAGCACATTATACAATGACACAAAGTTGCTTGGCACTGTCTCCAACGTGTACAGCTTGCTTGTTGCCAGTCTATGGGCGTTCTCTACGCAGACAAAGCACACAGAGAGATTCCCATTTGGACAGATACCTGTCTTGATGTGGTTTAGGATGGGGTTGGACATCTATCAGTCTCAGTAGAACCAAGCACCAGAACAGTCTTGCACTCCTCAGAAGCTACCTCCAACCATGCCATGCCATGCCATGCCATGCCATGCCATGCCATGCCATGCCATGCCATGCTATCTGTCTCCAGAGGGAGTTCCCCTCAACCGGACAGCAGCCTGCTGCCTAGCAGAAGATGAGATTAACCCTAAAGGCATATGTACCAATCCTATTGATAAGCTAGAGAGGTTGGCAGTGATGAGGAAATAGGGTTTGGAATCAGGAAAACAATTGATAAAACCTTTGTGATATTTAATTTTTAATTGTCATACTTGACAAAATTTATAATCACCTAGAAAGAGAGTCTTAGTGAAGGATGATCTATATATCAGGTTGATATATATATATACATATACACACACACACACACATATACATATATATAAAATAAAGAAAAAGAGGCCATGAAATTGAGAAGCGAGGCGGGACATGGGAGGGACTAGAGAAACAAAGGAGAGGGAGGAAATGATGTAATTATATTTTAATTTAAAAATTTAAAATTGTTTAATACAAAGTAAAAGTTTATGGTATCATTCCCTGGCTTTGGGTCCTGAATGGGAGATGAGCAGAGAAAGAGATCTGAGCAGTAGGCATGGATATCTTCATTTTTCTCTCTGCTCTTGACTGTTAACATGAATGGCGGGTCTGGGGTCTGGCCTTGACTTGCTGTCACTGGACTGTAGCCTGGAATTGTAAGCTAAATACCTCTCTTGACCCTGCATTGATTTTTTTTGCTAGTGTGTTTTATCACAGCAAGAGAAATGAAGCTAGGATGCCGGGCTTTAGAACCTAGCTGTGCTCCCTGTTGTCTGTGTGCTGGGCGTGGGGAGAAGGTCACTTGACCTCTCTGGGCTTCAGTGTTGTATTTGTAAAATAAATTGTGTCTCTTGTAGAATTGTGGGACAGTGGAAGCAAAATCATGGGAGACATGGTGGTAGCCCAGTTTGTCAGTGCCCTCCCCATCCCCCCCCATTAGTTTCAATGAAAGCAAATTGCCTAAAACTGACTTCCCTGTGTGTGCGAGAGGGTCCTGAGGGCTTCCTGTGGGCCAGGGATAAACAGACAGATTTAGGTTCAGGCTGTGCAATAACATTTTTATCAGTTTTCTCTGGTGACCTGTGTGGCTCTGATGACTGGAATATGGAACACCTGAAAACTGGCAAGGAATAATTTTCAACTCTGTCCACCTGATCTCCATCTCACTTGTCCATTTGACTAACTAAATGCACAGACTAACTGTGAAAGGATGCTGGGTAATGAGGTGGCGTGACTGTCTTGAAGTCAGCACTGAAAATGGATCCCTTGCTTGGAGTGGCTGGTGCAGATGGCACAGGAGAGGCGATGGGTAGGGTAGAGCCAGGGACCATGCAAGCCAGCTGGGCTTTCCACCAGAGACAGGGTACTCCATCTTAATCAGGGTGTGAGCAGATCCGGGGTAGGAAGCTCTTTACCCCAGCTGACCATTGTCTGAAAAGGGGTTTACTCTTTCTCCTTCCTTCCTTCCTTCCTTCCTTCCTTCCTTCCTTCTTTCTTTTTCCTCCTCCTCCTCCTCCTCTTCCTCCTCCTTCTCCTCCTCCTCCTCCTCCTCCTCCTCCTCCTCCTCCTCCTCCTCCTCTTCTTCTTCTTCTTCTTCTTCTTCTTCTTCTTCTTCTTCTTTTCCTTCTCTTGTCCCCTGTCTGAAAGCCAATGGCTTTCCCAGCTGGCAAATTCCAGGATTGTGTTGGCACCTAAGGACCAGAAGGAAAATAAATAAGAACTTCTCAGTGTGTTCACATTATGGGGGAATCTTCAGAAGCAACGTGGCCCAGGTCTGGCTGGTTCTCCCCAAGAGGATGCAAGACATGGTAGGGTTGAATTCTGCATGGGAGGATGAGAAGCTTATCTCTGTCTAAAACAGCATTAGACAAGGTAGGGTGGGGCGGAGGCAGACTGAGTAGGCTAGGAGAAGCTGCTTCTCTTAAGGACACATTTTCTTACCGAGGAAACATCCAAATGCTCCCACAGGAAATGTGTAGGCTGGAGTTTAATGCACCTTCCTGGAGGGCTCTGTGTTGATTTCCTTCTCCTTGTCCACCCCCCTCTAGCCCAGCTCCACACACACACACAGTGGAGGAAACTTTTCCCTGTTAAAGGTGTAGCTGGCTGTTTTGGTGACTCCCTTGGAGATATGCAACCATTAAAGTGTTTAATCTGAGGATCTGACGTTAGAACCTGCACTGTCAAAGTACAGTAGTCCCTCCCTATATGTCACTATATACCTGGGACAGGGTGATGTCTCTACACAGGCCAGACTTTTGTCGCTCCTAGGAAGTAAAGAACAAGGATGCTACGGCTGGTTGCATGGCCTAGTTTGTAGAAGTTTGGATTTTAGAACTAGGTGTGAGGAAGATGGATCTTAAGTGGCTCAGAAACCCTCTGAGGCCCCGGCATTTCCCTCCAGGCAGTTGCACCTCTCCTGCTTAAATTATAAATTATTCAGTGGTGGGAACCACCCATCTGTGGGTGGAGTGGAGTTCAAAGACTTCCCTCTGCACGGGCCCAGAGAAGACTAATAAACTCCCACTTGACCTTCCTACAGAGATTCCCAAGCTGAGGAAAGCTAGGAAACTTGTTAATGAAGCACAGGGCAGCCTGGAATTGCAGCTTACTGTCTTTTTGGGATGCCTGCCAGAAGTCACAATCAGGGTGCTGCCTGGAGGTCTCTGATTAAGGTGTCTCTACCAAGAAAGGCCTCAGGAAGGTGGATCCCCAGTATAGGAAACATGAAGAGATGGCAGCAAGCCCGTTGTCCCCCTTTGTCCTCCCTGCTTTTCACCAGCCACAACAAGCTCCAAGACGAGGTCACTGGAGTTGGGCAAGCATTTCCTGGTAACTTCCTATTGTGGGGCTTGTTTAATTGCAGTGCTGGTCTCCTGGCCTTGCCCAGACCTGTGCTCCACAGGCAGCTGGACTAGGAAGTCTGTTAGTTCAGTGTAAGGGAACCCTCCTTTGACCAGCCACCTGCCTGCGTGGCCTTTTTGTTGAGAGGGGCTTTTTCAACCTGAGACTTGGCAAGCAAGTCCATTTTAACCTTGAGTACGGAATCTCTTGTAGGTGTCTGGCATTTCAAGAAACCTGATTACAGGTTTCCCTTACATCCTGTACCAACCGGTGTGTGATCCAGCAACCTGGATCTAAGCCTAGCATCCCAAGTCAAGCTTAGTGGTGTTGGCCTGTCATTCCTGCTTTGTGGGAAACCAAGGCATGCCTAGGCTGCAGAGGAAGTTCAAGACCAGCCTAAGCCATCGTAGGGAGACCCTATCTCAAAAATTAAAAACTCAAAGAGAATGTGATACAAATGTGTCTCTTCATAAAACATTGTGACACAAGCATGAGTTCGTGGTGTAACCCAGAGTTCAGATACGTAATATATACATACAAGGCCATACTTGTCTAATCCCAATATGGAGACAACCTGACTTTGTCCTCTGGCTTCCACATGTGCACACACACACACACACACACACACACACATACATCACACTACTGCCACACCCCATGGCTGGGGATGTAGCCCAGTGAAAGGGTACTTAATTAGTCTGCATGATGTCTTACCTCAGTCTCCCAAACGAATCTGTGTTTGACGTCCTCCCTGTTCCCAACCCCTATAAACCAACTCTTCTCACTATTCATAGAGGTGAGAAGGTTTTCTGTATCCCCTCTGTTCTCCTCTCTACTACCCCAAGACCCAGGAGAAAAGGACACCTGGACACCTTGCAAGTACACTACCTGGGCTTCCTAAAGGGTCGAGTAAAACCAGGGTGTAGAAGGGACAAGAGGCCAGCACTGTGCTTGCTGTAGTAAGAGGGTGTTAGGTGTGATTCAGCAAAAGTGCCTCTGGCAGAAGTTGGAGGAGTCTGATCTTATCCACATCTAGGCTTGGGTTGCTGTTGCCTGCCTACGAATCAAGGCAAAGCAAGTGGAGGGAAATAGAACATGGTTTCTTTTGTTTGTTTGGGTTTTTTGGTTTTGTTTTGATTTTTGAGACAGGGTTTCTCTGTATAGCCCTGGCTGTCCTGGAACTCACTCTGTAGACCAGGCTGGCCTCAGACTCAGAAATCCGCCTGCCTCTGCCTCCCAAATGCTGCGATTAAAGGCGTGCACCACCACCACCCAGCTAATTTAATTCCTAAAGCATCCAAGTGAAAATGTTCTCAAATTCGTTTGATCACAAAAAAGACAGGAAAGGAGCCCAGGGCCCTGTGAACCTGTGAATCTGGAGAAAAATATATTAAGAATTTGAGCCTTGGTAATCTCACTAATGGGTTGACTCACACGTCCCATATGTTTAAAAGAAAAGCCATAAATCAAAACTTGAATTATATACCCTGTTCCCTTCACACAAGAGTTTTCCCTCAAAACTTCCAAAGCCTTCTACCTGGCAGGGAGGAACGTTTAGCTCCAGGTTACAGATAGGAAACAGATACCCAGAGAATCAATGGCAAGGACCCAAGGCTAAGAAGGAAAGTATTAGAAAGGTTACAGCCGACAAAGATGAGGAAGGTAAAGGAGGGCTAGGCCTGTGGAAGAGTCAGGGTAGGTTCTGCAGGGACAGGGAAACATACTGGAAAAGGGTAAGGATCAAGGTCCAAATGAACAACCCAAATCTGAGGCCATTGTTTGTTGGACTGTCCTTGAGTTCTGTCAACCACGGCCTGCATTTGAGGCGTGGCATTGACGTTAGTCAGGCATAAATCCCAGAGTAATGAGTTTCCTACTGCTATCAGGTGGGAGGAGGTGACTGTCCCTTTGAAACGGGATGAAGTTTTCTCTTTGCATACTTCTTGCTTTGTCTAGTACCAAATGCATAAGAAGCCCAAGGCAGCTAACAGGAAATCCTGTTCCCTAGTTTGAAGTCCACTAATGCTTCAGGTGGGGCTTGGCCTCCTGATAGTCTGGGGTCGGGGGTGGGAGATCAGCCACTGGATTCCTGAGCTGGGAAGGGTAGGTTTGCAGGTTGTCTTTTCACAGAGGCTCTTGTCAGTATCCATGTCTTGGTTCTCTGGTAGGCAGTGATGGAAGGATTCCTGTTGTGTGAGGAAGGAGGAAACAGGAAGACAGTCAGTCCTGTTCCCTATTCTGCTAAGCTGTCAGTCCAGATAGATTCTTCTCTCCCTCTTTTGGAGGAAGAAGTTAGCTAGGTGTGGAGATAACAGAGCCCTGAGGCCAGAGAGAGACTAGAGTTGTGGTCTAAGCTGATACCACATGGAGTTGTGTCAAACACACACCTTGCTTATGGGAGCACAGGGTGCCTATGCCTGAGGGGTGGGATGATAACCTAAGCCGGAGAAAGGAGCCATCGTAATATACATTTGTCAACCTCTGCCTGCCCTTCTGGGTATATGACTGAAGTCTTCCTGCCCCAAAGATGGTGTGGATTGGGCTAAGTTGGGAATAAGAGTCAAGAGTTGGGGCTACTGAGAGTGGGACTCAGAGGAAGAATATTTGCCTGAGGCTACATCCCCAGTGGTACAGAGAGGTAAAAATCTGCAGGGGAAGCTTAGGAGGTCTGGTAGAGCCAGAGTGGAAGAGCATATGTGAGGGAAAGAGCAACAAGTGAGTGGTAGAGCTTTGTCTCCGACCTCCACTCATAACTGAGCATGCTCAGAACTATGATTCCAGCCCTGTACTGACTGCCAAAACATAGTTCAAGTCTCTGCCTTTGGTAGCTCCAATTCCAGTTAGGATCTGAGTTAGAAATGTAAATATAAACACAAGAGATAATGTGTAGGAGCTCAAGAGTCCTGGATCTGCTTCTTACCCCATGAGACAATGGACACATTTCTTGTTGTAAAAAGACAAGAAATTATCTTTTTTCTCAAGATTATCGTGAGAATTTTTTTTTAAATGCATTGAACTGTTTGCATATACACATACAGAAATGTGTGCAAGTCATGAGTGACAAATATTGCTATTTCCTATCAATAGAACATTTGTCAAGGCCTGACAAATGTTCTATTTAGCTTTAGCATTCTGGCATTCTTTAGCATTCTTTAGCATTTTGGCATTCTCACTCAGAAGGAAGAAACAGGAGAGAATTTAATGTCCTCAGCTACCAGTGAGTTTGAGGGCAACCTGGTTTACATGAGACCCTGTCTCAAACTGAAAACAAAGGAGACTATAGCTTTAAAATTACCCCAGAAATCGATGTAGAATGAATGAATGAATGAATGATGAATGAATGAATGGATTTAAAACTTATGTACACTAGAGGAGGGCATCAGATCCCGTGGAACTATAGTTACTGATGGTTGTAAGGTGCCTGGTGGATGCTGGGAATTGAACTTGGGACAAGCAGCCAGTGCTGTTAACTGCTGAGTCATCTCTCCAGACCCATGGAATGGTGACTTTCCTCTCTTTCACAGCAGCAGACTCATACCATGCATTTCTTTGTAGTTGCTCATGCTGCCGAATATAGGAGCCACTCTGTGGTTTTCCTTACTCTCTGCTCTGTGAATGTACCCAGCTACTAATAGCAGGCATTGAAGTTTCCAGACTTGCCCACTTGAGGACCCTTAGGTTAAGGCTGTCATGGCTCTCACTGGTCATGTGATCATCCCTCCCAGTGTTTGTAGGAATGGAACCACTGGGTCGTATGTTCGGCTTGAATAGACATTCTGGCAGCGTGTCGAAAGGTGGCCAAGCACGTGTACAGTAGTCAGCAGTGGATGAGTTTCCTACCCTCCTCATCCTCACCACAGAGTATTATCAGGCTTTTCATTTTACCATTCTAGTAGTTATCTCGAGGTCACTGCTTACAGCCTTAGCTTGTATTTTCCAGATAACTGATCACGGTGACCATTATTCCGAGCCTTCTGTATGCGTTTTACATCTCACTTATATCAACGGTTCACTCATTTTGAGCTCAGCCTTTGTCATTAAGTGGGAATTTATGAGTTCTGTGTGTGTGTGTGTGTGTGTGTGTGTGTGTGTGTGTGTATGTGTGTGTGTTCTGAAAAGTCCTTTGCCAAACACGTGTGTTGTAAATGTCTTCGTCCACTCAGAGCTTTGTGTTTGCACTCTTAATGGAGCTCCTTGACAAAGAAAAAAAAAATCTTACCAATATTTTCCCTTAACAGTTTGTATATTTTATCCCGTCTGAGAAGTTTTGACAAAAAAATCAAGAAAATAACCTCTGTCTTTTCTAGAAGTTTTAGTGTTTTACATTCTGTATTGGTGTCTATATCCTACCTGGGTTTATATACATAATGTATATGCAATATACATTACATATGATATGATATAATAATGTATATTATATAACATAAAGTAACATAGAGTGCATACATGTTATATATTATATATGTGTGTGTGTGTTTGTGTGTGTATATATTTTATATGTATGTGCGTGTTGTGTAGTGTTAAGTAGGAGTCATGATGAATTTCTTGGGCAGAGGATATTGTTGGTAATGTGTTTAACTACCATACCTGGGCTTTGGTATCTTGCCACCATCACCAGATTGTTGAGATACCTGTAATCTCAGAGCCTGGCGGGTAGAAGCAAGAGGGTCAGAAATTCAAGGTCATACTTGGCGACAGAGTAATTCTGAGACTAACTGGGTTTAAATGAGACCCTGAGTTTTGTTTTGTTTTGTTTTGTTTTTGATGCATTTCATGATCACCTGAAATCCCAACACTTGGAAAGGAGGGGCAGGAAATCAGGGGGTTCAAGTCAGGAAAATCAGGGGTTCAGGGTCATCTTAACACAGAGCAAGCTTGAGGCCAGCCTTTGCTACATGGGACTCTGTCTCACAAATACCCAAACCAGTAACAATAAGAACCATATAGATAGATGACAGAGAGATAAAACATGTTTCTAAACAGATACAGCTGACTCGGCAGCAGTTACTTTCCCTCTGCTCTGTAGTGTCACTTCTGTCACAGATCAGGTGTCCCATGTGGAGCTCTGTTTCTGATACTGTTCTTCCCTGTTGGTCCATCTGTCTGTAGATATCACATTTTCTTTTCTGTGTGTGCAGTTTTGTTTTGTTTTGTTTTTTGCTTATTATTTGTTTTTCTTTCTTTCTTTTTTTTCTAATGAGAAAGCATCTCTTGCCTCCCAGGCTGAACTAAGTTCATTCTATAGGTGAAGATAGCTTTAAACTTTTGATTCCCCTGCCTCTGCTACATTGCTGCCATCACAGGAGTGTACCACCGTGCACTGCTTAACACTGTCTTGATTACATCTAAGTCTTGATGTCTGGTAACCTGCACCCTCCAGCTTTAGTTTTTATTGATATGGATTTCATGGGGACTGAGAGTGGGGTTGTGAGATGGGTGAGATTGTGGAACAGGATTCACCCAGTCAGTAAATTAAGAATCTGAATGAAGCAAAACAATGGGCAGATCATCTAGACTGGGGAGCTTTAAATACACAAATGAACTTGGTGAGCGCTCCTGCCCTCTATAATGTGGAGAGCCCTTTGACATTCTGTGCATTGATCCTCACTGTGCACATGGAGACACCAGGTAAGAACTGTAGAGCATTTTCAAAGATTAAAAAAAAGTAGAGTGGGACTCAGGACATTGAGAGACTTGGCCAACAAGGTCTGACACAGGCAAATAAATGATAAGATAATTCTCACACGACACTTAAAGCCACCTATCCTAGCTCAAGCCTGTAACCCTGACTGTGAGTCAAGAGATAGTGGAAGCAGGATGGAGGCTAGTCTATTGAGACCCTATTTCAAAACAAAAGTCAGTCACTGCCTATTGATTCATGGTTTTGTGGAGAGGTTTTCTGAGACTATCCGGTAGTAGCTTGGGGTTTGATGCAATGAGCCATAGAGGTTATCAGGTGATAGTGATGGAATGTTGAAATCCACCCTTGGAATGACCTTTGTGCAGCAAGTTGGAAGCTGAGAGCAAGTAGGACACCCTCTAGGCTGTCACTATACATTGAGCAGAAGCTTGGACAGATCCTGGAGTAGAGGATGAGAGACAGATGTGACATATGCAGAGGAGACCTTCAAGTGTGGTTATGTGCCCAGGATCCACTCTCTAGATCAGCCAGTAGATCACACACACACACACACACACACACACACACACACACACACACACACAGTTCTGCATACCACACCTTTAGAGTAAAAGTTTATATATATATATTTTTTAACTTTTTCTCAGCTAATTTTCTGATTAAAACCAAAACAAGAAAATCTTTCCCCTCCAGCTGCTGTTGAATCCTCTGTCCGTTACCACAGGTCTCAGAGCTGATGACTCTCTAGAAGGGCCCCTGAACTCTGCCTTCCTGAGATGGCTGGCCTTGGCCTTGCTCTGTGCTCATCCCGTCAGCTCAGCCCCTTTCATCTGCCGACTCCCTTTCAAGGGGTTCTGGCATGACCTTGCACCCTCAGTGGGAGACTGATCTCGGTGGTGAGTGGGAGCTCATCCACAGCGCTTCCTTCTCCACAGGGTGGGCTGGGTCACTGAGTTCTGTATAGATCTGCCCAGTGCACGTCAGGGAGCATTGACAGAAGATGACAAAGGAGCTCTACAGAGAATGCACTCAGTCAAGGCCACTTACCTAGTGACCAGTGTTGCCAAACAAACCTGGTCACCTGGTGTCTAGTCCATTATCATTGCTGTTCCACCATTAAGAAAGACAGTTGAGGGCTGGTGAAATGGCTTGCTGGGTAAAAGCACTTGGCCATGAAGACTGCTGAGTTCTGTCCTTGCAGCCCATAGAAAAGGTAAAGGAGAAAAAAAAAGGATTAAGTTAGGAGACAGCCAGGGAGCAAAGTTGCACATGTGCTGTGCCTGGTGTGCATGCACACCCACACACACATCACATGCAGATAATAATAATACTTCTTAAAAAATTAAGAAAGCGATGTTGAGGTATTAGGGAGATGCTCATTGGTAAAGGGCTTGCCATGCAAGCTTTTCTGCCAGCCTCTTGTTCCCTGAAGTCACAGCTCTGAGACTGAATTATTTCATTTTTAAATGCCTAGGCCATAAGCTTGGGCTTGCTCCCTGACTAGCTAGTAGCTTAATATCTCATTTATTCTATTGTAAGTCCTGCCACATGGTTAGTTACTTCTCCTTGGGTTTGTTCATCTGTCTCCATCAGCTGGGGGTAAATCTCCAATCCTAACAGTAAATAAAGGTAAGTATATTACATGTATTCTTGCAATCAGACATGCACGTGACTGTTGTATATTGTTTACAGTGGTTTTTTTTCTAAGTAGAAAGCGCATACACCACAGTAGTGATAAAAGTGTTATATGGTACACAAGCCAGTATATTGGGTACTTTGCCCTTGCTGTGGGAAGCACCTCATAAAGGCAACTTCAGAAAAGAAGGCTTTATTCTGGCTGAAAAAAAAAAAAAAAAAAGGTGTGGGAAAATTGATCACAGGCATCTACAGTTAGGAAGCAGAGAGGGATCAACGCTAGTTCTCAACTAGCTTTCTCCTTTTTCACTCAATCTGAGACCCCAGCCCACTGAAGGGTACCATACACATTCAAGGTCTATCCTCCCACCTCACGACTCCTAGGTAATTATACACTTGTCAAGTTAACATTAAAGATTAGCCATTATCACAGGTAAAACAGGTATTAGGGACCATACATAATTCTGTGTATATACTTTCATATACAGCGGTCACCAAAACCACACCAGTAGCATATTATACTGTGTCATTACAACATTACTAGGTAATATAAGACTTTTATTAGATGTGTGGGCCAGTATTGACCAAACATTAATATGGAGCATGAGAGTATCCAGTCCAATTTGTCAGCATGCCACAGCTGAGAAACATGCAAGTGCAAAAGGAAAAGCTTTGGTTCAAAAGAATTCAGACGCTTCCCCAAGGCCTTTTGTCAATGCAGATCTGAGTTCTAACCTGCTTCTGTATGATCCCAAGTCTCTCTGTGTTTTTCTGTTACAAAACACCCCTGTTAAGGACCAACTTCCCTCTTGATGAGATCTATCCTGGGAGAGAAGACATCCTGGTGTTTTTCAATAGGCAAGCAAAAATCAACCGGTGTCTGCTGGAGTAGGAGCCAGGCAGGCCCTGAAACAGCTACTGACGTGCAAACCCTTTCCCATCAGGTGCTCTGAATATTTACAGAGTCTGGAGTCTGTTTTCTTCCTACCCAACATTTCAGATCTCTTGAGTTCATGAAATGTTGGAAGGTTATTGCTAAGAATCCCATTAGCTTCTGGGCTTGTGAGTCCCAGTGGCAACCAAGGAAGGGTCCATCAGTAAAGGGCTGGATTAGAATAGGCCCTGACTTAAACATGTTGCAGAGATGGCCAAACCCTAATACCAGAGAGAATCAAGATTGGTTCTGGGGACCTAGGCATTACCAGTAGGCATCCTTCAGTAGATGGTCACTAACATGGTCCTTCTTTAGCTGTTTCTCTCTTATTTCCTATTTCCTGCTCTTAATTTTACTCTGCTTCCTGTCATCCTCATAATCATATACCCATCATCAATCTTTAAATGATATCAATCTTAAAAAGTGTTGCAAAGAAGTAGGGAACTAGCCTGGTGGCATAGCATTTGCCTGGCATTCATGAGACCTTGAGTTCCAGCACCACCCCACAAAAGAAAACAAACAAATCATTTCAAAGAGCAGAGCTGCTATTTGAGGGAAGCGGGATTCAGTGTGGGAAGAGAGTGGAAAATGAGCCTAGGAAGTGTTGAGAGAGCCATTCATGGCAAGTTAAAGGTGGAGCGTGTCTCCAGAATGGGCTGGTAGAGGAAGGATGGCAGCCAGCTGCAGTATCTGGAGCCAAGAAAGTGGCTGCCAGGATTGACCTGCCCCTCCTTCTCAGCTCTCAGCAGCCACTCATCCTCCTGGTATTTCTTGAAATAACATCAGTACAACAGACTCCCCGTCTGTTAGAGCAGGCAGCAGTTCTGCATTCAGGCAAACTGCCTTTTATTTCAAGTGCCCTCAGTGCTAATGGGGACATGGGGTCTCAACACATGTGCACACGCCCCGTGCATGTGGCCGCTGGAGGAATTATCCCCATGAATGTGGATGGATGGGCAGAAACAATGAACTACAGTGAGTGAATAGTTGTAAGGGGTCTTTCATGAGGCCTGAATTACAAGTGAACTCCTAAGGAAGGGACCAGCAGGGACACTAACCACATCCAGAATCAGAGAGGACTTTTCTGCCTAACAGAGCCAGGCTGCCAAGGGAAATAAAGCCCCACCTCCACCCCCAATTACCAGGATGACTGGGCAGATGGAAACAGGAGGAAGCACATACCCTTATTATGGGACCGTCTTGAGATCAGAGCTAGTTCTTCCAATGAAAGAACAGAAAACAGGAGGAAGGTGTGACCATGTCTTCTCTGCTGAAACCTGGGGTTGGTTGAGGGGGACAGTACCTAAGAGAACCTTAGTCTTTTGATCTCAGGAGAATGTTGTAAGGGCTCTATCATCTCCTGTCTTAGTGAGACTTCTACCTCTTAGTAATATAATATCTGAGTTGGGAAAAAAAACATTCAGTTTCTGAGGTCAATAGCTAAGTGTCTGACATTTTTTATTTTCTTGATAACGACTCACTAACATTGCCTCAGCCAACCTCCTTGACCCTTTCTCACACCTCTCCTGCCTTCCCTCCCTCCATACCCCACCAACACCTCTGCATAGACAGTTTAGCTGGGTATATGGAGATGACTAAATTAGGGTTAATCTAAAAGGATCCCAAAGGCAGTGACATGTGGATAAAAAAATCAAGTCATTTTAGAAATAACTGTTTTGATGAGAAAGGTCAGACAAAGCAGAAAGATAAATACTGGAAATTTTCCTGGTTGCCGGTGGTAAGGGAGGGAGTATTTGACATAGGCCAGGAAGACTAGGCTTTCAGTGGGGTAGAGGTGTTGGTCCTGGGGCCAAGTTGTGGAAGAAATTCTAGGTGAGCTGTCAGCATTAGCAAGACCATGAAGGTGGTATGTGTTGAATGTTATCAGAAGGGAATAGGGAGGGATTGGTGGTAGATGAAGAACTGAATAGAACTAGAAAGAATCAGATGCTAAGATGATATCCTCTGTGACACAATACCGGATAGACCAATTTTAAAGGTAGTTATTTTGGCTCCTGGCTTCATAGGAAACAGTCCATCATGGTGGGGAAAGCATGACAGCGTGAACAGTTCTCTACACAGTGCCAGCATCTTGAGGTGTCAGCCCTTTAAACTGATGGATTAGGTAGACTGTTAGACCAGAACTGGAGGCTTGTATAACTCACGGATTAGTGACTCTTCTTGCTGGATAATATAGTCCCTGACATGTGCAATAAAAGCACTCCTTTAGATAGGAAATGAAGATTCATCTTGGCTCACAGTTCAAGGATACAGTCTGACATGATGGTAGAGGCTTGAGGCAGCTGGGAACTTTATGTCCTCCATTATAAGCAGAAAGCAATGAATGCTGGTACTTGGCTAGCTTTCAGCTTTTTATTGCAGACCTGGATTCCAGCCCAGGGAATCGCACCACCTATAGTAACGATAAATCTTCTCTTTTTAGTTTAAAAATTCTCTGGCTGTACCCTCCACAGACGTACTGAGAGCTTCATCTCCTGGGTAATTTTAGATCCTGTCAATTAATTAAACATCAGGATCCCCAAAGGTCCCCTTGGAGTGGCTAGCATCATCAGTCAGGTCTCACATCCCAAAGTTCCCATAGCCTTCAAAAGCAGCATCATTAACTAGGGAATCGGGTGTTCAAACTCCTCGTCATGGGGTATCATAGATTTCAGATCCAAAGCATAACTTGAGTGCTGATTTCTGAAAGGGAAATTAAGGCAGGGATTTCAGAGAGGTGCCAGGGTTTCCAGCTGAGAGGGACCCAGTCGGTATTTTTACAAACGTAACTTCTAGCTACAGCATAGTGGAAGGTTTCGTCCATTCACTCAGTGAGCATCTGTTAAGCTCCAACTGTGTGCCAGGCACAATGCTCAATGGTATGGTGACGAGTGTGGCAGTTGCCAGTACTTACAGTTGGCTAGCCTTTCTGCTCCATTGTCTTCTACCTGCTCTCTTCCAGTACCAGAATTTCCAGATTGCGTCAAGCCAGAGTTGGCAGTAGGCATGGACAGCACCCTGGGATGATGCCAGGATGCTGACAGACTCTGTTTTAGGCTCTAGCTCTGTGGTGGTAGCAAAAGAAGAGGGTGCTTTGAGGACAGGTTATGCCCTGGGGTGACTTTTGATTCACAGGAAAAAAGTCCAGTTCTTTGACCATATGTTTCATGGTTTGTCCCATTAAAACGAACACCTGCCTCATATTCTTATGCTCACTTCTGACATCCAGTATCAGAGACATTTTTATAATAATTAAGCCATTGCACCTTTTAATGAGTCAGACGAGACAAATCTAGTCTAAGATTACACTATTTTTTTTCTTTGTTTTGTTTTTCCACTGTGAATTTATCAGTTTTAA
Organism: Rhabdomys pumilio; assembly: GCA_030674055.1. Classification (NCBI taxonomy): domain Eukaryota; kingdom Metazoa; phylum Chordata; class Mammalia; order Rodentia; family Muridae; genus Rhabdomys; species Rhabdomys pumilio. The sequence goes on from JANHMN010000015.1 coordinate 55,652,054, forward strand.
TTTTGTTGCTTTGTAGAAAAGACCCTACCTTAGCTTTGATCTACAGATAGCAGTGTGTATGTGTGTGTGTGTGTGTGTGTGTGTGTGTGTGTGTCTGGTTGATTCATGTTTCATGTTTCATGTTCCTCATTTTAAAAAGACATTGATAGTACCAGGTGTGGAGACAGCACTTGGAGGCAAAGGCAGGTGAATATCTATGAGTTTGAGATTAGTCTGTTATACATAGTGAATTCTCCGTCAATCTGGGTCAATCTGGGTCAATCTGGGTCAATCTGGGTCAATCTGGGTCAATCTGGGTCAATCTGGGCCAAAGAGCAAGACCCCATTAAAACAAACAAACAAAACAAAACAAAAAGTGTTGATAATCATTTCTTTTTAAAGCTTCTTTACACATTTTAAAAAATTAGGCCCTGGTGTGACATACGACTTTAATCTCACACTCAGAAGACAAGAGTGAGACCTGTGAGTATAAGGCCAGGGTGGTCTACAGAGTAGGTTCCAGACCAGTCACAGTTACATAGTGAGACCCTAACTCTTAAAACCTTTTAAAATCAATTATTTTGTTGGTAGTAGAAGAGATAATGGGTTTTTTTGCAGTGATATACACATAGCACCTGTTCATATATTCCACCTTCTCCCCTACTGTCCCTCCCCTTTCCTTCCCTTTCTCTCCAAATAATTTCCGTCTACTTAAGTGTTATGTATCTTTTGATACTATATATGTCATGCCATATATATTTAACTCTAGATTCCATATAGAAGAGAAACATGTTTATTTTTCACTTAATATGATAATTTCCAGTTCCATCCACTTTCCTGCAAATGTCATTTATTGTTTTTTACAGCTGAGTGAAAATGACATTGTGTGTATATGCCACATTTTCTTTATCCACTCCTCTAATCTAGTTCGATGTTTCGACTATTGTGAATACTGCCGCAATAAACATGAATGTGCAAGTCTTTCTGTGCTATGTTGTGACAGGGTTTCTCCGTGTAGTCCTGGCTGTCCTGGAACTCAGACCAGGCTGGCCTCAAACTCAGAAATCTACCTGCCTCTGCTTCCCAAGTGCTGGGACTAAAGGCGTGTGCCACCAGTGCCCGGCTGCTATGTTGATTTAGAGTCTTTCAGAGTAGTATATTTGTGCTGTATTTTATTTATTTATTTAAAAATTTTGAAATAGGATCTTGCCATATCTCAGACTTTGAACTCATAATGCTCCTGCCTCAACCCTCTGAGTACTACAAGCATGTACCAGAACTCCTCGTTGTCTATTTGTTGATAACCAGAAAGCCTCATATATTTCTTCTCTTGTTTTTTGGAGAGTTGGGGAGTGGGTAGGTGGTCACTGGCTATATAAACGGCTGTTACCATTAGGGGGAATATATTTAGTTTCTGAAAGTTTCCTTTCTACAGTCTCTAGGATTGCTTCCGCCCATCTCTTAAAACCACACCTCCTTGTTTCTAAGCCTCCTTTTTCTGGTCACAGCTCACCCTGCATGCACACAAGAGAACTGTCACTCTCCAGCAGCAGCAGTGGAGTCCCACGTTCAGTTTACACCTATGTTTTGTCTGTGCACAGACAGTCTCCCTTCCTTGGGTAGCTTTCCCCCTCTGGGTCACTTCATCTTCATCACAATCAACTCCCTCTTCTGGGTCCCTGACCAGCCCCTCCCTCTTTCCAGCTTCTTCTACCTTGTTTCTTCAAACCCTCCCCCTCTCTCTAGACTTCTGTGCACTCCCTTCCCTCTGGCGTCTTCTTAGACTTTTCCCGCCTACTCAGGTTCTCTTCCTTTCCTCTGCCTCACCCATTGATGTTGGCAGGGAGGATTCTGTGTGAGGAGGCAGAAGGGTGGGGATGGTGCTACCCCTTCACGTACTACTTAGCCTTCCTGCCCCCGGTTTAGTGAATCACCCATCTTCCCCATACAGTATTCTTTGTTGCCTACAAACAAGCTTGAGATCAATATCTTGAGAGGCAGCTCTCCTGAAACATACATGCAGCTACTGGACCTTTCCTTTTTTTTTTTAAGAATCGTCTTACCCCAGCAAGCTGCTCATTGAGGGCCAAGGGTCAGATCAGTAGATCTTTGTTGACTAGTGTAATTTTGTTTTCTACCAATCCCAGCTTCCTGCTTGTGTAGGTCTACCCTCTGGCCCCAGTGTTGCTGTGAGTTTGTCATTACTAGGGACTGAGGTCTTATACACCAAGAATTCCAAGACCCCAGGCCAATTAGGACAGCTTGGTGTTCAGTACATCTTAGATCCTTTTTTGAAACACAGCTTGGCATTCACATAGAGCCATGCTCTCATGTCCATGTCTAAACCCACGAAGGTTATGTCAGTTGGTATTTAAGTCAATCTTAAATCCACAGCAAGGATTTAACACAAGTCTGTAGACCCCAGCACAGCCACAGCCTGACCAGAGGTATAGACTAAGGTACTACAGAGGTCCAAGTGTCCATACTGCCTTTTTGTGACAGGTAGTCTTCATTGGCAGCTTCATGAGACTCAGAGTTACCCAGGAGATAGCAAGGCAAATCTGTGTCCCTGAGAACATTTCCAGAAGGAAGGAGACCTACCCTGGATGTAACTAGTAGCACCACCCTAAAGGGGGAGGGGTGTGGGCAGGGAAATACTGGCATTTCCTTTTCTATGTTTCTTCTCATAAGTGCCTTCCCTGTCAGCATCCGAGCACACTAAGACTGAGAGGCAAGAGAAATTTGTCTTCCTTCTAAGCAGTTTGGTCAAGTGTTTGTAATAGCAACATGAAAGTAACGACTAAACTTACCTATTGCACACTGAGGTCAGGTCTGTCACAGCTGTGCTAGGACCACTCAATGCATTCCAAGGACTCCTAGGCTTGGGATTAAGGATAAAAACATTAGATGTTTTGCTTTGTGATGGGTCTGTCTCTACATAGCCCTGGATGTCCTGGAACTCAGCATATAGATCAGACTGGCCTCGAACTCACAGAGATCTGCTTACTTCTACCTTTCGAGTGCTGGAATCAAAGGTGTGCATTTCCCCGCCACCTTTTAAAAATGAACACATTGTAAGCCAGGCATGGTAACCCATGGTTTTCATTCCCACACTTGGAAGGCAGAGGCAGATGGATCTCTGAGTTCCAGGCCAGCTGAGACTACAAAGTACTTTCCAGGACAGCCAGGACTGTTGTACAGTGAAACCCTGGCTCATGAGATCCATGTGGCATAGAGATAAAATCCTATTTCTAATAATGATAGTATAGGATAACGATCCCATACTAAGTCCTGGGTCAGGAGCTATGCTAGAGGCTGGAAATACAGTATTGGAGAAAACTGCCCTTAGTCTGCCGCAGAAGATAGAAGGCAAGAGCAGTGTCACTGGGATGTGATGGATGGATGCTCTTCTAAGGAAGAATAGGAGCTGGGTCTGCTGCTGCACACCTCAGCATCCCAGCATCCAGGAGGCCAGGCCAGAAAGATTAGGAGTCCAAGGCTGGTTGGGGCTATACACTAAAGTCTTATCTCAAATTGAAAAAGTCAAAAACGGAGCAGAGAGGGGGTGGGTGCCTTTCAGACACACAGTCAGCTTCCCTGTGCTGTCTGAACAACCTCAGGGCTTATGCATGGACCACAGCAGAGAAGTCTGGGTAGGTCAGAGGAAGAAAGGAAAAGTTTACAGAAAATTCACAGGGAGTGGAGTGGAAAAGAAAGAGATGAGATGGTGACACCACCAGACTTGGGGTTGATCCTCGTAGGAGGATATACAACTCAATGTGGGGACAGTGGTCACAAAAATTTGTCAACACTAAAGGGTTTCTGAACACACTGTCAGAAATGACTCCAGAGATGTCCAGTGCCATCCAGATAGTGCCAGTGAGTGACTTCTTATTCTACGGATGGAAGGCAGCAGGCATAGTCAGTATAGCTCTCTAATGGGAGATGCGCTGGGAGGGAAGGATGGTCCTGTATAGGGGCTTGAAGCCAAACAACCCTACCATTTTCTCATGTAACTTTGTTTATTTGTAAAAGAGGACTCTGTGCCTCTCACTGCTAGTCAAAGGGCCCCGATGGTGACTACACACTAGATGGGTAATAAATACTGGAAAGCTATGTCAGTGCGGCTAATTCCTCCCATGGTTCATCTGTCTACCTGTACAAGCTACTATGATACACATTCTAGAAGGTGGAACTCAGCAGTGCCTGCCCTGCTAAGTCCATTATGCCAGGCCCAGCCCTGTTCTTACCTTGACTGCCCCAGGAGGAGGCTATATTCAGGAAGAGTGAGCTGTGGCCTGTGAGCCAGATATACTGGCTTCTAGAGTTAGCTTTTTAAGCTGTGGCCTCAAGAAACCCTATCTCTAATGCTGTGAGTAATGCCTGCCCAGGGTCAGAGTAGGAATAGATGACTTAAAGACCAGGCATGAGAGAGAGAGGGGAGTGGGGGGAGACAGAGACAGAGACACAGAGAGACCAGCTAATGAGTTTGAGAGAGAGAGAGACAGAGAGACACAGAGACAGAGAACAACTAATGAATTAGAGAGAGAGAGAGAGAGAGAGAGAACACACAGCTAATGAGTTTGCTGTAGCACCTAACTTCCTGCTTGCCTCCCGAGGTCTCGTAATGGATACATTGTTAAATATCTGGGGCTGAGGATGCAGCTCAGTAGATAAAAAGTGCTCGCCTAGGATGTATGAAGCCCTTTATTTGACCTCAAGTATTGCATAACCCAGGCACAGTGGGACACTTCTCTAACCCTAGCACTGAGGAGGTAGGAACAAGAGTATCAGAAGTTTAAGGGCACTCTGCTATAGAGAAGGTCAAGGCCAGCCTGTGTTGTGCAATTCCTGTCTATTAAAAAAAATAATAATAATGGAGATGCCAAACTTCCTCTGCCATCTGCACCCGTGACTGGCCCTTCTGGGAAGTATGGCTGACTCATGACACATGTGTTAAGGTGGTCTATGTATCCCTGCTTTTGTCTGTTGTCTTGATGGAGTTAAGCATTCGGATGAAATATAAAAGAAATGCCCAACTCAAACTCACACACTTCCTTAAATAAAATAAAACAAGATGCTTATGTCCAAGGAGCTGGTCAGGCTGTGACCAACAAAGTGACAGAGGTGCAAAGAAAATCCCCTGAGGATGTGTCTGCAGTGCCAGTGGGCACAAGAGGCTTCAGCTTCAAGTGGTCTTTCAGTACATCAGTCCATCCTTAGCAGCCCCCCAGCCAAGGGAGGCTGGTGAGCTGGGATTTGATTTAATACAGAACTGGCATTGCTTTTCTTCAGAAACAGCCAAGCAAGGCGAGAAAGACACTTCTCTGCATTCCCTACACCTGCGTGGGCAGCCTCCTTGGGTCAGGGAAGGTCATTCCTGCAGACAGCCGAGCATGTGGAAAGTTACTGAGAAGCTGTGATGGCCTGGAAGGACTGCATTACTGGGGCCAGAAGTGCAAAGAGGTCCTGGGATAGAGCTCCAGTAGGCCTTGTGTCCCTGACCTCCAGTGGTTCACAGGTGCTAAGTAAGGGGACAGATGAAAAAGCTGATGTGGGAGCTGGGTGGCAACTTGCTGATGCCCTGGACTTCTGAAGAGGTCTGTGGTTTCACTGTCCCCCTGAATACTGTGGAGTAGCCGGCTCTAGGGCTCCATATTCAGAGGGGTCTCAGACCACGTGTCTGGTTCTGACAAGGGTGAGACCTGGAAGAAGGGTGGGGTGAGGGGAGAAGGCAGGATATGGGTGACAAAGAAATCACATTCCCTGGCCAGACACATCAAATGGTACTAAAAGAGGTTTTTTAACTCAAGACAGGTAGAGACATCAAGCATGGCCCTTGCTGTAGAGCACGCAATATAATAGACTCAGGGTGCACCCGCTACTTAAAGGGACCTGCCTCATGGAACCATACAAACTCTAACAAGGACCAGAGCTGAGAGGCTGGGCTGTGCTCTCAGCCAGGGCCTTGCACTGCTGTGCTTCCTGTATTTTGTATTCTGCCATTTTGCAGTCTCTCTTGTGTTCCCCACTCTAGGACACCCGCCCACTCCTGCCTGGCACAATGCAACACAAACACACAGGACAAACATGCCACACAAACACCATACCATTCACCACATATCCACAAGTCATGCACATACCAACACACATACATACACACACACATCGAAGTAGGTAAGAAGGAGCCAGCATAGGGTAGGGATGACGGAGTGCAAAGCAAGAAGAAACAGGTTTTAAAGGCAGCTCTCATATGCTGCTTACTTCATTGGCCTCATCTTTCTCCTTTACCTGCCTACCAGTTGGAGTTTTCCTTTCTCCTTGCATAAGGCTGAGCCCTCCTTAGGATCTTGTGAATGGCAAAAGGATTTCTGCCTTTTCCCTGTTTCGTCTCTTGTTATGAGTTAGAAATTTTGGCCTTTGCCGGGATTGATGACTGATGATGACACAGGAAGTCTCAGGTTGCTGGGATGCAGGCCCCTGGGTGGGATGAGACCCCTGATCTCATCCTGAGCCTGATCTGATTTTTTTTTCGTGGTACCTTTTAGCCTGGACTGCTATTCCCTATTCCCACCCACCTTAAAGACAGACACAAGCAGGAAGCAGGCTTACGGTGCTATGCCTCTGCCTTGCCGGCCTTACCTCAGACCAGTCACAGACCTTGCTGTGCCTTCTTAGTGTGGAGCACTGAAGCATTTCTGTGTTTAAAAGTTTTTCCAGAGCTGAGGATACAGCTCAGATGGTAGACTGCTTCCCTAGAATGCTGGAAGCCCTGGGTTCAGTTCCTAGTACCATGTGTGATGGTCAGTCCCTATAATCCCAGCTTATGGGATTTAGAAGCAGAAGGATCAGACATTTGAGGCCTTCCTCAGCTGTATAATACGTTTAAGGCTAGATGTTTGAGGCTAGTCTGAGCTATATGAGACCCTGGTTTGTTTGTGTTTGGAGCAGGAACTGAGGTGTGGGGGCACCATCTCACTTTTGTAGCCTTGGCTGGCCTGGACTTCCTAAGTAACTACCTACTTCTGCCTCTCCTGGGCTGGATTTAATGGTGTTGACCACCAGACCCAGCAAGACCCTATCTTTGAAAAACAAACAAACAAACAAGCAAACAAAACTACTTCTCCATCTGTCATTTCATCTGCAATCTGGGACCAAGTTCTTCCTATGCTTCTAACCCCCAAGGTCTCTTACCCTGTCTGCCAAATGGGCCTCAGGCTCAGATTGTAGGAGAGGTTGCTTCCATGATGGCACATGAGAGATACAACGGCCTCTGTATTCAAAGGATACCATTAGTGATGGGCTCTTTGCCTCTGGATGGGTAAGTCTGTGGAAAGGATCTCAATATGGACCTAGGAACAGTGACTGGAAAAAAAATCAGAATTTTGGGTTAGTCACAGAAGTACTCGTCAGAGTCATAGACCTTCAGGAATTCAGGGAGCTTGAGAGATGTCCAGCCTAGGTTAACAATAAGTCAACACATGCCTTCCCCTAACCCATGGCTGTTTTGTCACTGGTTTTTCAGCTCCTTCCCAACCTGAGCCTGGCCTCAGAGCCATTATGTCTGTCCACACGAGATGGCAAAGTATCTATCCATCTAGATGCCATTCAGCCCCACTTCGTGACCTCTCAAATCCTCCATTTGTGCATCTGTCTGTCCTATGTCAGTGCTGCCTAGACTGCCAGGCATTGTCACCCAGAGCACCAAGAGCCATGTATGAGAAAGAATGCTTTTGGCTTGCTTTTTTAGGAGGTGCGACACTGAAGGCAGCAGGGTAAATTTGCTTGAGCTTTAAATGTAACTGGGGCTTTATCTTTGAGATGGGGAGAGTTGGGATTGGTTGCCAGTCATATTCCTGAGGAGAGATGTCAATCAGCTGCTGCTGAGACACAAGCTGTGCACTGATCTGGAGGAAGGCTCAGCTGCCAGCAGTACCTCGGACCTGCACACAAAAGACTGCCAAGCAGAGTGGCTTTTGATTCCTCCAGAGCGGTGGGAAGCAGAATTGCTTTTGTGCAATGGATGGAATGACTCAGCCTGCCTGTGATTACCCTTTCGCTTTCTGCCTTGCCTCTGAATCCAAGTTCACTTAATTGAGAGCTGTGTGGGCCCTAGCTCTCAACCCACCAGCAGCCTGCTCCCATTAGCACATCGGCACCCTCAGTCTTGCCTCTCACCTCCCACGCCCCCCACCCTTCCTCCTCCATCATTGCCTCTTTTTTTTTCCATTCATCTATTCACTCAGAAAGTATGTATTGAGCTCTGCACAGGGAGCCCCCCCAGGCATCTGGAGCTTGCAAACTGGGCTCACCTCCTTCCTCTCTAGCCTTGCTCCTCACTTCACCCCTACCCCTGCAGCAAATGGCTAGAGGGAGGTCAAGAACAAGGGCATAAACACTGGGAGGAGTCCTGGATAGGGAAAGCTGAATCAGGCAGAGGAAAGTAGGTGGTGTGTGTGTGGGGGGGTGTTGTCAAAGATAAGCCCAAGGAACATGTCCCTTAGCCCTTGAGAGATCTCTGTTGGAGAGCTGCCTGGAGGCCCATCTGGTACCACTGACAGGTGCCTGGGACTCGTGGGTCTGCAAGATTCAGCTGCCTTGCTACTGGAGGCAGAGGTGTTTCTGCTTAGGAGAAGATGCTGTGAACTCATCCCTGTTAGCAAGGGGGAAAGTGTAGGGAGAATCTGAAGGGTGTGTGTGTGTGTGTGTGTGTGTGTGTGTGTGTGTGTACTGGTGTATATGTGTGAGTATGCTTGCAGAGGCCAAAGATTGACACTGGGTGTCTTTCTCCATTGATGTCTACTTTATTTATTGATGAAGGGTCTCTCGGTAAACCTGGAGCTAGCTAGTCAATCAGGCTGCTGATTCCTAACTCCATAACTTGCTTTTATGTGGCTTCTAGAGATCCAGACTCTGGTCCTCAACACTTGCACGGTAAATACTGTATCCGCTGAGCTATTTCCCCAGTGCCAGGACTCACTATTCTATCTTGAAGACATATGAATGTGGGATTCTTGCATCTTTCTGTGCTCCCTTCTGGCGTCACTTCTGGTTGGCAGTCACTGTATTAGTTTCCTTTCCCATTGTTGTGGCAAAGTACCTTGATAAGAAACCTCAGGAAGGAAGGAAGGAAGGGCTTACTTTGGAAGATTCATTGAGGCATCATGAAGCAATCCACATTCTTTCTAGTTACTTAAGGGATAGCGGGCCAGCTGGGTTGCATATCCAGATGGTGAAGAGGGACTGGGTTCCACTAACTGCTCTCCCTGGGCTGCATGTGAAGAGGGAAGTGTGGCGAGAATGTATATGAAAGGGAAACCATGGCATCAGGAACGTGAGACAGCTGTCATATTTCATCTGCAGGACTGGAGGAAGAGAAGGACAGTGCTAAAGCCTCACTTATTCTCTCCCTTCATATCGTCAGGGACTCTAGTCCATGACATTGCAACACCCACATAAACCAGGCTAGAACTGTCTTATACACATGCCCCTGGTCTTTCTCCTGAAGCCTGTTGAGTTTGCAGTCTTAGCCATCACAGTCTGCCAGTGGTTTTTGTTTTGTTTTGTTTTTTCTGTCTTAATTTTGGTCAACATGCATCTATGTCATTTTCTTCAATGCTAGTGATGGAGTTACTCTCAGCTGTAGTTATCTGATGCTCAAGGAAATGGAGATTCTTATTGATACCGATTCTTATACCAGATGGGAGTGGGCCCATCTATCTGTGGTCCTTTGTTGAGAGCAGGTAAGGTACGTACCAATATGGGGCCTGATGAACAGAGCTGAAAGATTTCTTCCTGTGTACCTACAGCCCTGCCAGTCAGGAACAACAGTGGGCAAAGTCCAGACACTGAAATGAGGAGCAGAGAGGGGAAGTGAGGCAGAACCCAAATCAGCTCAGATTCTCTAACTTCCAGTGGAGCATCCATCTATCCATGGTGGGGCTCCTCACAGAGAACGGCCATCCTTTGCACTGGACTGTGAGACAAAGGAAAGTGTTAAAGGGCCAGAAACAGTGACCCGGACAGACAGCCTGTTCTGCCAGTGTCGGAGAGATGGGGCGGACAACTACCGACTGACATTTACCTCCTACACGAAATCATATAAAAGCATTCCTATACTAGGGCCAGCAGGGCCCTGGCTCTAAGCATCTTGGCCTTTCAGCTAAATCTGTGTTGCTGGTTAAACTCCTACTAGAGTCTGTCTGTGTACTTAGCATCTCTGGAAACAGATCCTGGAAACAGATTCCCCCAGCTTGTATTTCTTTGTCTTAGCCACAGACTTTGAACAGGACTACTGTGGGATGGTAGAGGGTAAATTCACTTCTCTCTGTGGTGATCAGTGTATTCAGACATCTGCTTAGAATAGGAAGATGAGCAATGAGCCAAGCCAGGCAGGGATTTCAGCTTCCCTTGTAGAGGAAATGGGTAAGAGTAGATGCTAGCTCTTCAGGAAGACTTTGCTTTCCATCGCCCTTGCCCATGGTCTGTCTCAAGGGACTGTGTTTGTGAATGAGTTCAGTAGAATAATTCCTAATCTAGGAAAACTAAGGACATGATTCCAATAGCCAAGATTAGAACCTTCTCACGGAGGGATGGAAGGTGTGGGACATAGCTCTTACCCTATCCAGAAGCTGCCAGCCATACCTGGAGACAGGACTCACAGGAGCAATCCCACATATACCCACTCCCACATATTCATAATGAAACACGCTCAAGCTCACACACCCATGTTCTCTCTCCCAAACTCATATATTCTTGTACATACACACTTGCCTCCATACTCATACAGTCAGGCTTGCACAAACACATGTTAGTACACGCACTCATGCACACAGTCACATACAGTGTTGCTCACAACCACACACTTGCTCACTGACAGATGTGTTCACGTTTTCGCATATACTCACCGTCTCACACCCATATATGCTCTCATACACCACACACACAAACACACACACACCCAGTCCATATGTCACCCACAGAGAGCAGTTAGAGCTAGTCTATGACTGGCCCCTTCTATAAATGAAGCCCAGGTGGTCTTGTCCTATTAGTATCTAAAAACTGGGTTTCCAACCTGGGATTTGAGGTGTGATCTGGTATATTCCCTTCACACTGGAGCCTCAGTATAGTGTCTAGATCATGAAACATTTAGGCATAGTATGTAAAAAGGTCCTCCTTATAGAAGGTCTCATGGACATGGTATTTGTCCTTCATGGCTGCTGCAGAGTTGCAGAGTATTCTACTAAAGCTTCTTCATGCTCAGGGTCCTCCTACCCCCTCCACAAGGATGGCTTCTCTTAAGAATAACCACAGCTACAGACCCTGCCCTGCCTTAAAGTGACAGACCCTTCTGGCCTTGCCTTGGGGTTTTGTGTATTTTCCTGCATTCCTTCTTGGCTAATAAGTACCAGTTGCCCTGGAGGGACTCAGCTAAGGCAAGGGCCTCTAAAACCTAGACAGCTTTCAAGACCTCATTAGAGTAAAACTTAGAAGAACTCTCATGTATGTGTCAAAGTTGTCACAGATAGGAGATGTTTGGCACAATGGCTGGGTGTGAACAGAGCACTGCAGTGTGAACAGCTAGGAGATGCTAGCCCTATGTGAGTAACGGAACATTTGTATAAGAACCACATAGCATTCAGACAGAGTATGTTAAAATGTTTTATGATGCAAACATGTTCCTGTGAAATTCATGGGATTGGCTTCCTTTGGGGAGAGAGCTTAGGGTAAGGCATTGGGGAAAATGTGGAATGGGAGCTCAACTCTGTCCTGTTTTATTTCTGAAATCAACATAACAGCATTTTAACAATTGTCAAAACTTCATGGAGTGCTTGAGTTAGGTTTTTTTTTTCTTTTTAATTTTAATATTTATTTTCTGAGCTGGGTGTTGGCAGCGGCAGCACACGCCTTGGATTCCAGCATTCAGGAAGCAGAGGAAGGTGAATCTGAGTTCAAGGCCAGCTTGAACTACTGAGAGAGTTCCAAGACAGCCAGGGCTGCGCAGAGAAACCCTGTCTCAGAAAAACAAAAAATAAAACAAACAACAACAAAAGATTTATTTCCCATGAATGAGTTGCCTGTGTGTGAGTGTGTGCATGTGTCCGTGCATGCAAGCGTGTGTGTGTGTGTGTGCGCGCGTGTGCGTGCGTGCGTGTGTGCGTGTGTGTGTGTGTGTGTGTGTGTGTGTGTGTGTGTGTGTGTGTTGTGTACTTTGTGCTCCCCTGGTGCTCTCAGAGGTCAGAAGAAGGTGCTGGATCCCCCAGAGCTAAAGTTACAGATTGCTATGAACCACAATGTGGGTTCTGGGAACTCAGTCAGGTCTTTTGTTAGTCTTTCTATCCCCTTGGGTTAATTTTATAAGAGTTTCAGCTTTTAAAAAGCTGTGTTAAAGTTAGAATGAAACACAAGAATAAGGGGGCATAGTGGACTGCCAGGCACCAAACCAGCCAGCTTGAGACATAGTACCCGGGCACTGGGGGCCTCTCCATCCAAACACTCGGTGGCCCCAACCCTTTTTATTTTCCTAAGATAGGGCCTTGCTGTGTAGACCAGGCTGGTTCCAACTAATTACCCTCTTCTCTCAGTCTCCTAAGGAGTACCCCACCATGCCTGGTTTTGGCATTCCTTTGGAAGTCAGTCTCAAACATGCCCACATGTTGGGAACTCAGGCGGCTGGGCCTGAAGTGGTGAGGGAACTGAGGTTGTGCCAATTGCTTCTGTCTCCCATAATTCCAGTCCCCAGAGGGAAGCAGCAAAGTCAAGTCCATAATCCAAGGCCAAACTTTCTCCCCAACGTTCTTTCCCCTGACCCCCTTCCCTTCTCCTGCTTGCTCTGGCCCTTTCACGCTCCAGCCCAAAGGTTTTGTTTTTTTAAATTTACTTATTATATGTAAGTACACTTGTCTTCGGACACCTCATAAGAGGGCATCAGATCTCATTGTGGATGGTTGTGAACCACCATGTGGTTGCTGGGATTTGAACTCATGACTTCCAGAAGAGCAGTCAGTGTTCTTAGCTGCTGAGCCATCTCACCAGCCCTTCCCCAAAGTTCTTACTGGAGCACCCAGAACTGGATATAGTCATGTATTTAAACTAAGCCAATCAAGGGTTCGGGCTTTAGTGGCAAAGGAACACTCAGAAGACATAGCCAGGAGGTATTTTTCTGACGAGGGGACAGTAATTCTTATTACATTCTCAAGAAGCCTAAAAACACAAAAGTGAATCAAATTCAGCCTCATGTTATAATTGGAAACTGACCCAGGGAAGACCAATGGCTCTGTGCTCGTGATGGTTTTGTACTATGGTCTCTGCCTGTTCCAAGCTTGGATTGATTCAGGAGCGTGGGACCTCATTGTGGGGTCTGTGTGGGACCCCATGTGTGGGGACTTCTCACACAGTATCTTTGACAACTGTTGCTGAAAACTGCAAGAGGGTTTGTGGTGTGGCTGTGAGTGTCAGAGCAGAAGCCAATTTGTCCTTACCTACCTCACCCCCTCCAGGCAAGACCCGTCCCACAGAAGAGTGGGTAGCTGTGGGAAGGAGAGAACTAAGTGGGCAGCTAGGGCCTGCTCATCCTGAGCTTGGCCCTGGCTTCCCTGCCTGTTGGGGAGAGGAAAAGGATACGGATGCACAGAACCTTTCCCCTGAGCCTGCCGCCTGTGTGTGTTACGGGCTAGGGCCAACAGCCTTACTCCGTGGGAAGGAAGTTGTTTTGGAGTTCAGTCTCCTTTCAACACCATACCTCTCCTTCCACTTCCTGGAAGGGGATAAACAGGAACGGATCTCATCTGCTTCTGCCCTGATTTCCTTCAGATGGGAGAGAGCAGAACAAGAGTGGAGAAGGAGCAGCAGAGGTATCTCACCCCTGTTCTCATCTAAGGGTCAGAAGTGTGTGATGTGTTAATAAGAGATAAAGAGAGGGGTGGATGTGTAGTCAGGTATGGGGGTAGGGGGTGTCTCAGAGGGCCCATGCCAAGGCATCCCTTCCCCCTGAGGGACCAGCTACACGATGGTATAGTATAGAACAGAGTTTATTCAGGGCATGAGGAGGGGAGTAGAGGCAGAGAAAGGCAGAGAGAGGGGGAGTAGAGAAGTAGAGGCCAGCCATGAACATATAGAGAGAGAGGGGGTAAGGAAGGAGGGGAAGCAAGAGAGCAAGAGAGAGAGAGGAGGGGCAAGTAGCCCCTTTTATAGTGGGCCGGCCTACCTGGCTGTTGCCAGGTAACTGTGGGGTGGAGTTTAGACAGAATGCTAACAGTGAGGGCTTTGGTCATCCAGACCTTTTCCTGTACTGGTGTAATGAGACTCAGTGCAGGCTAGGGCTGAAGGAGGGTAAAGTCTGCTGCTAGCAGGAACTCATCTATGACATTCCTAGGAGCTCTCGCGGCCTAGGCTACCTACCACATTTAGAGAGGCTTCTTCCCTCTTCTTTTCCCCCTCCCAAGTCTCTTAAGGTCTTTCTGGCCCCTGCTTTTCCTCTTGGCCAGTGAAGACTTGTTTTGAGGGCTTTGGAATGTGCATCTTTGCCCTGTCCTTGCAGGGGAGAGAGGTGGCAAGTCTGATGGGGGTGAATTACAACCACATTTGCCAGAATGCTCTCTGAGTCGACAGTAGAACAAGTCTAGACATTTAGAGGAGAAATAAACTTGCTTTCAAGTGAATCCAAGAGTAACTTTGAACTTTACAGCTCCCTGAGTGATAAGACCTAAGGGTGATATACAGAATATACAGGCTAAAGGCAGGACTGCTGTTCTTGGGACCAAAAGTGGCCGTCCTTTGTCCACCCATCCCCTTTATGCCCAATGTTCTTTGTCTTCTTTCAATTCTGGGTACCCAGCACAAAACTTGTGCACAGTGGGTCACCCAGGCTGCCACCCAGAGTGCCTGGAACTGTCTTGGTATTTGTACATAAAGGAATTGCAGTTGTGGCTGGAGGCTCCAGTGCTCACTCACTTTCTCCTTTAGTTTCTTTTTTTTTCTTTTGGTTTTTTGAGACAGGGTTTCTCTGTGTATCCTGGCTGTCCTGGAACTCATTCGGTAGACCAGGCTGGCCTCGAACTCAGAAATCCAGCTGCCTCTGCCTCCCAAGTGCTGGGATTAAAGGCGTGCACCACCACCGCCCGGCTTTAGTTTCTTTCTCAACCCCAGAGATTCACCTTGGTCACTGGGACAGGAACCAAACATCTCTGAGTCTACATTCCCAGCAGCACGTGGTAGCATGGTTTTTGTTTATCTATCAGATGATGGCGTGCAGACCTAAGGTTCATTGCTCAGTGGTGAGCTGACTGACCAAGCTCTCTG
This sequence comes from Rhabdomys pumilio, assembly GCA_030674055.1. Lineage (NCBI taxonomy): Eukaryota > Metazoa > Chordata > Mammalia > Rodentia > Muridae > Rhabdomys > Rhabdomys pumilio. The sequence goes on from JANHMN010000015.1 coordinate 55,667,333, forward strand.
AGTTTTGTTTTGGGAGTCACAGATACAAAGTATTTGTCACTGAATTCAAATTCTGGCAGAGATATGTGCCATAGACTACATTTTTAAAATATGAGTGTTACAGGCTAAAGCAACTATTAGAAAATAATGTAAAGTGTGGAAAGTAAGTGGATGGGTTCTAGAAGCCGACGAGGGGTTGTGCTTCCCTAAGGTAACAGATGAGCTGAGAAGAAAAGACAAGTGTGACTTACATGGAGCCGGGGAGCCAGTGAACAGGCCCTAAGTGTTCAAAGCCACTTGTGCTCAGTGCACAGAGAGAAGCAGTGGGGCTGCTTCTGTGGATGTCAGTAAAAGATGCAGGATGTGGAGACTATGGGGAGCCTGGAAGGGTTGGCATTGTACACGTATAGTGTTTGTGATGTGTGTCCACAGACAAATGGAGCAAAGCATTGGGCCACTCACCTTGATTCAAGAGCCAGGGGAGAGGCAGGCATAGCAGAGCCATAAGGAAGTTTGTTCAGAATGTTTATCACTTACCCTCCTTGCTGCTGCACTAGATACCCTGACAGGAGCTACTTAAGGGAGTTCGAGAGGGTCACAGCCTATTGAGGCAAGAAGGCATGGTGACCAGAGTATGTAGTGGGGCTCTTCACATCTTTGGAGTTTTGTTGTTGGTTTTTGTTTGTTTGTTTTTATTTTTTAGCATGTGTGTGTGTGTGTGTGTGTGTGTGTGTGTGTGTGTGTGTGTGTGTCCTGTGTGTGTGTATGTATATTTGTGTGTTCACATGTATATGGGCACACTTGCATGTAAGTGCTCATGTATCCATATGTGTAAGGAGACTAAAAGTTGGTATCTTGTGTCCTTCTTGATTCAAGCTCTCTCCCTGTCTATATTGAAACAAGGTCTCTAACTTGAACCTTGGGCTTGTTGATTCTAGTCAGGTTGCTCTGAGGATCTTCCTGAGTACTAAAATTACAGGTGGCTCACCGTGCCCGCCCTATATTTACATGGATTCCGAGATTCTGAATTCTATGATGACTAGCCCAAAGCCTCTTTCACCCATGCACATGATGCTGCCACGATTCATTTGGGCATTCTGTGGCTCCTTCAGGATCAGTGCCCTAATTTAAAGCAGATGAAAGAACACGGGTCTCTTCTGCATTGTGTGTCTTAGGGAGCTGGTTGTCACTTTCCCCTGGATTCAACCTCATGTCTTCTGACTGAGAAATACATCTTCCTCCTCAGCCCCACTACCTTTTGGAAATGAGTGATTTTGCCAAATCCCATGTGTGTGTGTGTGTGTATGTGTGTGAGTGTGTGTGTGAGAGTGTGTGTGTGAGAGTGTGTGTGTGTGTGTGTGAGTGTGTGTGTGAGAGTGTGTGAGTGTGTGTGTGAGTGTGTGTGTGTGAGTGTGTGTGTGAGTGTGTGTGTGTGAGTGTGTGTGTGAGTGTGTGTGTGAGTGTGTGAGTGTGTGTGTGAGTGTGTGTGTAAGTGTGTGAGTGTGTGTGTGTGAGTGTGTGTGTGTGAGTGTGTGTGTGTGTGAGTGTGTGTGTGTGTGTGCACGCAGCACTGTTCTGCTGTCGACTTATTGCTATTTGAAGCATTGATTACAAAGAGAGATCCCTGTTACTTTTAATTTTTTTTAAATATTTATTTTAGTTATTGTGCAAAGCTGAGGTGAGGTTCATAAATAGTTTACTTGGAAAATCATGGCTAGCAGTGGCATAAGTGAGGACCCAAAACCAAGCTGATCATGTCCTTTTCGAAGTTCAAGGTCACAATTACTCCTGCCCCTTTCTTCCCTTGAGCCCTGTTCCACCTTTATTCCCACCACTCCAGCACTCTTGTCAAGGTGACTGCATCGATTGTCTAACTCTCATTTGCAAACTTACTTAAGCAGTAAGCTTAAGACCACAAGCTTCTGCATGAATACGTTTCCTTCCTCACTATTGATTTTCTTGCTCTTTCTCTCAGCTTCCTGCCTGCTTGCTCCTTGAACTCATTCTCAGACTCATCTTCCTGCAATTGCATCTCCTTTATCAGCTATCTCTACCGAGTAGCATCCTTGCCTGTGAATTTGAAGCTCCAGTGCCTCCCTCACAGCCTACCGCCTACTCCATCAAGCGAGGTGCCCAATGAGCTTTCCAAATGTGCATCTTAAACCAAACCTTTGTTCTTCAGCTCAGCTCACCTTCAGATGCTCAGCTTGTGATCTTTCTTGTTTTCAGTGAGTGACAAATCCTTGCTTCTGGCTGCTCCATAAACTCATTAACATTAAAAAAAAATTCTAATTCTTGAAGTTATTTGCTTTTTTTCTTTTTCTCTTCATTTTTTTTTCGTGTGTGTGTGTGTGTGTGTGTGTGTGTGTGTGTGTGTGTGTTCGCACACATGCATGCTAGGGATAGAACCCAGGTTTTTGTGCTTGCTAGGTAACTGCCCTACTGTTTATGGAATCTTGAATAAAAACCTGGGCTCTGGAAATTCCAGTAAGCTAGGCTCTCTCCTCATGCATCCTCAGTATACCAATTAAAGAGACCAGCACTAGTGAAAGCAATCAGAAAGGAGTTTTATTTAGTGTGGACATGCTGAAAGGAGGAATGCATGACGAGCGAGTGGCACTCCTTTCCCAAGTCTATCTTCCGAGTGGTTTGAGGTTTGACTAGAGGGCTAGGGGTATACATAATTAAGCAGTCCTGGTAAAAGGTGTGGGCCTGTCCGTTATGGACAGTCTCTTGTGTAGAGTGCTCCAGTAAGTTGATCCCCCTGTCCCCGCTACTAAGATTCCCAGGGAAATTTTAATTGTTGGGATTCTTTGTTTCCGTGGCTCTCAGAATACGATCTCTGTTGCCAAGGCAGTCACATCATCAGTGAGCTACATCCTCCAGCCTCCCAGAGCCCCCAGAACCCTTCTTGCCTTCTCTTTCTCACACTCATCTTACCAAATCCATTAGCAAATCCCATCAGACCAGCCTTCAAAGTACATCTAAAACAGTTCCCAGATACTCCCAGCCCAACTGAATTAGTCACTCAAACAGCTGAGCCCCTCAGCAGCCTGCTTACCCAGCTGCCGTGGTAGGCTTCCATGGCACGTGAGATGAAGTCACCCCTTGCTTACCCCACTGACACTCCACCTTTCTGTCTCAGTCAAGCTAAAAGCCTTGCATTTGCCCAAGTTCCCTGCTCCCTGGTACTAACCTGCAGGCTCTCTCCCTACTGCTACTTCTTCAGCCTACTCTGCCAACCGGGTGGCTCTCCTGTCTCTACGGTGATGTCCCAGCTGGTCCGGGTGACTCTCCTGTCTCTACGGTGATGTCCCAGTTGGTCCCAGGGAGCACACCTCAAGCACTTTGTACCTGCTGCTTCTTGAAACTACTTCTCAGATTCCCAGGGCTTGCTTCTCAGTTTCTGAAGATCTTGTCTAATGCGACTCTGACATTATTGTTGCTATGACAGAGGACCATGAACAAGATAATTGATAAAGAATATAGGCATATCAAGCTCACAGTTTGAAGCCTAAGAAGTCCAAGAAGGGTAGGACATTCACATCTGTCAAGTCTTTCTTGCTGTCAAGAGGAGTGTTTTTGAGGTCACTCCCCCCAAGGTGGAGTGTACCGGGCAGCACATTCCAGATAGAGCAAGGGTCCAATTGTGTCTCTTTCTTGCTCCTGATCCTCCTGCTCCCCATCTTCCTCCCTGTTCCCTGTCTCCTTTTCTAAGAAGACAGGTTCTTACTATAACGTGGCCTAGCTTTTTCCAGTCTTTAATTTGACACACGCCTAGCCCTGAACTCTCCATCCTCCATCTCTACCCTCCAAATGCTGGGATTATAGCTCTTGTGTTATCACACCTGGAGTTCCTTCCTCTTACCACCAATGCCATCATTAGGCCCCTGCATCAAGATTTCATCTAATCCTAGTGAGTTCAAATCACATCCCCAAACACCATGACCAAATGACACTAGAGATTGAGTTTGTAATATGTAAGTACTGAAGGGTGCATCTGAACTCTGGCACTCCCTGGGCATAGAGTCTCAAGCTCCCTACATAAGCATCCTGACTTCTTGACACAGTACTTAGCATAGTACTTGAAATGGGGCCTGTAGATTGGGTATGGGCTATCTACCCATATGACACTACAAAGGAGTCCCACAGTCACGCAATACCCCAGTTTCCACTGTATACCCAATACATAGGACAATGCTTCACTCTCACCTGCTCATATCATCAGAATAATGATAGACTCATAGAAGAGGCAGAACTAGCATTTGATGTGCACCTCCTTACCATCCAGGTTTCACGATAGGAATAGCACTCCTGAAATCATCACTGTGACAGTGCTGTGCCTGAATCTGTGACCTCTCTGTGTCTCTTCCCAGGTCCATGGCTCCCCTAGGCTCTGAGAAGCTTTTGCTCTGACCACAGTCCCCTGGCTGAGCCAGGACTTCATTTTGCTGCTGTCGTCTCTCCAGGCCCCTCTTGTACCCTGCAGGCCCTTGGTTACGCGTCACCATGGGCAGTGTGAGCAGCCTTATCTCGGGCCACGGTTTCCACAGCAAGCACTGCCGCGCTTCACAGTACAAGCTTCGCAAATCCTCCCACCTCAAGAAGCTCAATCGGTACTCAGACGGGCTGCTGAGGTTTGGCTTCTCCCAGGACTCGGGGCGTGGCAAGTCCAGCTCCAAAATGGGAAAAAGTGAAGACTTCTTCTACATCAAAGTCAGCCAGAAGGCCCGGGGATCCCATCGCCCGGACTACACAGCCCTGTCCAGTGGGGACATGGGGGGCCAGACCGGAGTAGATTTTGATCCAGCCACCCCACCAAAGCTCATGCCCTTCTCCAGTCAACTGGAAATGGTAAGTGAGGTTCTTTGACAGAGGTGTTTGGGTAGAAAAGGGGAGGGGAATTACAACAGGATGAGAGGCAGTACGGATGAGTACACTGTTGCCCAAGTGTCTTGATCTCCACGAGGCCCCATCAGTACTGGTGAGAGCGAAAGTACTTGGTCTCACAGCAGAAATCAAAAGTCTACCCCCTAAACCAGAAATCTTAGGTTTTCACTGCAGCAAAGGGCAGAGGGGAAATCCAAGCCTTTCTGGGCTCTACTGGGACATAGCCTGCATGGTTCAGGTAGGCCAGATGACAGCAAGTTCACAGGGCAGGGGAGAAGAGAGGCTCTGTTATCACTTGGAAGACTGAACAGGAAGATGAGAGTGCTCTCTAGGGACCTCACAGAAGTAAGTGGTCTCACTTGTGCCCTACCTGTGGTTTCTAGTGCCCTTGGCTAGAGAAGGGCTCTGGGATTTTGTTCTTATGAAATGAGGAAGGATGCCCACAAGAAGTTACTAGTACTCAGAAATCTAGCTCCTCTAACAGTTCAGGCCTCTTAAGCCTCATTATTACTGCACACTGGAAACAGTTCCCCCATTCAGTCTCCATGCTCATTCTGTGGCAGTCAGTGGCTTTAAAGCACAGGTTAAACACCACTTACCTGAGATGCTTGGGAATGGGAGTGCCAGAGGTGGTTGTCTTTCAGATTATGAAATATTTGCACCGACATAATGAGGTCTCTAATAGCAACAATCATTCATGCTTTGTATATACCTCACTCACAAAGGCAGACAATGATGATATAATGTTTTAAATAATTTATACATAAAACAAAATCTCCTAATGTATGGATTTTTCCACTCTTAGCATCTTGTCTGGACTCCAACACTTGCAGATTCTGGAGCATTTCAGATCTGAGATTTTTAGGACCAGGAATGCTCAACCTAGAAGAGGAAAGATGCCCGTGTTTGTGCAAAGCTTTCTAAACAAAGGCTTTGTGAAAGGCAGAGTTGTCCACTGAGGGAAATTGCAAGTTTCAGGATTGCTATTCCAAATCTGAACTAGAAGCCGTTAGTGGCTTACAGTCTGGTGCTAGGCTCAATGGGAGGGGTGGAGGGCAAGAGAGTGATCGGCTTATATAGTCTGCTGTCCTTACCGCACCATACCTTAGTCCCCGTCTAACCTCTCTAGAGGGCTGGGACCAGTGGCCGTGATTGTTATTAGCACAGTGCCTAGAATATCACCGAAGGCTTTCTTGGTACAGAGGGGTGTGTGTGTGTCTGTCTGTCTGTGTGTGTGTGAGAGAGAGAGAGACAGAGACAGACAGACAGACAGACACAAAGTCTCACTATGTAGCCCTGGCTGCCTGGAGCTTATGATATAGACCAAGGTGGCCCAAAACTCACAGAAATCTGCCTGCCTCTGCCTTTCAAGTTATGTGACTATAAAGGGATGTGCCATCAAATCTAGCCTTAAGAGTCTTGTCATTGTCATCAGCATCTCCTTCTTCTCCTTCTTCTTCTTAAAAAGATTTATTTCTATTTTATGAGTATGAGTTCTTGCCTACATGAATATATGTATACCAGGTGTGTTCCTGGTACCCACAGAGGCCAGAGAGTGTCAGATCCCCTAGAACTAGAGTTACAGAATGGTTGTGTGCCATCCTGTGAGTGTGGAGAATAGGAGAATAGCACCTAGGTCCTCTAGCAGAGCACCCAATGCCTTTAACCACTGCCTCCAGCTCCCTCAGAGGGTTTCTTAAGAATGGTGGACTGAGGTAGGTGAAATAGGTCAGCAGTCGAGAGCTTGCCACCTAGCCCGAAAGCTGGACAGCCTGACTTCCACATGGTGGTGGGAGAGGACTCCTGTAAGATGTTCTCATCTCCGTGTGGATCCTGTGGCATGTGTATATGCACACACGTATATACACCCATACTCACATGTACATATATACTCAGCCAGTCCAGAGCAACTGACACGGTTTGCTATCAACCAAGAAAGGTTTCACTTGTGCTCCAAGCTCAGGTAGGCTCATGAGGGTCGCACACCCACAGTGGGAAAAGGTATGGCGAGTGTGGAAGAGACACTCAAGTCTGTGTGCTCCTTTGCTTCCCCAGAGTTCAGACAAGGGGGCAGTGAGACCCACTGCCTTCAAGCCTGTGCTGCCACGGTCAGGAGCCATCCTCCATTCTTCACCTGAGAGTACCAGCCATCAGCTTCATCCCATGCCTCCAGATAAGCCCAAGGATCAGGAGCTGAAGCCAGGCCTGTGCTCCGGGGCACTGTCTGACTCAGGCCGGAACTCCATGTCTAGCCTGCCCACGCATAGCACCACGAGCAGCTACCAGTTGGACCCTCTGGTCACCCCCGTGGGGCCTACCAGCCGTTTTGGGGGTTCGGCTCACAACATCACACAAGGCGTCATCCTTCAGGACAGTAATATGATGAGCCTGAAGGCCCTGTCGTTCTCTGATGGCGGCAGCAAGCTGGCTCACCCCGGCAAAGTAGATAAGGGCTCCTCCTGTGTGCGTTCCCCACTCTCCACGGATGAGTGCACCATCCAGGAGCTGGAGCAGAAGCTGCTGCAGAGGGAGACTGCACTGCAGAAGCTACAGCGCAGTTTCGATGAGAAGGAGTTTGCCTCTGGCCAGACCTTCGAGGAGCGGCCGCGGCGGACTAGAGACGAACTGGAGTGCCTGGAACCTAAGAGTAAGCTGAAGCCAGCCTCACAGAAGAGCCAGCGCACACAGCAGGTGCTCCAGCTGCAGGTGTTGCAGTTGCAGCAGGAGAAACGGCAGCTGAGGCAGGAGCTAGAGAGCCTAATGAAGGAGCAGGACCTGCTGGAGACCAAGCTGAGGTCCTATGAGCGGGAGAAAACCAACTTCGCCCCTGCACTGGAGGAGACCCAATGGGAGGTAAGACAGTGGGAGGTAATGTCCTGCCAGGGCTTTGCCGATACCCACCACATCCATGCTGGCAAAGCAGTATCAACGCTGAGTGCTCAGGCGAATGCAGCCAAGGAAGGGACTCCCGAGTGGACTAGCATGGGGATGCTGAGTCAGCTCCGTTTCTCCCTCATTCCGCCATCATATCATCTTCATGGCCTTCAGTCATTGGACATAGTAGCCTAGTCTTTGTTGGGAAAGCCAAAACCCAGTCAAGGGAAGCTCGGCCAGGCTTCCTCACTTATGGGAGATACCTGTGTTTGTCTGGTCTGAGGACCCCAGAGAAGGATTAAGCCTATTTGGTGCTTTGGGGGAAAGAGTCCTAACTATGGCCATTAGTGGTAGGTCTCAGTGATGGAATTGCCCTTCTTTGCTGAGGTGTAAGTGGAGATTCTACTTGGTTGGCTGAAATTTAAACAAAGGAGAGGAAGAAAAAGGACAGACACCCCGTCACATTTTGGGGACAGGTTTTGCTGTTCTGTTTTTTTGATACTAAGGCTTAAAGCTAGGGCCTCACATTTGCTGGAAAAGCACTCCATCTTTTTCCCTGAGTAGCACCCCCACACACACACACACAGTCCTGTGGCCCGGCCTGGGCAGGCAGGTAGAGACATTAGTGCTGTCATTCACTCCAAAGACTTCTCTGTAAGGAGGGATGACAGTTGGATTAGCATCAGGTCTGGATGGGGTGGCTCACTATTAGTACCAAAGCCCGACTGCTTGGAGATTCCTGGCCTCACCCTATAAAATGACAAGTAGTCACAAGAAAGGTGAAGAAAAGAACCTTTTGTGCATCTCAGAGATAAGTTGTGAGTGTTGGCCTTGGTCATTCATCTTTATGGTTCAGTCTGGATATAGCCATGATCGTGTTTCCACCTTGGCTAGTCAGTGTTCTTAGCAAAACAACAGCAACAATAATGAAAGGGTAATAAATAATGACAGAAATATTGCTATAAACCCATTTAGTTTACAGAGACTTTAGAAAATGCTATGTTCTTCCGTCTAGTCCTTACAAGCATATTGTGATATAGGAATACTGCAGTTTTTCAGTTTAGAATTAAGGAAATTGACACATAGATTAGCTCTGATAGCTGCTTAAGTGAGTTTGCTGGCATCTTATACATATAAAATATAGATGCTAAGATTCAACTATAAGAATATGGACCAGAAGTTCACATTTTTTATTATTTATTGGGGGAGGGGACATGAACATGCTACAGCCCAAATGTGGAAGTCAGATGTCAACTTTTCAGAGTTGGTTCTTTCTTTCCACCAATGTGGGCTTCAGGGATGGAACTCATCAGGGTTGGAGACAAATATGTTTGCCCTGTGAGCCATTTCACCATCCCCAGAGTTTACATTTTTAATTGCTTGTCGTCTCCATGCTAATGTGTGCCTGTGTCACCTGGTTCACAAGTGATCCAATCTGGATTCAAAGCCTGTGCTTTAGTGGGACTCTGTCCTAACTTCCTCTACCAAACTAATGTAGGCTTGGTGTGTTACTCAAGCTGTTTTTGTTTGGTCATTGTAACAAAATACACAAGATATGCAGCTTACAACAAGAGTTTATTCTGCCTCACGATATTGGAGGTTTCACTTCAGGATCAATTGGCTAAGAGACCCTGTTGCTTTGGGCCTGTGATGAAGTAGAATATCATGGTAGAAGTATATGGCCATGCGAATGTCACCTCATGGCCAGGAAGCAAAGGTGAAAACAAAGGAAGTTCCAGAATCTGACAGTCCCCTTCAGGGGCCAATGACCAAAACACCTTCCACTAGGCCTAACTTCTCAGAGGTTCCACTACCTCTACCTGTCAGTGTTACCACACCGGAGAACTTTAACATCTGAGCTTTGTGAGACATTCAAGGTCTGTACTTGGCCTTGTCTAGAAGTTCTGGGCTCTAGCTATGCCTGACGGTGAGGCTAAGTGTTCCCCTCTACATTAGGAGTCAAGGGGAAGCTTTACTGGGAGATAAAAAGGGAAAATACAGGGTTTTGTGCCAAGATGTCTTCCTCCTCTTCTTCCTTTTTCTTCTTCTTCCTCTTCCTCATCCTCTTCCTCCTCCTCTTCTTCTTCCTTTCTCTTTTTCCTCTTCCTCTTCTTCCTCTTCCTTCTCTTCTTCCTCTTCCTCCCTCTCTTTCTCCTACTTCTCTTCTTCCTCTTCCTCATTCTCTTCCTCCTCATCCTCCTCTTCCTCTTCTTCTTCCTCCTCTTCCTCTTCCCCCTTCTTCCTCCTCCTCCTCCTTCTTCTCTTCCTCCTCTTCTTCCTCCTCTTTCTCCTCCTCTTCTTTTTCCTCCTCTTCTTTTCTTCTTCTTCTCTCTTTTGGTTTATTGTAGAGATCAAACCCAGGGCTTCATGCATATACTAGGTATGCATTTAAAAACAACAACAACAAACCAAACCTTTTTCTTACATACTTTCTTTCTCTTTTAGTCAGAAGCAGGAGGAGGTATCTGAGACAGGCTTGATATGTATAGGCTGGTATGTACTACCACTCCAAACCATATCATGACCCCAAGAAATGCTTATGGCCTCAGAGTGCCAAGGTCCCAGAGATGCAATGATCTGACCCAACTCTGGCCCAGCTTTGATGGCCAATGGCTGTTGAAGTGGTGAAGAGGCCAGGAAGGGAGGGAGGAAGGCCACAGTTCATTGTTTGCCAGATGGATACTGGACATGACCTTTGGATCAGGTTGTATGGCTAGCTTTTGGGGTACAATAGGACCAGATGAAATGGTCCTAACTCAGAGATGAATACAGGGGTAGATACATGTAGGGGTGAGGTTTGGGTGTTTGTTCCCTGAAGCCAGTATCCCTGGTATTAAAGGTCGGTGGTAAGACTGGGAGCAGAAGATAGAGTAAGCAGGTCAGTATTGAGTTGCATATAACCTTGAGTTTGGGCACAGACTGGCATGTGGAGCCTGAACTGGATATGAGGGAGGCACTTGGAAATGCATGCAAGGAAAACGGGTTGTCTACATGCAGAAGAACTGTGTTTGAGGTATCTTGTCAGGAGCAGCCTGAACCCTTTAGGAAATGGTGATGTCATCTTGGTTCGGATAGTGCCAATCACTTCTGGCATTGATTCTCACCCTTTCTCACCCCACCCTTGGCAGGTGTGCCAGAAGTCAGGTGAGATCTCTCTTCTGAAGCAGCAGCTCAAAGAGTCCCAAATAGAGGTGAACACTAAGGCCAGTGAGATCCTCAGTCTGAAGGCACAGCTGAAGGACACCCGGGGCAAGCTGGACGGAATGGAGCTGAAGACACAGGACTTAGAGAGTGCCCTGCGCACCAAGGGGCTGGAGCTGGAGGTCTGTGAGAACGAGCTGCAGCGCAAGAAGAATGAGGCGGAGCTGCTGAGAGAGAAGGTGAACCTTTTGGAGCAGGAGCTGCAGGAGCTGCGGGCCCAGGCTGTCCTGCATCGAGACGCGGCACCCCTGGGGCCTCTAGGGGTTGGGCTCACTTTCTCTGAGGACATCCCTGCTCTTCAGCGGGAGCTGGATCGACTGCGGGCTGAGCTGAAGGAGGAGAGGCAAGGCCATGACCAGATGTCCTCAGGATTCCAGCATGAGCGGTTGGTGTGGAAAGAAGAGAAGGAGAAAGTGATCCAGTACCAAAAGCAGCTGCAGCAGAGCTACTTGGCCATGTACCAGCGCAACCAGCGTCTAGAGAAGGCCCTGCAGCAGCTGGCCCGTGGCGATGTTGCGGGGGAACCCTTTGAAATTGACCTGGAGGGAGCGGACATTCCCTACGAGGATATCATAGCCACAGAGATCTGAGGGGCTGCCTAGGGATGGAGGGCTGGGGACTGGACCCCAAAAAGCAGGGAGGACTGAGCCTGTTCAAAGAGACATTTTGAGCCCCTCTGAGAGAAGCCAGCTTTGAGGCCCAGATGGTGGGTAGGGGTCACCACATAGCCTTTCCTCCCCTCCTGGCTTTTTCAGCCTAACTAACCCTGCTGCTTCTAAGACCTTGATCTCTAAACCCCAAGCTCTCCTAGGGATGTGCTCAGGGAGCTTTATGTGCTGGCTGAGGTTTCTCTCACCTTTGGTCTAATTCAAAGTAGTGAGAAAGACACTCCATCAGGAAAGAGGACAACTGCCATACAGGCCAAGTGGCCGCCCAAGAACAGAAACATTTTCCCTGTCATCTCTAAACCCCTACGATCCCCTGGGCATATTGGGATGCCTTTGGGAATAGAAAGAAGCCATGTGTAACCAGGAGCCTTGGACCCTGTCTTCATTATAACCTGTACTTCTGTCTGGGGAGGTGGAGGGGTTGTGTTGCCACGTGTTGAGCCAGCAGGTCATGGAGGAAGGGGTGGGTGGACAGTCTGGCATTGCAGAACCTTCATAGGTCTCCAGAGGTCTGGGTGGGAGGTGAAGGGAAAGAACCAAAGCAGACAGGGAGTCTTAAATGAGCTGCATAGTCCCTTTAACCCCAGTGGTCACTCTTTTTAAAGCCATAGACATTGGGGTCCCAGGTGGGTACAGGGAGATGACATGAGACATAGATTCCCAGCTGTACCAGGAGCTCCTCCTCAACAGCCAATATGGAATGTTTTTCTTTCCCGATCACCATGTTTTTGTTCGGATCCAGGATAGCCCATCCACTTAGTGTGCGTGGGAGCCGGACATTAGCCTCCGTGGCCTGTGGCCCAATTCAGCAGCAACTCCTCCCCTTATAGAATCTTCAGTGCTGTGAGTCTCCATAGATTGGGAAGGGTCACCAGTGTGCTAATAGGCTGCAGTCCAGGTAGGAGAGGTCCGGGGTGCATACAAAGAGCCTTATAAATATCCCAAGCCACCCACTCTTCTCCCTCCATGTGGTGATGCCCCATGTTGTAAGGATTCAGTCTAGAAAGCAGCATGTGAGCCTGTGGGAGCCTGGCCTTGTCTTTTGAAGACATCCAGATCTAGGGGCAGAGGGAAGTGCAGTTGCTTGGTTGAAGGAATTATCTTCTCTCGCCTTCCCCCTTCCGTTCTGCGTTTTCCAAAGCCAGCCAGATCAAGCAGGCAGCCAAGCTGCTCCATATTCTATTTTTGGCCCTTACCACAGCTGTTGTTGGTAGGGCACCCAGCCCTTGCTGGATTCCTGAGCCATGTGCTTGCCTGGTGGGTGGGGCCCAGGATATAGGAGATGTAAGGGAGGGTCTGTGTGCTTGGTAGTCCAGGAACTAACCAGAGTTCTACCTCCCTAATGCTGGTCCTTAAGAGTCCCTGGGTCCCAGGATCCCAGCCCTAGTGACCTTGTCTTCCCATGGGCTTTCTTCCCTTCCTAGTGTCTGCAGGCTAGGTGCCTCCCCTGTAGGTGACACTGCTTTCTGTTCCTCCGGTTAGGTTAGCCCTCGCTTACTACTGACTTTAAATGGCCCACTATTCTCTGGTCTACTATTGCCAATAGTCACGTGCTCATTTAAACCTGGAATCTACAGGCCAAAGATGACTCCCCCAGCTTGCAGGGCCATACCTTCCACTGATCACAGGTCATAGCCAATTTAAAAAGTCCATGGCCCCCAGTTCTTCGTTGTGTACCAGTCTGTGCCTTGTTTGAGTCCTTCCTATTGAAACTGTCCAACAGAGGGAAAGGAAGATGGGGATTAGCTGCCTCTCCCTAGATTGAAGGACTCCTTTCTCTGAAAGAACTGCTGTCCACTTCTAAGAAGCCAGAAGTCCACTGCTATGCCATGGAGTTCTTGTCCAGGAAGAAGCAGATACCGGGCTAGGGACAGGCCTGTGCTGTGTATCTGTGCAGGGCGCCTTCTACTCACAGGGGGTTCTGCCCATGTCACTGCCCAGTAGTCATGTCCTGGTCATCTTTGAGACTTCCACCTGGGAATTGTTCAACCTTTAAGATGGCAGATACCTGCCCAAGACTGCTATCAGCCTGAGGTCCCAAGGTAGCTCCAAGATGCAACTGTGCTCTTACCTAATATCCTTGCCTTCCTTTCCTTTTCTGTCCTAAAGCATCCTCATTATTTGTGGTCCATGCCCATGTTGGATGGCTAGATGGAACAGTGACTGAACAGGGACTCAGGTGTGCAGGTTCAGGACAGACAAGTAGCCTGCCGTGCTTGGTCTCTCAGATAGATACATACTGCTTCCCAGAGGTAGCTGGTTCCAGAATGTTGCTGCTTTCTGAAGGAAGAACAGCATCACCTCACAAGGGAGGGTCTTGTGGTGGGGTGTACCTCCTTGTTCAACTTTGTCCTTTTTAGGTACACTTGAGCTTTAGCATGGTAACTTTGGGGGGCGGGGGGCTTGGCATCACTCCTCTGAGGGACACTTGTTGACCCTCTTGTCCCTGGCTCCAGCTTGGGCTGTGTCTCAGGTAAGAGGGATGTCCAAGGGAAAGCCAGGCTGGACCAGAGATTTCTCTAGGACCTGAGATCTCCTCAGATGCCACATAACAGGCCCCAGTGCCCCTCAGTGGAGACTGCTTTCCCCTTTGAACACCGGAGCCCTCAGCGGGGGCTGGCTTCGGATGGACTGGCATTTGGAAGATTAAGTACATAGTTATTTTTCTCTTCCTTGTTTCTGGTTTGCTTTGCTCTTGATGGCTTCGTTTTGTTTTATTTTTGAAGTTCTTTGTTGGCTCTATAAACTATTTCTGCTAATTTTATGTTTTTATTTATGAATAAAGAATGCCGGTTCTCACGTCTTCACGGTCACTTTTGTCTCTTCAAGCTCATCTCTGCTCCTCTGCTGTGATGTGTCAGGCAGCTCCTGGGGTCTCTCCCTTTGGAACCAGAAAGCCAGTTTCCTTTGTGCCAGCTGGGGTGCTCCTCACTTGAGGAAGGCAGCTCTGTGACCTGAGGAACCCTGGAGGGAGAAGACCAGGGGCCAGTGACTTCAAAAGCATGTTCCTTCCCAACCCCAGCGGCTCCCCTCCTCCCTCCACCAGCTGCTAGCCTCCTGGCCAGTGCATATGGCTTTTTGGCAAGGGAGTAGAGTAACTATTGTCACTCCTCCAGGCCCCTAGGTGAGAGTGCTGTTAGTATAGCCACCATCTGTCCTGCCTGCCCCCCCACACACACACACTCCCCAGTTCACCTTGGTGGGCATTCCCTTTTTTTGAGTTCAAATCCTAAACCCCCAAGCTAGCCATTGTGATAACAAGGGAGAAGGATGCTCAAAGAGAATTAAAGGCCCGTAGGTATAAAACAATGCCTCTGGGGAAGGGAAGGTCAGTAGAGGCTGCTTTTAGGGAAAGTGGCCAGGATCTCTTCCTAGCCCCAGCTAGGACTGTGCTATTCATAATATGACATGACACTGGATGACTGGCCCCTCCTCTTCACTGGGGGAAGGCCCAGGGGGATTAGGCAGGAGAGACAAGCTGTCAACTTTAGCATAAGCTCACAAGTCTTGGCAGCTTCCACTTTAACATTCTTGGGAGCCCTGGGCTGCCATGTCAGAAACCTCTTACTCTGCTGGTTCAAGAATGTCGCTTATCCCAGCATCCCAGCTAGAACCCACCCAGGACCAGCCGAAGCCACATGACATGCATCAGGGATTTCTTTAAAGACCTGCCAGTATCCTGACCCCCAGAACCATGACACTTAAAATTAAAAAAAAAAAAAAAAGATTTATTTATTTTCATATACAAAAGCAGCACTCTGCCAAGGTTGCCTCACTACAGAGAGACAGCAAAGTGGGGAGCAATTTGTCTCCCCACACCACCTCCTCATCCCATTCTGATCCAAACAAGGGGGGGAGGAGGAAAGAGAGAGAACACTTCTGACAGCAAGCAACTCAGTCCTCAGCCTCCACCAGGCTGCGCAGACAGCACACAGTTGCAGCAGATATTTTTATCCAACTGTCTTAAAGTCTGTGCACACCATGTGTGAGGAGGGAGGCCGACCAGTCCGGGATCCTGAGCATCTGAGTATCTTCAGCTGCGTGTCTTTACTCAGTTAATTCTGGAAGGCCAGGCTGTTCCCAAGTTTCTCCCCAGCCCGAGTGTTGCCTGCCTCTCCTTCAGTGCTAGAATCAAAGGCATGTGCCACCATCCCCAGCACTCTCAGCTGGAGTTCAAGGTCAGCCTGCCTGCTCTACATAGCGAGGATGAGAGAGAGAGAGAGAGAGAGAGAGAGAGAGAGAGAGAGAGAGAGAGAGA
>JANHMN010000015.1:55686756-55734289 GCA_030674055.1 Rhabdomys pumilio
GTTTCCCTCCGGGTGGGGGGGGTGGGGGTGTGTGTGTGGGGGAAGGTCACTTTTAATAGTCACTAAAAGAGATGATGACTGCCTTTTGGCTGAGGCTGGAGGATAACCCAAGCTTCTCACTTGCTTTTGGGTCCTCGGTCAATTTTCCTTGTAAAGGACAGGTGACCCTGTTGATCCAGTCCTGTGGGCAAGCCACAGTTTCAGGCCTGCTCCCTTGCAAGGAAGGAGGGAAACAGAATGTCAAGGTCACTAAGTTTTCCTCCACCAACCCGTACTCATGGAAGTGGTCTGAAGTGCTTAGGTTTTCAGAGTCCTAAAAACACCACACCAGGCCTAAGATCTTGACCTGTCCTGCTGGGCGTTTCACCTCCACCATCCTAGAGGTACAAGCTACCATGTGAAGGCTCCTTGAGGATATTTGTCCAAGCCCTGACTCTGTAGACAGTGAAGAGAAGGCTCACTGTGGACGAAGCACCTCATACACTGGCAACCCCAACAGCATTGTCAGGCAGTCCCCAGCCCTCCTACCTTGTGGAGGCAAATGCTTTCCAGGAAAACGTTGGCTCTGGTGCCCACCTGGCTAGACCCCAAAGAATAACTTAGTAAGCAGAAGGGGCCACATCCATGCCAACTGGGCAGCTCTGAATGGCGGCTGGCGTCATAGAAAGACATGAGTTATAGAGAAAACCAAGTCAGGTCCGCAGTCCAAAGCCCTGCTTCTATTCCCAGCCATCTGGTCACTGAGGGAGTGGAGTCTTGGGCACAGTTCCACAGGACAGATTTGATGTGTCCTAGACGGGCAGGGTTGTTCCTTCTTATAGATTGCCAAGAGCACAGTCACATGAGAAAAAGAAAAACCCTGTTTTCAAATCACCCCTTGTACACAGACACTCCATGTGCACATATGTACACACACGATGCCGTCTTACGTTAATGTTGAAAACTGGAGTAGAAGATGAGGCAGTTATTTTAGCGTGTGTGTAGTGTTGAGTGTGGGTATGTGGGTGTGGGTTTGTGAACGCTCGTATGTGTATCAGTGACTTCTCCGTGCTGTGACCACAGTGACTCGTGAGAGAGTTTATTTGGACTTAGGATTGCAGAGGGTTAAAGTCCTTGATAGCAGGAAGCTGGGTGTAGGCATGGCGTCTAAAGAAGCAGTCAGAGAGATTACATTGTAAAGCACAAATACAAAGCAGAGGGATGGAAATGGCACAAGTCACTAACCTCTCAGATCCTTATCCCCAGTGATGTACTTCCTTCAGGGAGATGAAACCTCCCAAACCTCCCCAAACAGCACCACCAACCGGGAACTAAGTACATATATTTCTCAGACCACCACAGTAGGTATGTGTATAGGTGTAGATATGTAAGTGTGTGGGAATCAGTATGGATATCTCCATTGTGTGTGGATGCTTATGTGTGTGCATGTATGCCCATATATGGATGCGTATATATGTAGGTTAGTGAAAATGTGTATATATGCATGTGAACATAGATGGATATAGCGTGTGTGTAGAGTGTTGAGTGTGGGTATGTGGATGTGGGTTTGTGAACGATCGTATGTGTATCAGTGACTTCTCCGTGCTGTGACCTCAGTGACTCATGAGAGAGTTTATTTGGACTTAGGATTGCAGAGGGTTTAAGCACAAGTACAAAGAAATATATCTTCATGTATATGTGTGTCAGTGCGGATGTATACATATGTACATGGAGGTACGTAAGCTCGTACACGTGCATACACATATATGACTGTGGGTATAGATGTGTGGTTGTATATGTATGTATTCATGTGGATGTATACACATGTCTCAGGCTTTTTCCAGGATGCTCTGAAAAGCACAATAGCTGAGAAACAGATTCTTCCTCTGCCAGTTGCTGGCTGGGGTGGCCGTCACAGGCTATAAGAGACTTGTTTGGCAAGAACCTGCCAGATCACTGTGACCTTATGTATAGGGAGCTGGACCCCTTAAGTTTCAAGGGGTTTTCTCATAGTCTTCTGAGACTATCCAACTAATAATACAGCTCCCTGGCTGACTTCTGGTCTCCATCCCATTCTCTCTAGTGGCAATGGCTGATCACATGCTAGGTCAGCTTCCTGGGCAGACATGATGGAACACACTGAAGCACCCTCCAGACCTACACTCACATAGGTACACATCCACACCTACACACATGTATAGCTATATGCAAACACACGTCTAGCCTATCACATGTACACTCACACACATATACACATCCACACTGATTACTAGCCAGCTGGGCCTGGCTGTGTACGAACACTAGGGAGGATGGGCCAGTGAGCCAGGAGGCAGCTGTGCTCCTGGTTCCTGCTTCTGTCCATGCCTTGAGTTCCTGCCCGAATTTCCCACAGTGATGGGTTATGAGCTGGAAGAATGAGCTTACATAAACCCCAGGTTGCTTTAGTTATGGTGTTTATAACTAAGCAACAGAGAGCAAACTAGGGGTGAGCAGAACAGGAAGATGGGAAATTATGGTGATACAGGACAGGAAAGGAGGCTCACAGTCTAGTTGAAGCCTCCTGCCCATTGAGAAACAAGAATTCAAGCATAATCAATATTTGCTTAAGGCCCTACTCCCTTCCCCCTCTGTAAACCTGCAGTCCTCTAGACTGCACCAGAACCCCCCTTCACTGGAAAAGGACATGCCCGAACTCCCTTGTGCAACCCCAGTGGCTCCTGGTTTTATTTTGTCAGATTATAGTCCCGTTCCAGACATCCTAAGATACATATTTCTCAGTTTTGAAAAATAGAGATAAAGAAGGGCAGGATCACTCAGGAACCGCTGAACATTGGCATTCCAGGGTCAGTCCTCCATCCTCCATCCTCCATCCTGGATCCTGGTGAGCCACACCCACTGTGCCCATCTCATTCTCTCAGCCCTTCTCTCCCTGTAAACCCCTGTGCGCCTGACGGCTGTTAAAATGCACTCAGGAAACTAGTTCATCCTGACATTCTTGTCTACAGCAAAACCAAGGTACAGTCTTGTCTAAGTGGGGTCTTGAAAACGGACCTCCTCGGGCTGCTGACGGAGGAGTTGGTCACCCTGACCAAGATTCCTTAATTAGGCATACCTCTTGCATTTTATTTCAGTCTAAACCTCACAGTAACTGTTGGCATTTAGTCTAGGCTCCACCCCACAGTTACCTGGCAACAACCGGGTGTGCCTGACTCACTGCAAAAGGTGCTGCTTGCCCCCTCCTCTCTCTCCCCATTCCCCTCCCCGCCTCTCCAAGTGCTCATGGCTGGCCTCTCTTTACTCCTTTACTTTCTCTCTCCCTCTGCCTCTCCCCCTCCTCACTGTCTGTCGGTCTGTCTGTCTGTCTGTCTTCTACCCTCTCACTCCCCTCCCCATGCCTTGAATATTCTATTCTATACTATACCATCATGTGGCTGGTATTTCAGGGGGAAGGGATGCCTCAGTATGGGCCTGCTGAGACACCCCCTACCCCCATACCTTACTGCACCTCCAATAAACATATTCCTTCTCTCTTTTTTTTTTTTTTTTTTTTTTTATAAAACACAACAGTAATAAACTAAAAGGCAGAGTTAGAGGTCATTTGACCCCTTTGTCAGTTCTTCCCGACAGTGAATAAACCCCCTTTCTCAGCTTTTCAATATTACTTTTCTCTTCACTTGGTGTATTGGGAGGAGATGCCCAGTCTTACCTGTTGGGGCTGCCTGGGCTCAGGATTGTACTCTAAACCCTCTGGTAACAATACCAGCCATGTTGCCAGCTAGCTGACAGTGAGTGGGTCAGGATTTAGGACTGTCTAATATGTGTGTTCCATCCCTGCAAGGAGAATCCCAGCATCTGGGAAAGCAATTTAGGAAGTTGGAAGAGCTGAGGGCCTGGAGTGGGGCTGGGGACATTAACATATCCTTGGGTCCCCAACGCCTTTCATTTTGACTGCTGTTTCTTTTGCTGTATCACAGCACGTGCATTATCGGAGCCTCCCAGCTGAGGCACAAGGGTATGGGGAACCTATGTGGCAGAAGCTTCTCAAAAGAGTGTGTTTTCTGAAGTGGAGACCAAACTAGCAGCAGGCTCTGTTCTACAGGAGTCACAGCCATAAGGAAGAACACAGTTCTGGGTGTATCTAATTCCTTTTATGCTGATTCTCTTTGAAATTTCAAACACTATCTTAATACAAGAGGCTCCCAAATCAAATTGGTATTTGCTGAGGTGAGGCAGTGAGGGATGAGCTCCAGAATTCTGTCCTCAGAGTTAGCTGTCTGGCTAAGAAGACACAAATACGTGTAATTATAACACCCACTCCCCCACCCACCACTGCTCAGAGAAAGGGGAGAGGGAGGCTTCTGGAGCTGAGTGGAGGAGGGGAGCTGGCTCCAGCCCCGGTACCTTTTTCCATTTCATTACATGGCCTCAGGGCCCTGGGCAACCTTAATTACTGGAAGCTTCATTGTGTGTGTGGACTGGGTTGGGGTGGATGGAGGGGATGGGGAGTGGGTAGAGGAAGGAGAATCAGGCCCTGTTACTCCAACTAGCACCCTGGTAGAGTCATTTTCCAGTGAGGCACTAGAAACTGCCAAGAAATGGGTGTGTGGACACAGTCCCTAGTAGTCTGGGGACAGGGAGACCAAGGGTCACACCCTTGTTACCACTTGAGAGAAATAAACAGACTACTTAGTTACTTTTCGGGACTTTTTTCTCCCCCGGCCACCATATGTAACACAAACTAGGTTTCCCTGCCAATTGTTGGTTCTCTCAAGATTGTAGCTGCTAGGAATCTCAGATCAAGGCCTTGGTAGGGCCACATTTCCTCATAAAGCTGCTGGGGCATGGGGTGAGAATATCTCTCCTCCCTCTTCAGATCCCAGGCTGTCTCTTGTCTTGAGGCTTCAACGCTCTAAATTCCTCCCTGGCTTCAGTTCACATGGCTGTGGCCTCTTCATCTTAACCAATTACATCCAAAATGACCTTACTGTCAAATAAGGTCGCACTTCCGACATGTTTAGGGATTAGGACATCTGCATATCTTGGGGAAGGGGCACACAGAGTCCACACCCTAACAAGGGATGTGGAAAGGATCAAGACAGAGGCAGGCTTGTGGTACCCACCTTTATACATAGCATCTGAAGGGTAGACGCAGAAGGGTCTCTGTGATTGCCAGGGAAGCCTCGGCAACGTAGCAAGACTGTTTTTAAAAAGAAAAAAAGATAGGCAGTGTGAGATAGGTTCGCTGTGACTCTGTAAATGTCCAGATGGAAACAGACTGTAAAGAGAAAAACTGCTAGACAGGGGAGGGTCCCTGGGGATGTCTAGCCAGTGGGCATTAACTTCTAGGGGTTGTTTAAACCCGCCCCCGTGTTAGGAAGGGGGTGGGTAACTCACTCAAAGATTTTCCCCCAGAACAAGACAGGGTCCCCAGAGTGAGGCACTGGGGCCAGACCCCTTTGAAGTGCAAATTCAGGTCCCTAGTGCAGCCCGCCCCCGGAATAATCAGTGCCTCGCATCTGCTGCCCCGCAAGGTCCTTGCCGGAAGTGCGCCCTGCCAGCTGCTCTGTTCTCTGAGTGCCCCACTGGCTAAAGTCAAGTGATTGGAAGGATCGCGGCCCGAGGCAGAGCCGGGTAATCAGCACTTAGCAGGGAGAGGGAATTAGAAAACAGTGTGCTGGTGTGATCAGCGGCAGCTGCGGGCCCATTTTTGCATCTGCTTAGAAACCTGCTGTCCTGGCGGCGACCCCTGCTGCTGTGCCTGGGCTTTGGGAGGGAGCGTGGCCCTTTGTTTAATCGTAGCCTTCTGACAAGAGCCCTAGGGCATCTGGGCAGGGCGCAGAAAGGAGTGCGGAGTGGGGGCAGGAGGCAGATGGGATTCGATCTAAGAGTGACTTGGTGATGAGGAAGTGCTGGCTTAGCTCACTGCGTCATCGCGGTCCAAGCTGGCTGCTCTAGTCATCTTCAGTCCGACCTCAAACCCCAGAGACATAATTGTCGTCTTCATCATATTTTTTTTATTTTTAAACGAGACGCCCAAACCAGCACCCTAGATTGAAGGAAGGAGTCCGCTCCAAAAGCTAGAGCTTGCGAAGTCGATAGAGCAGAGGTAACTGCAGTGTGCATCTTTGCTTCTGGGGCTTGGATCCAGTTATCCATTTTTCCTTCTATAAAATATGAGTAGTTGTCTGCTGTCTGCTGAAAGGTTTGCCCTAAGAAAACAGTATAGAAACACGCACGCACACACACACACACACACACACACACACACACACAGGCACTCAAAGCACAAGAGTAATAATGCCAGTAACTGGGATAAGCTACTGTGTCAGGAGCCATTTAGGATAGGCTGAGGCTGGCAGGTGGCCTTCCTGGAGGTGGTCCATCTTTTTTGGGGGGTTTCATTTTTTGGTTTTTGTTGTTGTTGTTGTTGGTTTTGGTTTTGGCATGGTCTGTGATGGATGAACTCAATGGCAAGGTCCCAAAGAGACTTCATCTCAGGATTGCTTCTTGTAGCTGATATGCTTTTCTTGTCATTATTTAAATTAATATAATAATCTCTGGGCATTAGCCTATCCTATGGATCAGATTTCCTGCAGATCAACATACAGATGAACTTTTATCAAATAATGCTATTTAGATGCATTAATGATTCTATAGAATTTCAGACTTGATTCCAATAATTTTAAGAACAAAGTTGAGCCGGGCAGTGGTGGCACACGCCTTTAATCTCAGCCCTTGGGAGGCAGAGGCAGGTGGATTTCTGAGTTCTACAGAGTGAGTTCCAGGACAGCCAGGGCTACACAGAGAAACCCTGTCTCGGAAAAAAAACAAAACAAAACAAAAACAACAACAACAACAACAAAAAAGGAACAAAGTTTTAAGAGATGGTCTTAGTTGCTTTGCTAGAAAGACATAATAATGTTACAATTAAGACTAGAATGTTCCCACTCCTCATAATAGTAAGCAAAGGCTGCATAAATATAACGAGCTTTCATAATTACACTAAAAAGAGAATAGGCTTGCAACAAATTTGTGTTCAAGGAAAACATTTAGGTTCAAGGATGAAGCCACAAGTGTGCACTATGATAAGACACGGCCATGCTAAAAACACTGTTGCTTTGAACTTATAACAAGCTTGCAGAAGGAAACACTGCTTTGAACTTAAAAGCAACATTCTTCTGTAACTCCCATTTTATGTTACATTTTATCTCTGAGGTGATTTTCTAAAAAGCTTTTTGTCTAAGAAGATATAAAAAGGCCAGAGAAAGGAAAGAAAGTTGTTGACTGAATGGCTTGGCTTGGGGGCTCTACCCCATCCGTCCTTCTCTCTCTCTCTCCCTCCCTCCCTCCCTCCCTCCCTCCCTCCCTCCCTCCCTCCCTATGTACATGTCTGTCTGCATATACATGTGGAGGTGTATGTGTATATATGTAAGCATGCACTAATACTTGTGAAGTTGATTGAGACAGACCGTCCAACCCAGCCAGAGTGTGGGTGTATGAACGTGTCTGTGCACATCTGTCTGTATAAAGACTTGGAATTCTTTTCCTTTCTTTCCTCTCTGGTTCACGAAGAGTTAACCAACCTAGTCACAGAGGCTTCTGGCTGCCTGGACAGAGAAGGTAGAGATAGCAATAAATCCTTTACCTAATCACCCTGCTGTTAGCAACAAGTGTCAATAGATCCAGAGGCCTCCAGCTCCTGGCCTCAGAGTAACTAAAGTCAAGATAAGTCGATATTATTATAGAAAGGAACCCTACTCTTTCCCAAGACCTCATCTTGCCCCTGACACTCTTCCCCCTCCTTAGTTTTGCCTCTTCATAGAGGACCCTCGGTGGGCTAAGCTCCTGGCACCACTGAGAGCCAGAAAGTGAAGATCCTTGAGGAAACACAAGGTGCTGTCCTAGTTTCAGGCATCCTTCAGTGTCTTGGCATATATTCTAGGAATAGTCTTGTTTCCCACCTGTTTGTCTTCCACTTGAGAAAAGATGCAAGGGCAACCATTGGGTTTTGTCATGTGGTACAAAAAAGGCTAAAAGGAATTCTTATGGGAGTCTTTAAAGCCCAGTGATTTCCCATGACATGGAGGGGAAGACAGCTGTGGCTTCACCTCTGGGGCACGCAGTAAAAGCACTGTGGGACTGCTATTCAGCTCCATGTGCAGCTTCCTCACTAGGCTAAATCACCGTTGTTCCCAGAATTCCCTTGGTTAATGAAACCCAGTGGTTTCAGTAAGCCTTTAGATCACTGCCAGGCTCACAGTAAATACTGCTCTTCAACCCTAGGGGAAAACCTTGGTGAGGTTTTGGTGCGCAACAGTCGAGACTACAAAGACAGATCCGGGTAGAATGAGAGCAAGGGAAGGAAAAGAAAGGAATCTAGGAGAATTTCACTCAGGGAATCTCCGAGGAACACCAAAGGCCCTCTGCTGGCCACAGCATTCAACTGCTCTCCTGCATGGCTTATTGACACCTTGTGGTGAAAACTGGAAATGCAGAAAGGGTTACACATTTGAAAATTAATTGTGTGTACTCTTACAATGGGGTTAAAAATACTGACACCCCGAGAAACTATTGGCGATTAATGGCTTTTGGGAAGGGAGAATCAGTTTTCTTCAGAGATGGTTAGCTTAGGAGGCTACTCACGGTCCCACATCCATGCACATGCAAGCAGCACTAAGTGGACCCATTTTAAATATGAGTAGTTCCTAGTCAGGTCCCTGGCCTGCCACACTGGATTAACCTTTAAGGAAAGTGGTAGATCCTGTACTTTACATTAGATATAGTATATGCACAAGGCAAATGAAACATATCTACATAAAAGCACACCCTTGCAAACCTCATTCATGGTGGTCCGAAAATGTAAATGACTCAAATGCCCACCAATAAGGGATATATATGTATATGTATATGTATATTTATATGTATATATATAACATAATTTATCTAAATATTACTCAGAAATAAAAATAAATGAGGTGTGACATTTTTAATATTAAGAATTTTAGTGAAATAAGATAGACACAAAAAACAATAGACAATGACTCGAAAATAGAAGGAAGAAGAGTTACCTGGGACAGGCTATGTTTGGGGAAAATAGGGAATGACTTCTAGTTGGTACTGCACTGTATGGGGACTGTGGACGAGTGCTGGAGCTGACCCAGGAAATTACCTGCTGTTTGCTCTAAGAGAACCTCAGGAAATTACCTGCTGTTCTAGAAAGACTAGTCAGTACAAGGTTAAGAAAGGACATTTGCAGGTCTCAGGTCCCAGGAACTTAAAGAATGTCTGGCATTTCCTTGGAGTTGGTTATGACAGTGGGATGGTCTAGGGCAATAAGGATATGACAGTGGACTGGTCTTAGACAATAAGGATTCAATAGTGGGATAGCCCTAAGCAATGACCCTCACCCAAACTTCCCGGTTTGCTGTGTCTTTATAACCTGCCCCCCCAAATTAAAGTTTCAGAGCTTGATCAGAACCCCAGACTTGCTCTTATTCTTTGTGTCTCTTGTCCTTTCATTCTTTCACCCCCTTCCCTACCGTCTCGTCGAATCCCCGCGGGCTGGGGCAGATGTGAGATCCTAAAACTATGCTGAAGACCACTGAATGTTGTGTAAATAGGCAGACTGTACAGTATGTGGAGTCCATCGGCTGCATCTCCTCCAGTGGTTCAGAACATACTCTGTATTCCTGGAAGTACACAACCCCATACCTTTATTAAATACCTTCATGGCTTAATACATGCATTTTACAGTTCAGGATGCCTAGCAAAATGCATGGGCAACTGTGATATTTTTTCATAAGGTGTTGAGGCACTGAAGAGTTAAATGACCCATGGGGACACCCTCAAACAGGGATAGAACAGACACTGGAAAGGGCTTCTCAGAGGTTGTATCTGTTTTGAATGTTTGTGGTGAAGCCAAACAAGGCAGTGAATTGGCAAACATGTCCTGTGCTCCCAAATGCTAGCCTAGCCTAGGTCCAAACTTCTTACTGCAGAAGAATGAGCTGCTCCTGAGTGAACTCAGACACTGGCCAGACAAGGCAGGCCACTGCTAGCCGGTACTCATTACTCTCCTGAAGAAACCTGAAAGGGAGTTGCTGGCAAGTCTTCCTATGTCAGCTACCTCTTCAATCTCACTGTGGTAACTGCCAGTCATACCCAGCCTGAGTCCTTTGGGTCCAGACTTGCTTGTCTCATGGTATTCCCATCCTTCCACCAGCTTCTGTTGCTTTAGACAAGTACCTATGATGGGACAAAGACTGGAAGCACACAGAGCACATTGAAGAATAGTGTTTGCTGAACCTACCGAGGACCGAGTGGAACTAAAAGGAAGGCAGAGTAGTAGACCCATTAGAGAAGGTTTTAAAGTTGTTCTAGGGTCCTGGAGGAGTGGCTTGGTGCTAGTTAATGTCCCAGATTCAATGGCCAGCACCTCTGTTGTATTGCTAGGGAAATGTTTCTTTGTTTTCTCCTATTCACCTTTCTTCTCTTCTGTGGGACTTTAAACCTCCTGAGTCCCACCTAAGAAAATGGGTGTTCAGAACTATGCTTGCAACTGTTTATAAAATTAAAAACAAAAGAACCTTTTCCCTTTGCTGCTGCTTTGAGGTTGAACCCAAGAGTCTCACATATACTAACTAGGCAAGTTTTCTAGCATTGACATGTATCCTTAGCCCACAAGAACTGTTAGACAGACGGTCATTCTGGTTAGATGAGCTGTTGCCTGATTATGCCACTGACTGGCCCACGCAGGACACTGATCTCTTAAGTATATGCATTTACCAGCAGCCCTGGCTCTCCTAGAACTAGCTTTGTAGACCGAGCTTGTCTAGAACTCACAGGTCTGCCTGTACCTGCCTCTCAGGTGCTGAGATTAAAGCTATGTGCCAGCACACTGGGAAATTTCTCCTTGGATACGACTCCTCACATCTCACATATGTGGTCTGTGGTGGCTTTAATGACGCAAGGCAGTTGTGACTGCTAAACTATCAAATATGACTCAGTGCAACTTAATCTTCAATTACTGACAGAATTCTTTGTGCTTTTGTAGATGATGAATAAACTATTAATGAAATTGGTCTATTGCTAGGGCTATGCCTGAGTGCTGCTACAGACTAGGTCCTGGGAAAAGCACAACAGGACCAGGGAACAGAATGTCTTAGTTCAAAGCACGGTGAGGGTTCCAGCCATTTCAGCTTGGATCAGTCTGGCCTCATTGGCTTGGTCCCAAGTTCAGTATTTGCAGAACTTCTGGTCACCCACATGAGCGATTGGATTCTCAGGGGCTAAGAATCCCACTTACCTTCCAGAAAATACACAAAAAGAACAGGTTACAAAGATCCCTATGCAAAGAAAGAACCTCTGCACAGCGACAGAAGAGGAAAAGCTTCTTTACCAATGCAATGGCCAACTGTCTGCAGACGGGAGTACGCCACAGCACAGATGTAGTCAGAGGAACTTTTGTTTTCTAAAGATTTACTTTATAAATGTGAGTACACTGTCACTATCTTCAGACACACTTGAAGAGGGCACTGGATTCCATTACAGGGGGTTGTGAGCCACCATGTGGTTGCTGGGAATTGAACTTAGTACCTCTGAAAGAGCAGTTGGTGTTCTTAACCACTGAGCCATCTCTCAGCCCCCCCCCCCTAAAGATTTATTTATGTTATATACACAAGTACACTGTCACTGCCTCAGACACACCAGAAGAGGGAATCAGATCCCATTACAGATGGTTGTGAGCCACCATGTGATTGCTGGGAATCGAACTCTGGAAGAGCAGTTGATGCTCTTAACAGCTTGCTGAGCCATCTCTCTGGCCCCAGACTCATACTCCTAAGAGTTGCTCTCTTCTGCTTTGTAGATCGGGAGGTGTGGGGGCTGGAACTCCAGTCTTCAAGACTATGCACAGGACTTACCCACCGAATCATCTTTCTAGTCTGTTTGGCTTTTAAAAGCTAGAAAATAGTTTAATTAGAGCAGGCTTCTTAGAGCCTTCGGCTGATACAGAGCCCAACAGAAGGCACTATCTGGTTCTGTGAGCCTGAGTGCCCAGCCACAGACACTCAGAGCTGGGCCTGGCCTCCCCAGAGCCGTGTGCTGTTCTGTGGAAGTGAATATAGCTGCAGGCAAGGCTATGCATTTTGAGGTATATGCCTTTGGCACTAGGAGAGCCAGGGCTGCTGGTAAATACATATACTTAGAGATCAGTGTCCTGCGTGGCCAGTCAGTGGCATAATCAGGCAACAGCTCATCTAACCGGCATGAACATCTAGCAGTTCTCGTGGCTAAGGAAACACGTCAATGCTAGAATTCCCTCTGCGCCTAACAAACAAACTCCAATGTGAACATCTATGTTGGTGACTCTAGACTGCCAATGGCTTTGGTACACACTCATGCCACCTATGCCTCCTACTAAAGTTCTAGGACTTCAGAACTAAAAATACCAGACTCTAGAATTGGGAACTCACAGGCACTTAAGGAGGGGATGCTGGACGGGACACAGAACAACGGGAAGAACACTGGACTGTATAAAGGGCGAGCTTCCAGTACTTGCTCTGCAATTCTTTGACAATGAGTGCCAAAGGGGCGGAAAAATGTTGATATGGAACAAGGCCATTGCTACTTGAAACCCAACAGATTTACTTACTCAGTTTATAAAATGCTCTCCCAGTAGGGAGACTTAATCTTTTGGAGGAAAGCAGTGACATGTGTGTTACTTATTACAGCTCACTGAGCACAGGGGCACACATGTTCCAACCCAGGCTGGCGAATGGCAGACTACTACACAATAGCCAGTCTAGTTCACATGGGCCTCTTACTTTAGGGGTACTGGTCAGATGTTTGCTTTCCCCATAACAGGAAGTATGGTTGGCTGTTAGGACTCAACAATTCCTAGTGGACCGTGAGTGCGCAAACAATTCCTGGTGACTGACTGACTGACTGGAAGAGGTTTCTCATTGTTCCCAAACGTGAGTCATGAGGGTCCTTGTTGCCATGGAAAGGGGGCACCACTGATTCCCTGAGCATGAGGCAGATGTTCTGAATTGGAAAAACGGTTTGGTATAAAATCACGTAGGCTATGGTATGGAATGCCATTTTTATTTTAAATAAATGAAACACCAGCAAGTAAAACCATTTCCTTATACTTAATGCTCTTCTGCATTAAAAAAAAAAATTCCCTTAAGAAGTGCCTTTGTGTGTAGTTTTTTGTTTGTTTGTTTTTTTAATGGTATGGTCCAGTGCATTAGTCTTCAACTCAAGCACTTGAATATGACCTTGGATTCCTGACTCTCCTGTCTGCCTGGACTCCAGGTATGATCTGCCAGACCCACCCACTATACTGTTCTTGATGTCATCTTCTTACTGGACCCTTGTGCACTGAACCGAGGTCACCTGCCCTCCACCCAGCCAAAGAAGACTTCAAGAGCAGATGCCCCGAGGACAACGCTTCAACCTACTCATTCTCACAGGAAGGCAGCACATCGGTGAGGCACGGATGGCGCTCATCTACAGATGGCCTTTCACTCATATAAACAATCCACTGAGCAGCAGTCAGCTGTCTGAAGAGTCCCTTACACAATGTTTTCACTAAAAAATTAACAAACTAGCAGGAGTGCTACTTAACCAAGCAGCCCTAAATGCTGCAGAAGAGTTGATCTGTTTTCAAAAAAATATTTATTCAACACACACACACACACACACACACACACACACACACACACACACACAGACGCCCTGTTTTCACACACACCAGAAGAGGGAATCAAATCCATCACAGATGGATGTGATGAGCTACCATGTGGTTGCTGGAAACTGAACTTTGGAAACTGTTTAGGAAAAATAGCCATGTGCTCATAACCACTGAGCCATCTCTTCAGCTCCTTTATCTCTTGATAAAGGTTTGTTAATAACTACAGCCTGCATACTGCAGTGGACCAGACTCTACAGCTGGACACACAGAACATACTCACATTTCTTACACACCAACACAGGCCACACTCATTATGAAGATCACAACCATGAAGACTCAAGTTACCACCTGCTTGCGGCTGTTCCTCTCAAGAGAAAACACAGAGTCATTCAGGTAACTTCCATTTAATTTAACATTTATTTTCATTTATAACAAGATGTCACATTTTCTACATTAAAATATAATCATGCTGACCCCCATCCCCTCAGAGGAAACATCTGGAAGGTGGATGAATGCACAAGTGGGGAGTTACGGCTGCACCTGAGAACACGGCAGAGACCCAAACAGCAGACATGGCAGAGGCTCACAGAATACAGCTAAGAGCTCAAGCCAGGAAGGGACCGGAATGAAAGAAACATTGCTACATGTGCCACAAGATCACCCAGAAAAGGTAGAGCTGATTCAGAAAGCTTGGGGATTGAATAGAGTTTAAAGCATCCACAAACCCAAGGCAAGTCTTCTTCACACCCCACCTCAGCATCTGGAGGGCAATGCAGAAACCTAAACCACCACAAACACATCAAGATGAGGATGGGATGCAGGGTTCTTCTTCACTGTACCCCAGCTTTTTCCAAGTCTCAATTCTCCCATGACTGTAGCCCAGTGGGTCATCAGCACAAGGCATGCCACCACTGAAGGATATAGGCTGTGCAATGTTGTCTGATTCTGTGAGGGCCTCAAAGAGAAAGACGCCACACAGGAATTCCCAACTCACAGCACTGGCAGAACGAAACTCTTTCCATAAACACAAGCAGACAGTAAAACCCATCTGCACAGAGCAGAGGACAGAGCCACAGGTACTAGCACTCCAGAGGGAGGCTCAGCTAAGAGCCTCATGGTTCTTGGGAAAGGAGAATTCTTCCAGTCTCCACCTTGCCCCTAAATTTGAGACTGAAGCATTTTAACTTCAAAACAGTGATACTCTTAAGGGAGCTGAGAGGTAGGGTTTGGGAGACCCAAACAAGACATTATTAGCAACTAGCTCTCCACTATATGTACAAATAGATACATCAGGAAGCACACTTCACCCCTCAGCTACTTTAAACAAAGCACTGAGGGTGAGGTTTTCTGAGCAGGGATCTCTCACTCTGTTAGCAGTTTAAACGTTGAACACTGGCACAACAGTTACCTAGCCTTTGTTTTTAATTACAGGATAACAGGTAAACTCCCACACACAGGTGGGATGGAGGAGTGCAAAAGGAATCAGGAAACAGAACCAGCACTTCACAAGACGCTCACGCCACACAAGCAGCAGTAGCTAGTGCTTTGCAGAGTCTCGAGGGTAAAACTCGCTCAGGGTACTCTGAGGGATTCTCTTCAGCATTTCTTTGGGGAAGATTCGAAGCAACTGCCAGCCAATGTCCAAAGTCTCATAGACAGTTCGGTTTTCATAGGGACCTAAAATATTAATACTGAATTAATGGCAGAGCACTTCCAATTGACCTGTGTTACTCAGCACTCTGTCTGTGACTAGCAAGCAGGGTAGTTTATGTAAAAATACAGAAAGAAAACATGGGTTAGGATTCGAGATTCGATGTAGAAATGAGGACACAAAGTACCACAGAGATCAGAGGTGAGGAGAGGTCCATGGGGGCAGGGGGTATGTTGGTATAAGGGGTTGAGGTGAACACAGACACATAAGGTCCTTAAAGAATGTAAACTAGATCCATTTTGTTCAAAGTAAACAAGCATTCTGTTCAAAGGTCAGCAAAAAGTAGACTGTAGGACACGGGCACAGGAGAAAAAGCTAGGCTTGTAGGAGTCTCGGAGACTCTGTAGGACACGGGCCACAGGAGAAAAAGCCAGGCTTGCAGGAATCACGGAGACTCTGAGGAAGCCTTCAATGCCAAGAAGCACACTGTATTACACGTCAGTGGTTCTCAAAATGTAATTTTGAGACAGGGTCTCATTGAGTAGTCTAGGCTATCCTCAAATTTGACCGCTTAAGTGCTAAAATTATAGGGCAACCAAATCATTATATTTGATACAGCAGAATTAAACATCCCCCTTAAAAAGAAAAATCTTTAACCACAAGATTAAGAGTGGCTGGAATTCTGGGTACCTTTCTTTAGACAACTTTAAAAAAAAAAACAACCAGCTTAAAAAAAACAAAAAACAAACAAACAACCAACCAAAAAAGAAAAAAAAAGAAGGAAAGCAAGCAAGCAGGAAAGCAAGCAGTAACTAAGTTTTCAACAAGATCCACGGAGCACAGCTCAATGTTAAACCCTTGCCTAGCACGAGTTGGTTCCACCTCTAACCCTCAACAGCTAGGCTACTGAGTATCTGAGATGACTTCAACATCAAACTGAACGAAAGGAGATGCAATCCAAGTAAAAGAACACACAAATCCCAAGTGTATCACTTGAGGTGTTATTCCAAAGTAGCATGCCCACTCTAAGTACCACTTAAGTCAAGAGTGGAGTAGTTCTGAGCCTTAGGAGGAACACAGCGAGACTGAACAAAACAACAGATAACCCACATGCCATGTAAGGAAACTCCCTGGACGGACAGGTAATGATCACATACAACAAATTAGAAACAACTAAAAACAATTATTAACAGTTATCCCCAAGCAGTGAGAGAGTGGAAAGCTGACCCCATGGAGGGTCTCAAACCTCAGACCAGTTACAGACCTCATCTTCACTATCACCTAGGAACCCAAATCTCCAGTCACAGCGTCTCCTGAGTCAAAATTAGCATTCTTAAGATGACTGGTTGATTCAAAAGCAAATCAAACTTTGAGAACTCCTGGACAAAGTGTTGTAGTGAGAATACAAAAGTACTAGAGCAAGAGCACCGAGTAATTCCCTGATCACTAGAGAATAAGGAAGGTAAGAGTGCTGTCCAGTCAGCTGGCCCAGTGAGCTATAAACAAAGGGACGGGCTGGGGAAGTATTCTACAGGAGGAATTAGAGGAGACTTGGAACTGAGATGGGAGATATGATTATCCTATTCATTGTACACATGCATCAGAGTCTCAAAACAAAGACCCAAATCCCCCAAAATGCTGCCCAGCGACTAAGAAAACCGACCGCATGACACACAGAGAGCACACACACCAGGGTGCTGCAGGCACGGAGGGTGGTCAGCTGGGGAAAGTCTTATTCTGGTCACTGAAACCTTAGGGATAGCATCATACAAAAAGACATGCTTATACCAGGTAGAGGCGTGGGAGCTGACGGACAGGTAATGATCACATACAGCAAATTAGAGTCCTCAGCATAGCAACAGGCAAGGCTTAGGAAGAAAAAAAAAACAGCAAAAAACAGCCTTCTGAAATATAATTAGAGATTCCCTGTGGATATTCAGAAGGCAGAGGGAAGGGAGTCAGAGGTTAAAGACAAAGACAGATTTGCAAGAAGCGCTCAACAATTCTGAGATGTTTTGTTGGAAGGGAATCATCTTACCCTGAGTAATGAAGTTCTTCTCAAACTTCTGCAGAAATTCCAAGTAAAGAAGGTCATCTGAGGTCAGGGCTTCCTCTCCCACCACAGCTTTCATGGCTTGCACATCCTTGCCGATAGCGTAGCACGCGTACTGCAGAGGAGAGGCATGTGTCAACAGCCCAGTGCACAGGAGGACTCATACATTCAAGTCTCCCTCAAAAAGGGGCCCTCAGGCATGCAATGCAGACATTTCTAACACTGTAAAAATAGACTTCCTCATACCGCCAATGAATTTATGGTGGACAGAAAACAAGATACAGAAGTCAAAGAGAAATCTCTACAGGTTTCTTTAAAATGCCCGTGATTTCGCAGGCTTCCCATCTCTACTGGAGAGTCAGATATTTTTCTTTAAGTTTGATGACATTAAGGACTTCATAGAATATATACAACTATAGGCTTCAGTGTTCTGTTGCCTACTTAATATGTTATGTAACAAATATGTGATATCCATGCAGAATCTGAAATCAGTTATTTAAAAGAGCATACTGCTTTTTGTTTTTATTTCATGCTTAAAATGTTATCACATTTACTTATTGAATGTGCATGGAAACACACTAAATAAATATTTTTTATTTGTGAGCATGCATGTGCCATGGTATGTGTGTGAGTCAGAGGACACTTTTCTATGAGAGTCCCTGGGATTGAACTGTGAGACTTGGTGACTGCCTTTACCCATTAAGCCAAGTTGCCACCTTTTTTTTCCCTTTTTAATTTAAAAACTGTGGGCTGGAAAGATGGCTCAGTGGTTAATAACATTGTCTGTTCTAGAGGACCCAGGAACCAGATTCGAGTCCCACATGGTGGCTAACCAGTCTCAGGAACTCTAGGTCCAGGAGATCCCAAACCTTCTCTGATCGTATAGTTCACAGATATTCATGCAAGTATAACTCCAATAACAATAAATAAATAAATAAATAAATAAATAAATAAATACAGATAGAATATCCAGTAAAATTCAAAACTACATATAATATTAGAAATGAGTTACAAGCTTGGTAATTTTCTTGTTGCTATTACTTTTTTTTTTTCCCCCCTGTGACAGTGTCACTATGAAGCCCAGGGTAACTTCCAACTTTAATTCTGCCTTAGGCTCTGGAATACTGGGATTCATGTGTGTCCTGCCCAAACCTAGTAAGTTTATTGGTTTTATTTTTCGAAGATTTTACTTTATATGCATGAGTGTTTTACATGTATGAATTTATGTTTACCACTACATATCTGGTAACCTCCGAGGTTGTGAGCCATCATGCTGTCCTCTTGCGAGGACACGACATGCCTTTCACGGCTGAAGTCACCTCTGCAGCCGCACACTCGGTGCTTTAACCTTGATTAGCATCATTGTTCTGAAAAGAGGGCTGCTTTGTTCTAGAGTCATTATTCCAACCATACCAACACTGACATCCCACTTGTGTGGAAAGAAAAGAGGAGTGACAGAAGACAAAAGAAGAGCTGTGGGTAAGACAGCAGAAGAACATCCAGAGAAAGGCGGATGTTCAGACCTCATCCTTAGAGAAGCACACATACCAACTGGTTAGACACATCAGCATGATCCTTTCTGGTCATTCCTTCTCCAATAGCTGACTTCATTAGCCGAGAGAGTGAGGGCAGCACATTAATAGGAGGGTAAATCTGGGGTAGAACAGGAAGAAAAGAATCCATGTAAATGCCAAGCTTTACTGTACAGAAACAGTTCAAGTCACCTGTGTCCCTCCTATCATATCATGCATTTAGGCACCTTTTTCCTAGATGAGGTCTAGTATCTTATCTTCTAGGGAACAGTCATGAGAAATACCTGGGACACAGTATTTCTTCTAGAATTAGATCCAAGAGTGGAATGCAGAGAGCACGACAGTGCTTTGGAAATCTAGAGTTTCAACTTCCTAGACTGCCAAAATATCCACCGCAACAGTTCTCTGCATGGACTCTAAAATCTTATAAGCAAAATAAAAAGATTATAATTCCTCCTAAAAGATTTTTTTAGAAATCTGATACAAAATCAATAAAAATCATGTTTTTTTTTTTTTCAGACCATGCCATACAGTAGCACTTTTAGCACAGAATTCCCTGTGAAAAAGAAAAAATTCCTTGAGACAATTGATGCCATTTAAAGGCAAATCAATAAAAAATGATAATTTTTAATTCTGACTCTGCTTGAGAGATTTTAGCTTATAGAAATGACATTTTTACAGTCATATTAAAACAACTCAAGCAGATACCTTCTAAGCAAAATAGTCCCAAAGAGCAAACTAAGTCAGGAGAGAGCGTCGAGCAGCTTCAGGCCCCAGCGCACTGCTCAAGAGTCAGTACCTGTCTGTTGTGCAGCTGTCTGTCCACATAGATCTGGCCCTCAGTAATATACCCAGTCAAGTCAGGGATGGGATGAGTGATATCTGCCAGAGGAAGACAGAAGGCATTAAAGTGCATCTCTCACCTCTGTCTGGTACGAGCTACAGAGAATCACTTTCTGTGATGATGTATTTGTACTGTCTACTACAGCAGTGTGAAGATTAACTGTGTCAGCTGAATACAACCTGGGCAAAGTGTCTTGGTTGGTTTGGTCTGTGAGCATACCTGTAGGGAGTTATCTTTTTTCTTTCTAAATTGTATTTATTTAATGTATGAGTGCTCTGTTGCATATACATCTGAAGGCCAGAAGAGGGCGTCAGATCCCCTTATAGATGGTTGTGAGGCACCATGTGGTTGCTGGGAATTGAACTCAGAACCTCTGGAAGAGCAGCCAGTGATCTTAACCGCTAAGCCATCTCTGCAGCCCAGGAATTATCTTAATTAAATTAGTTAATATGAAGATACTCTACTATGGAGGAAACCATTCCGTAGGCAGGGTGTCCTGACCTATGTGTGAAACAGTGAAGATACCGGGCATTCGGATTTCTCTGCTGTTTAGAGTTTTTTACAATGATAGGCTGTAATCTGGAATTATAAATGGAAACACACCCGCTCTCCTGTAAGGTGCTTTCTGTCAGGGTGTTGCCATAGCAATAGACATGGAAGCAGGACAGAGAAGCATTGGCTGACATGGCTGCTGAGCACCTGGGTGTGGCTAATGAAACTGTAGGACTTAATTTCAAATTTCATTTTAATCAACTTGAATTTAAATATAGGGCAATGTGCTTAGCAGTTACCATATTAAATGGCCATTTCATTTGTTCAGTTACCGTAGGTCTAACATTGCTGCACACTGTGAAGTGAATTGGCTTTCTTGTTAAAACATAAAGTACCATCTTAAGCACAAAGCTTATGCTAATGTAGGTCTGGCCAGGCAGTCCTGCTCAGGCAGCACCCACAGACAGTGCCACGCGGTGGGCTTCTAACCACAGACTGTGCCACGCCTTGTGCTTCTAACTCGTGGATGAAGACAGGCGCTTTGTGTCTGCTTGTCTCAAACAGGTCATGTCTACACCACGAGCGATGCAGCATAACTGCTACTGTGGGTTGTGAATCCCGACTATGAGCTGTGAGCTATCATTCCTGAACCTAACAAACCACTCTCCTTCCTTGCTGCACTGTGGCCTTACATAGGCCCAGGAAAAGCAAGCTGCTTCTCACTCATGCTGGAGTCAAACATCTCAGATGTCTGTGGCCTTTACATCTGTGCTTTTCACTGCACTATTTACTATAACTATGACTGGCTTGCAAGAAAATCCAAGTAGCTTACACTAAGTAGAAACAAAGTCTTTATAACTAAAATAGTGCTCGGAGAACAGTAAACACTCAATTACTACTCAGAAATGAAAATTTAAAATAAAAATTTACAAAGAAAATTTCTTTTCTTACAAAAAGTGGTAAGGACAATTAAAAATCATCTTTAACTGAAAATGGTATTTGGGTCTAAGTATCTAGTTAAGGTAAACCTCAGAGCTCAAGCTCTCAAAAGACTTGTAACTCAAAAAGGCAGACGGTTGCCTTCTGCCCTAGCAAGGGCTTTACAACAGGAAAAGGCACGGGGCACCAAGCCCGGTTACCCGGGCTCCCTAGGACCTACAGAGTAGGGGAGGACTAACTCTGGCCAAGTTGTTCTCTGACTTCTACAAGCACACTCCCCACCCCATTCGCATGACTAAATATTAACACATCTGAACACACTCTCACAAATAAAAAGCCCTTACAATTGATCGAACCTTAAGTCTAGCACGATCAAAGCTGCAAACTTACCATCATTGGGCATGGTGAGAATAGGGATTTGGGTAATAGAGCCATTTCTACCTTCCACTCGCCCAGCACGCTCATAGATCGTGGCTAAATCGGTATACATGTAGCCTGGGAAGCCTCGCCGACCAGGAACCTCTTCCCTGGCAGCTGAAACCTGGTAACAAATAAAGAAGAATGTCAGGATAAGTCAGCGCAAGAAAAAGTCTGCTTGGAAGGTCTGCTTGAATATGCCCAACAAAGTATTACCTTACATGTTTGCAAAGCAAGAATGCTGGAAATGAAAATGAATCAGAAACTCAGTTGGGGCTGGAAGGTCCATGCTACTCCAGATCCAAGTCATACAGTCATCTCCTCTACTTTAAGTTTGCCAAGGCCTATACTTTTCTCAACTCTGATGGATAGAAATCTTTGAAGTTTAGGGACACAAAAAATTCTGCTCTTTTCAAAAGGTTTCACTTCCATGTTTAAAATTAAATAGCTAAATGAATAAAATAATAATGAGTGACAATAATAAACACTATGTGGATAAATAAATTCTGTGAAAGAAATTGAGTTGGGTGTGGTGGTATACACCTGTAATCCGGCACTGGGAAGGCTCAGGCAGGTCTCTCTAAGTTCAAAGACAGCCTGGACCACACTGAGACCCAGTCAAGTAGAGTTAATTCCAAAGCCTAAATTTTCAAGTCATTAACTATGTCATGTTGCAAAACAATCCATTTTTATGTAAAACAGTCTGAATAAGGCCAAAATGAGGAGCACCTTCCAAGAACCATCCTTGTTACATACATTAGTCAGTCAGATCCTCACAACTGCCAAACAAGAACATTTATCTTAAATTTGCAGCCAGACTGAGCCTCAGGTAAGTTTCCCAAGATCAAAAAGGCAGAACCCAATGGCATAGGTCGAGAATCCCAACATTTTAGAGAGGCAGGGAGATGGAAGTTTAAGGTCAATCTCAGCTACACAGTAAGTTTTCAAGGCCAGACTGGGCTACATACACACCTGATCAGAGAGCCAGGAATCTTCTCCACCACACAAAATATAATTAAAGGTCTTCCGTGGAGACATGCTTATGAGAATAGGTACTTGTATGACTACCATCACAAGAGCCTCAGAGGATTACCAATGTAGCATTCTTGCAACGTTACTCAAAGTGTGAACCACAGACCTGTGTTCATCGATGCACAATGGAGCTGTCATGGCAATCTGACCCTTGGATGCTACAGAATCTAACATGAAGTAAACCTAGGTTTGTAAACTGTTTATCTGTAAAATATCTTTCTCTTAGCTCGTTTTTGTTTTCCTTAACAAAGGTGTGGATCTGCTTCAGTGAAGGGAAGACCCTAGTCTTTCACAGTCAACATAGACACTGTGACAGTGTGGTCATGATCTTGGGGACTTTAAAATACAGGTCATCAGAGAGCACGTTTCCTCAGTCTTTTCATGTACTCAAGAGTTAATTTATTAAGAATGCCAGGAACTTGTATGTTTTCGGGTATTTTAAGACAAGTTCCTGGTGTTTTAAATTAGAAGCAGAGACTTGAGAGGCTAGAGATGGCTCAGCAGGTTAAGAGCCTTTGCTGAGGTCCTGGGCTCAGTTTCAGGCACCCACCCTGGGACCCTCACATCCTCCACTTTCAGGCAATTGATGCATTTTGGAGGCAGAGGCAGGCTGATGTGGTCTACAGAGTAAGTTCCAGGACAGTCAGGGATGCACAGAAAAACCTTGTCTCACAGACTTTTTTTTTTTTTTAATTAGGAATTTGAAAATGGTTACCACACAGTTTGGTCAGGAGTTCCTGGGAATATAACACTACCACAAGCTTGTGGTGCTTTTTTACTTTTTAAGCCCTTGGGACAATAACAGTGTGGTAAGCTGGCTATTAATTTTAATCTCAGTGCCTACTATTTCCAAGTTGACAGAGACAGAAAAAAAAAAAAAAAAAAAAAAAAAAAACCAAAACCCTGTACTATCTGTTTTGATGAGGATAATCTACAAACCAATCAGTAACAAGCTCAAAAATATGATTAAAGAAAAACAGAAACTTACAAAAGATCAAGATAGCCCTATGATTTGACAGATTTTGTGTGAGAAAAAAATGAAGGATGGAAGGAAAAGTTACCTCTCGAAGTGCTTCGGCGTAAGAACTCATGTCTGTGAGGATGACCAGGACATGCTTCTCACACTGATAAGCCAGAAACTCAGCTGTGGTCAGAGCCAGGCGAGGAGTGATGATTCTCTCGATGCTGGAAGGAAACACGTCCCAGGTCACTCAGAAGCCACAACCAAAACCACTCTGGAAACAGCAAGTTTCCTTTTGATATTCTTAGTACACGGAGGAGAGGAAAGCAACAGCACTTTAAAGATGCCTCTGTAGGCAGCTACTCAAAGAGAGACAAGTTTTACTTACGTTGGGTCATTAGCCAGGTTCAAAAAAAGGCAGACGTTGTCCATTGAGCCATTTTCTTCGAAGTCAGATTTGAAGAACCGGGCTGTTTCCATGTTTACCTAAATATTAGTGACTTTCATCAGTGTAGGGCAACAGAAAATTTCAACATCTATTTCTGATTAAAGCCAAGCTGTGAATTGTTTTATCTTTTAAAAATTCAAGTTTGTTCTCTCTCTCTCTCTCTCCCTCCCCCCCCCCCCCCCCCCCCCCCCCCACACTTCTTTGCATTCGTGCACAAACCTCACAAGGCAACTCCCACTGGCAAATCCTCGGCCAGTGAATTCACCAGAACAGTTTCCCAATAAACCTTTAATATAACCTAATTATATATATAATTTCAAGCATCCTTTTTTTTTTTTTCCTTTTTAAATGTAAGACAGAGTAAAGCACTCTGGCATGCAAAGCATTATCAGGTTTCAGCTACATGCTAAATCTGACTGCTAAGTTTTGCTAAAATGCCAACATGCAAAGTCTCTAAGAATAACGTTGATTAATTATAGCTTATCACCTCTTTCTAGTAACAGTTACTTTTATGTTACTTCCAAACACAATGCCATACTTACTC
Source organism: Rhabdomys pumilio (assembly GCA_030674055.1). Taxonomy (NCBI): domain Eukaryota; kingdom Metazoa; phylum Chordata; class Mammalia; order Rodentia; family Muridae; genus Rhabdomys; species Rhabdomys pumilio. Next base: position 55,711,345 of record JANHMN010000015.1, read on the forward strand.
CCATAGCAGCAAACACAATGGCAAAATTTTCTTCACTATAGTCCACTACATCTTTGGATTTCTTTACCAAACCAGCCTGGCGACAGATCTGAGCTGCAATCTGTTAAGGGTGAAAACAAAAATCATATCCTGACAACAAAATAATGTATTCCTAACTCTTAAATACTTTAATTAGTAGCCTGAATCAGGTGACTGAAAATTATCAACTACACGCTAGGTAAGCTGACGTGTATGCTCTCCCCAGGAATGACATCAGCTCTCACCTCATTGTGTGGTAACCCAGCAGCAGAAAAGATGGGGATTTTCTGTCCCCTAGCAATACTGTTCATGCCATCGATGGCAGAAATGCCCGTCTGAATCATCTCTTCTGGGTAGATCCGACACTGAGGGTTGATTGGCTGACCTGATGTATTCCAGAAAAGGAAAAATGTTAGTATGTCTGCACACTGGACATGGATAGAAGTAGAAATGATTAAAAGGTCAGAACTACAACAAAGAATTTCTCTGTGTTCAAATATCTACTTTAAATGGTTACGTTCTCTATCTGGCAAGGCTCCCAGTAGACAGAGTTACTTCCACCAGCAGTGAAAGCCATCTACTGCTCCTACCCATGATGTCGAGGAAGTCTTCAGCCAGCACCACAGGACCTCGGTCAATGGGTTTTCCTGATCCGTTGAATACTCGACCTATACAACAGCAATAAGACGGAACAGAGTAAACCCAGACTTCCCAATTGGGTTTATATGTTTCTAGAGTTTAACTAAATATGTTTAAAAAAAAGAAAACAGATCTGTGTACAGAATGAAGAGTGATGTTCACTTACCAAGCATATCCTCAGACACTGGTGTTCGGAGAATATCTCCAGTAAACTCACAGGAGGTTTTCTTGGCATCTATACCGGATGTCCCTTCAAATACCTATGAAGAAAGAGAATCGATTAGAAGGCTAAAAGAAGATTAGGTCAGGGACACTTACTAGACCAAGGGTCCTGCTTGTGGGTCAAATATTACAAGGAGCTGAGGATTTGATGTCATTTATGTGTAAAAAGGATGGTCAAAAGAAAGAACAATGAAAAAGAAAGAAAATTTAAGGACTTCTGATCATCTTATAAATATAACCCCCCCCAAGCTAAAAAAATGATCTGGTTACTTTTACAAATTTTACCTACCACTGCTCTAGAATATTTTTTGGGTACGTGTTGAGACCTCTCTCTGTCTCTGTAATAAAATGATATTAAAATGTAGGGATTTTAAGGAAAACTCAAAAAGAACTGAGTTAGGTACCATTTTGCTTGCATCCAATCTTCAGTAAATGTGGCATTTCATCACCATCCTGTCATGGAACTATGTAGTTTTGATTTGGTTTTCAGTGATGCTCACCTGAACCACTGCTTTGGAGCCACTAACTTCTAGAACTTGTCCACTTCTTTTTGTGCCATCTGGTAACGTCAGGTGGACAATCTCAGCGTATCTGGGAAACTAAGCAGGACAACAGTGAGGATTAGTGATCAGCACCCTGAAAGCTACCACTCTACCCTAGGCCTCTCTACCATGGCCTTGTTGTCTGTGCACTTTCTCCACCTCCAACAAGTACATGGGGAGTAAAATCTGGACCCCTGGACCTTGTATTTACTGGGATACAAAGTGGCAAACTAGTGCAAGGTAGAGAGAAGGGTATTACCTACAAAAGCACAGCAACTACGTTTAATAATTTTCCCCTGTGTGTATAGGTTTTGAGACTGCAGAAGGATATAAAGTTACCACAACAATGTTTCTACCACTCAGAGAATGATGCTAACTGGGCTATGTTTACCCACAATCACCTAGACCTCACATAAAAGATGAAAGATAAAATGTTACTATGTAATATTATTATCAGACTAAGATAATGTGCAAAGTCTCCCTCCATCTAATCTAAACAGATCTATATCGTCCTATGCGAGAATACAGAATGTGTATCTCTAAGAGCCCCCCCAGCACCACACATGCCCATCCAGCTTACGTTGTTCACTGTTGAGACGGAATGTAATGTAACCCAAGCTGGCCTCAAACTCACTATCTGTGTCTAGTATCTAGCGTATAAACACACACACACACACACATCACACACACACACACCACACCCACACACACACACACCACACCCACACACACCACACACACACACACACACACACACCACACACACACCACACACACACCACACACACACACACACACACACACACACACACACCTTCAAGGCTGGGATTACGAGCTACTGAGCTTCCATACGGAGGTAAGACGCTGTTTTATGTACTTAGTTGACAAAATATTTGGTGTATTATTGGACAACTTGCTTTACCACTGGCATTTTGAACATAACACTTTGTCAGGCTATTAATCAATCTACCAACAAGGTTTACTGAAAGATGTAACATTCTATGGGATTTGAGGAGGTGAAATCTCTTCAATCAAATTATTGTACATTAGGGTTACTAAGACCTTTAGATTTTGGAGCTGTTAAATGTTAATAAATGAGGATTTTAAAATTAATGTTTATACGACTGACACTGTTAAAGTCTAACAACTAAGCTGGGTATGGTAGCATACAACTTTAATCCCAGCACTTGAAGTCAGAGGAAGGCCTGGTCTACATATTGTCCAATCAAGATACACACACAGTGAGACCTTATCTCACAAAAATTAAAAAAGAAAAAAAAAAAAAATCATCCACTGACCATATCATACTTTAATTCACACAGGGCTATCCAATCTTATACTGCTATAATAATGAGATGAAACACAGGGCTATCCAATCTTATACTGCTATAATAATGATAGAACAAACCTCAGGTTTGCATGCAGCTAACTCTTCAGAAAGTTAGCAAGCTACATCAGAGCAGTAAATGTATGTGGGAAACTGTGGGCAAATTTTCTCCCCAATTATTCTGCAAAGGTACTAAATAAACTCACATTCCCACTATTAGTGCAAAAAAAAAAAAAAAAAAAAGCAAACCGAAAACCAACCAAAAACAACAAACAACAACAAAAAACCCAACAGCAAACCAACCAACCAACCAACCAGCCAACCAATGAAAAAACCCTCCTCTATTTTTGCCAGTCTTTTCATTTCTTCATTTGTGGTTTTATGAACATAAACATTAGTGCTCTTATAAATAATGTTTACCTTTTAATTTTACTTAATGGCATTTTCTATTCCACAAAGATATGAAAGGCTTTAACAGAATAAAAGTATTGTCGTTCCTTATGACTTAATCTTTTATTTAGGAAAAGCTTCGATTTGAAATCATAAACAGGTTTTCAGTGTTGGCTTCTAATAGGCTGGTGTTTCATTTATGTGGATTTAATTTCCTATCTGTTTTTTTTTTCCCCATTTTTTTAAATTTGGGAAACAAATGTTCTAACATTTGACGAGCATAAAATGTTTCCTGTAACCTCATAACACCCAATTCACCATGCCAAAGTTCTATGTATGCCACATATAATCCCAGGACTCAGAGAGCTAAGACATCCGACTGCAAGTTCCAGGCCAGAAGTGGCTACATAATGAGACCATGTCTTGGGCCATGGTGGTGCATGGCTTTAATCCCAGCATTTTGGAGGCAGAGGCAGACTGATCTGGTCTTCAGAGTAAGTTCCAGGACAGTCAGGGATGCACAGAGAAACCTTGTCCCAAAACAAAACAAAACAAAAAAACCCTAAACACGTATGAGGCCATGTCTCATGAAAGAATAATAAGAAACCCAAAGATATCTATGTTCATAGTTGTTTGGGCCCCATAACCTTGTTACATGGCTGGGTTTATCCATTTTCTAAATCCTCATGCTTCCTCACCCCATCTCTGGCTGTACTGGCTGGTTCAGTAAGCTGCGTGGCTTCCTCCATACAAGGAACATTTAGCATAGATGTTACAATGGCTTCTGTAAGCCAATTCTGCGTCTTGAGATTCTGTTCTACGTTACTGACTCTAACAGTGTTGATGACTTAAGCTTTTGTGTAACACACAGAGGAACAATGGCAGGTGCTTTCTTTCCAATCCTTTCACACTCTCACTCTTTCCCCACTGTTTGCTAATGTCAAGTTCAAGGATGGACAGCAATTGTGACCCTCAAGCATTCTCACCTTACTGGTCATCTTAGCTTTGGTTCAGTCCTTGGTCAAAGCTCCTAAAACCCTTGTACTTTCCTGGGTACCAGGAACAATCAAGAGGAAAGGAAGTCTTTTATTATTCATAGCAAGTCGTTTCAACCACACTGGTACCTTAATGTGGTGACCTATGGGAAACCTCTAGAGACCATGGAGGATGTCCACTATCCAGGGGAACCAAGCACCCAATTAGAGGGCTAGATGTTTCAAACATCCCATCCTCTGATCTCTGAGGAAGGAAGAGACTGGAGATTGACTTAGTCAATACTGGCCAATAATGTGATCAACAGTTACATAATCAATTCCCCACAAAAGTCTTGACTGAACAGCTGGAAGTTTTATTTTATGGAAACAATGAAGCCACAAGCAGACAGATACCACACTCTGCTCCTCAGACTGAAGCCTGAGTCCTGTATTCTAGATTCCTTGGGATGATATATACATACATCTGGTTATTCATTTATACTCTTTAGTATACCTTTTAAAATAAATCAGCAATGGTAAATTAACCATGTTTCTGCATTGGATGAGCTATTCTAGCAAACTATGGGAAATCAACAGAGACCTTATGATTTATAGCCAAGTCAGACAATAGCTGTGTCTACTTAGATACCCACAATGCCTTCACAATGTGAAGCAGGTACAGTGTGGGTATGTGACAAAGTCAGTGGAATGTGTAAGAAATGAAGCAAATTTCAAGTCTACTAAAAATTGAGCTCAACTGTTCTGGAGAGAGAACCTGTCCACCTGGTGTTAGAAGTGCGGAGAGAAGAAAGGAAACAGAGTAGCTGTCACTAATTTAAAAAACAATGTTACTAGGGCAGTGCTTCTCAACCTTCCTAAGGCTGTGACCTTTTAATAGAGTTCCCATGTTGGAGAGACCCCCAAGCATAACATGATCTTGTTGCTACCTTACAACTGATTTTGCTACTGCTATGAATCATAATGTAAATATCTGGTATGCAAGATATCTGATATTTGACCCCTGTGAAAGAATGATCCCACCTACAAAGGTCACAACTCACAGCTTGAGAATCTGTGATTTAGGGACTCCCAAGTATGCTGACTGGCTGCTGCTGTCTTTGTGGTAAGGGAGAGTGGGGCCAGAGAACAGGTAAGACTTGAGGGCTTTCAGTCTAGAAATACAAGTATTAGCTTTGGGAAAGAGCCTGCATCAAAGAACTAGGAAGAGAGTGATAGAGGATACCCAGTATCTCTTTCTGACAGAGGGAAGCATGTCAGGCTTACCTAAATAAAAACATCGTTGCAGTGCTAAAGGGAATATGTACCTCGCCTTTAAAAGTGTTTCTCAGTTTATTTCCTGCTTCCAGAAAACATGTATGTTTAAAAACAACATATATTATCAAAATATTTTTGTTTGTGCCATTTATATTTCTTTTTTCTGATGATATTTTGATTATAAAAACCAGGTAGGAAGCTTAGTCCAGAGTAAGCAATCACAAACTAGACTCTATATGTATCTCCGTTTCTAAAATTAACAATAAGCTCATAATAAACTTAGAAGAACAACATGTTAACTAATGACCCTTACAGCTAATTTTGGGTAAACTATTCTCCACAGGGCTTTAAGCCACCATTGAGACAATCTTTTCTTGTATATGCACTACTTGCATGTCCATGTCAGGCTCTCAAAGATAAAGTACACACAGTTACTCAAGAGTTTAACATTTAATAGACAGGAAAAATATTACTTTTAAAAAGCCTATAACACAAAGGACACAAGATGCCACACCTCTGTATAATACCCTTTAGGTTATAAAACACATTTATTACTGCTGCTTCCTCCTGTGAACCTATTAAGTAAGATCTCCCCCAACTCTGAAGACAAGGTACCTAGAGGTCATAAGAAGAAATCCACATTCAATCCTGTACCGGAATCCAGTTTTCTGACTTTAGGTCTTTCTTTCCTACAAATAATACTTACAGTCATACTGAAGAATGGTTAAAAATTCGTAAGACAAACTTAACGAGTACTAGTGGACTCTGAGGTACAACAGTCAGATCATAATAGATGTGCCATTACCTTCACGTGATCTAAGATCACTAGTGGACCATTCACTCCAGAGACAGTCTTGTAGGCTGGAAAGAAAAGAGTCTCGTTTAGTGAAACAGCATGAGCTGACATGGCTCTCTGATTTTAACAAAAACAATCTTTCCCTTCGTCTCCCCATTAAAATTTGGATATTCAAAAAGCTGTATGAATTTTTAATGAATTTTAAAATATGACTGCTCCCATGTAACTTTTCAATACCCATCTTCAAGGGCATTTGAATCTTAACTCTAAGCCACTGTTCTCAAAACCCAGGATACAAAGTAAGCACCAGGGCTGCTTCCTTTAAAAGTTCAGTTTTCATGGGGCAGGGCGGATGTAGATCTGATGGCAGTCATGCAGAGGCTTCCTGGCAGCAAGGAAGGGGAAAGAAATCCTCGACAATGTGGCGACAAAACTCACAAAGGAAGGCTGAGAAAAACGTGGCTGGAAGGTAAGCCATTATGGAATAGAATATGAATAATAGAGACCATGGAAAGACACTGAGAAGGAGAAGGCAGGCAATGGGAAACTAGCAGGGGTCAAGTAAGGTAAGTATTCTTGTTGCTTTTTAAACGTCTCACTACGTAGCTCTGGCTGGCTTTGAACTCACAGAGATCTGTCTTTTCATCCCCCAAATGCTGGGATTAAAGGTGTGTACCACCTCACCTAGCAAGATAAGTATTCTTGTTTTTGAGATCATTTCACTCTCTAGCCCCAGCTGGTCTTGATCTTGCAGCAGCCATCTTGCTTCAGCTTCTCAAGTGCTGGGAATTACAGGCATGAGTAACCAGCTAGCCGAGAAAGATGTTCTTTAATTTTTTTTCTTTTAACCTTTATTTTTATGTGTATGGATGTTTTGGCTGCATGTGTGTGCAGTGCCCGTGGAGCCCAGAGCACAGCGTTAGCTCTCTTGCAAGTGGAGTGAAGGTCAGTCAGCGAGAGCTGCCATGTGGTGCTCCAACTCTTCTGGAAGAGCAAGCAATGCTCTCACCACTGAGCTATCTCTCTAGCCCAACAAAAATATTCTTAAAAGGACAAGAAACAAAACAAAATAAAAAACCATAGGCAGACAGACATGCAAGCAAGGGGTGGGAGGGAACAGATTGTTAGGGCTCAGCAAATAAAGGCCGCCAAGACTGACAGCCTGAGCTCCAGCTCCAGGACTCACATGGGAGAGAGCAGAATCCCGAACGCTGTCCCACGACTTCTATGCATGTGAACACACTCACAAGCATATACACACCCGATAAATAAATGAACATAAAGAAATTTAAACATATATACAACAACAACAAAAAAATTTAAAAATCAGCAGTGCACAGTATCCCTGGCCTATAAACCAGGAAGGTTAAGACAGTCTTGGCTACAGAGCAAAGCCTTACTGCAAAAAAGAACAAAAGAATTAAATATTACTACCAGGTTAAAGAGACCAGTATTACTCATTGCAAAGTATGCCCGAGAAGGAAACACCTAGTCTACTTTCCCTCATTCTAATATCTATCTATCTATCTGTTAAATGTTTACTTATATTTTATGTATATGTACTTATGTAAGGCTGTCTAAATTTTATGTATACCACAGGCTTGAAGGTGCCTGCTGAGGGGAGTGATCTGCTGAAACCAGAGTTGGCGATGGTTGTGAGATTTGAGGCACAAATGTCATCTTCCTAACCAGCTTGATGAGTGCTGAAGTCAACCCAAGTCCTCTGCAAGTCAGGAGGTGCTCCGAGTCTCTGAGGGATCTCTGCAGCCCCTCACTCGTTTTAGAAAGGAGTTATCCATCCTTGCCGGCAAGGTTCATGATGATTAGATACAAAATACTTAGGAAAACAGTACCTTTAGCAGACAATGTCAAAATTAGCCATATTTCATAATCAGAGCAGCTAAAAAAGAAATGCATTTCTTAAAAAAATAAAAAAAGCCTGAAATAATTTATGTGAAAATATTAACTAATCAGGAATGTTTCATTAGTCTGATCTGTGTAAGGTCTTCTAATTAGCTTAAACAAAGATTTGAGGCACAAATGTCATCTTCCTAACCAGTTTGTCCATTCAAGGGGCTTCCACTCCCTTCCTCCCAAGGTCAGGAAGCAAGCAAGTATCTTGGTACAGACTCTGGGGCGGAGCAGGCAAGCCCCACTCCATACTGAGACATCTAGACACAGACAGCAAAGATTCACTTGGATGTGTCAGAACTGTCATGGTTTCACTAGTGCTCCCCAGTGGAGAGTCCCTGTTTTAATAGCGTAGATAAGGGTGTTAGGATTTGCTGCATTTTCGGCTGATTTTAAGAAAGCACTCTCATAGCTTTAAGATAATCTAATACTGTTTTTTAAAAAGATGTAATTTCAACATTTTAAGAATTTCTTCCTTGTTTTCATTTTAAAAACTTCAAATATTGTTTTTCAAAGACTTTCTAGAACTACTGTGAGAAAACAGAGAGTGAGCTACAGCTTGAAACCGACTCTTTAGAAAAAAAAAAAACAAAAAGAAAAGAAACTGAGACTTTTCCAAATCTTTCCTTAAGCCTTAAGGCACAGGGGAGGGGATCACATAAATTGATAAGAAATTCTTTCTCAAAACACTTCATTAAAATCCCTCCAATTCTTAAAATTCTCTGCTTTTAAAGAGACCGTATTTTCTTTGAATTTCTAGTATTGACAACTATGGCTCAGAGTCTCATGGTTAAAATTCAAACTCATTATACACTATGAAGTTTTGCCAGTCACAAGAAAAACCCATGACCAAGAAAAAGGAGCATTAGTCACAGCTTTTCCTGGAAACAGTGAAGCTGACATCCACTACAGAAGACAAGGCTTAGAGGTCCTGAGTTCAAACCCCGGAACAGTAAATAGGGAAAAAAAATCAAATTTAAAAAAGAATTCTAAATTTGCAACAATTAATATATAGCCTTTGAAAAGCCAATAAGCAAACAGTAGATATTTACTACTTAATAATTAAGCAATCACTTTATTATTCCTGGTTTTAGAAGAGAAAAATCCTTTTTAAGATAATCTATGCACCCGGACCCGAAGCCTGTCTCCAGTCACTTGAGTGAAATCCTTAAACTGAACCAGCAACATGTTTGGAAGCTTTTGCAGACCGGCACCTTTGTTTCTAGGAACCACACACTGAGGCTAGGCATGGCAGCATGTCCCTGTCATCTTAGCACTTAGACTGTAGTTCAAGGCCAGCTGAAGCCACGGTGATCCGCTGTTTCAAAGAAAGAATTGTGTAGCAACACTACCTGCACTTTCAGCTATGAAAGGCGCAGGATGTTTACAGTGCTGTGGGGCAGGCAGTTTCCCCGGTGTCTACATTCTGCCACTGCTGCAAGGCTAACCTTTCCCAGCGCTTACAGCTGCTAGAAAATAGTGGCCTCAAACTTAGTCTGGGTGGCTATTGAACTCATTGCAGTTACTGAAAAATCAAGCAGAGACTATCTGACAGAGAGGATGCAGTTTTCCCTTACTGGTAACCTGAACAACACAGGGGACCTAGAGTGGTACAGATGAGAGACTCATCAGTTTAATTTAAACAGACACACAGAGACTGAGCTAATGGATCTCATAATCTGAACTAAGTGAAAATACTAACAAACCTTTTAGGAGAGTGAGGCACATTTTTACTGAGTATTTTCAGATTATTTGATTTTATCTTTACAAAACACTGTGAGGCAGGGATCATTTTACTACTAACTTTTCGACACCAAAGCCCTGAGGAATGTTATTAATGGAGGAGATTCGGTTTGTTTCGTGTTGCTTTCCTTTAATTACATAGTTGCTGCTCTACGGCCCTGAAACACTTCTATCTGGTAACACTATAACTTAAAAGACCAAGATCACATGGTTCCTAGCATTCGTACTAAAAATCGATGCAAAAAGACAGTTTGAATAAGAACTTCAGCCCTTTCCACGCCAAGGAAAGTTTTCAAAAGGAAAACTCAGCAGGGAAATCATCAGGCACCACCTTTTATCTCTCAACACTATCTGTCTACCCTTCCTTAAGATAACCACAGGTAGTTGAAAAGAGATACCAGTTCAGAGTATAGCATCCAAGACCATCCATCACACAGCAAAGCACTGACAAATTACTACCCTTATGGCAAGGGCAGACACATGCTTACATTACACAAAAAACGTTTATGGAGTAGCACTTAGAAGCCATGATTTACTTAAAGCTGAAAACCAGGATAGCTACTATACTGCGCAGCAAGTTCCAGTCCTGCCCGGGATACTGAGTAAAACAAACAAGCTGGGCATGGAGGCAGAGGCAGGTAGATCTCTGTGAGTTCCAGGCCAGCCAGGGCTACATATCTATTCTCAAATACACAAAACAAAACAAAAACCAACTTGCTCAATAATCAATCAATAAAAAACAAAACCCCAGGAACTAGAAGATTTTAAAGAGTGGTGGTGCACACCTTTGGTGCCAGTGCTTGGGAGGCAGAGGCAGGCAGATTGAGGCCAGCCACATCTACAGAGGTGCAAGACAGCCAGAGCTACACAGAGAAACCACGTCTCAAACCGTATATGTATGTGTGTCTATATATATATATGTATAGACACACATACATATACACACATATATATGTATACACAGACATATATTCTTACATATATACATATACATATATACATATATACATATATGAGAGAGAGAGAGCACGTGCGCATAATCTATCAAATGATTAGCTCTTCCTTCTGCAGGGAAAGAGGTTGTTCAACACTACTAACACCCTTAAGGATTGTGACATACTTAAAGCAAAAGCCATTGCACAATAAACCCTAACTCTTCAGGCACCGCCTTTATAGCAAAACAAAAGCTAAGAAAGCCATTCCTTCTATTGTGCAAGATCAGAGAACAAACCTGAGCAAGGCACACCTGAGATGTTCTAGAAGAAAAGCAAGTAGAGTCACTTGCGGGTTTTTTGCTGGGGTTCTGCTTTGTGACTCGAGAGACACATATTAGCTGATACATGGGTCAAGGAAACCAACCAAACGCAACCAGCTCACAGCATTCTGCTCTAATAGCTTTGTAGATATCGTTGATTCTTCTCAAAACTTTAAAAGGGCGAAGGTTTTTTACCTTGTGAAGCCAGAAAGTCAAATGATGTGCTCAAGATTAGTTACTAATTTCAAGCCTGAATATTTTACTTTCCATTTCTTTTTAATAGCCTGAAGAATTTTTTTATGTTGTGTACATATAATATCTAGAATGTTTAAGAATCCTGAAGTTGTTTTGAAACAGGATTTAATTTTCACAGGGCAATTGCCAAAATTACTCCATTAAAGAGTATATATTAATTAACTATAATTATTTAGATAGTACCATCAAACTTTAGTAATAAAAATTGAGTTAATATTTAAAGTTGACTAAGAATGTGGCAAAAAAAAAATAGTAAAAGATGATATTTAAGTGCAGTATTCCAACTTCCCACAAACCCTATCCATATTAAAAACATACACACTGAACTACGAGGACAAATTGAATGGCAAGTTATACAATTTACAGAGTACTTCCTAAGTCAGACACTGTGAACTTGGAGATGCAAAGAAGCCAAGTCAGGCAACTTTCAGAGACAGCTGAGAGCAGAATCGTCCTGTGAACAAGCTCTTCAAACATTGGCCAGCCACCTGTATACGGTGGTGAAACGCTACTGATCCCTGAAGGGCTTACGATCGATGGAGTATTCTACACTCTCTGAATTGACTCTGAATGACTTAGTATATGGAAACAGACTATTATAACCTTGTAACATTTTTTTCCTAGAAGACACCAGTTGTCTATGTGCTCTGCCCAGAGCAAAGCACACATACCAAACGTAATTCACCAGAATCTGTAATTCTCAGGTATAAATCTGTCAGTTTTCTCAACGTTTCCTTCTGCTCACATGAACCCCTAACAGGCATTCTCTAACAATTATTCTAAAAAAAAAAAATGCTTAAAAGGCACACCTCAGCAATCCACTCTCCAATGTGATTTTCCTTCCCCACACTGCAGTGTTATCACATGATCCACTGACAGCTCAGGACAGGATTAGTCAGGCTGGAGGGCGCCTAGCTAAAACCCTTCAGCTGAAATGCTTTTTAACCAATGAGCCACCCACAGAGCCAAGCTGGCAATTAACCAGTGCAAACGCAATCTTATTATCTGGAAAAACAACAGATACTTTAAAAGAAATTAAAAAAAAAAAAGTCTTCTTTCAAAGCTCTTTGCCTGGCTTTAAGGAAGCTGTGAAGAGGTTTGATTCTATACAACCGAAATCTTCAGCCAACAAGAGCCATTTGGGAAAGACTGACTTGTCTACTTAAACATGGTTTATTGAGGTATTTTATAATCACTACATTTAAGCCTATGCATGCACATAACAGTGGAAAGCAACCTTACATTCAACTGAGTTTGGTTAGCTGATCAGTAAACGAAAAACAAAACAACAACAACAACAAAAAAAAAAAAACCAGAAGACCAAGCAAGGATTAAGAAACTCAATTTTTGGTTCCTCTTTTCCCAATATCCTTTCCAGAACCTTCGGCGTCTCGCTTGTAAAATGAGAGGGACTGCACGACTAGTGTATTTTTCAGCTCTAAGGTTCTCTGGTGTCTAGGTGTCCTCCTGTGAAGCGGTCCCTACGGAATAAGCCACATCTCCCTCTATCTGCGGGCCTGCCCACGTCAGCGATGACACTACACCTTCTGCTCAGTCCACCTGCCCAGAGGTCCTTGGGGCAAAGGGGACGGAGTGGGCGTTCCCTCGACCGGGAGACATTTAAATGAGGCCAGGAGCAGACGAAGGTGAGGGTGACAAGAAGTGGCCCTCAGAGACAGACAAGCGCCTAGCAATACTCTAGCCCAGACAACTCGGAGCGGGTAGGGCAATCATCAGGAGCCCACTTAGCCCATGGGCAGGTTCCAGTCGGTGCTCTCTCACCCTCGGCTCACCTAAGTCACGGAAAAGCTTACGCAAAGCTGAAGAGGTGCTGGTGAACTGAGCGATGGAGGAAATGAATCCCATTCCCTCCCCGCTGGCTGAACAGGTGAGAGCACAAGCCAAGGGCTTGGTGGACACGCTCACTTTCCCGTACTCACTGAGACGAGGCTGGGAGAGGTAGTTCCGGCTCACCGCCAGCGCCTGCTCCCGAGATCCTGCCATCGGACCACCGGTGGGCACGGGCAGTTCGGGTGCGGCCCCGTTCACGATTCCCCGCATCGCTCGCAACGCCATCTTGTCTCCTCGGTCCCGACTGGCTCGCAGCAGCGCGGCGCAAGCGCACAAATAGCAGGGAGGACCGTGAGGCCGTCTCCACCCATGCGCGCTGCGAAGCTGCGGCAGAGGCCCCGCCCTCTCGGCGGCGCCCCGCCCCCAGACTCGTGACTGGACTTCTGCGGGGGCGGCGCAGGGTGCGCGCGCGTGCTAGTGTGCGATAGGGAGCTGACCAGCGTGCTGGGAGCGCGGATCCCGGGCCCCAGCGGGGGGGAAAGAGAAGCAAAAGGGGCCAGAGGGTAAAATGGACACAAGAAAGAGAACTCACAAGATTCCCAGGCCCTACAAGGGCTCCCAACCAGGTGAATCCCCTCTTGTGAGAGAGACACACTCCACACACATATACATCTAGAAAATGCCAGAGGGCTGGGAACTCTCTCTTGTAGTGCCCGGGTGGTGGGGATGGTGGCAAGCAGCCAGCCCTTGAAAAAGTGAGCTCTTGTCTGTACCCGAGCCTTTTCTGATTCAGTATCCCTTCCACTTCAAGCACCTCCTACCAGCAGTATGAAAATTGCTTCAGCAAAAAAGCTGGTCAGACTGCAGTCTCAGCAGAGACCCCCCACCCCCCTCCGTGAGGTTCCAGGGTCCACGGGAGCAGACAACTATTGGCCAGGGGTGAATGGCTCTGTGGATATTTCCAGACCTACAAGCATTCCCGAGACTACAAATGATGACATCACAACCTTTGACACTAATGGGCCCACTGACCCTTCTGCACCTACAGAGAACCCCCACCCCCCACCCCAGCGTCCCTCAGTCTACAGCTTGAGACCTTCAGACTCTGAGACTCCAGGGCCACCTCGCCACACTTCCCTGACTTGAAAAAGAAAAAGAGATTCATTGGAAGAGGTAGGAAAACGTACATAAGAAAATACAGACAACTAATGTCCATTACCAAGCCGTGAAAAACACCTTGGAAAGCAGAAGATAGAAAACCTAGTCTCCTGATTGCTAACTTTGTATCATAACTTATGGTTTATCCTTCTACCAAGTTCTTTCTCTCGTGGATCTGTTCAACAGACTTGGCTTTCTTGCACATCCGTGTGGAAGACCGACCACCTTAGGAACAGACTGGAAAACCAGTTAGGAGGTTAGAACTCACATCGGGTTTTAGTTTGTTTTCTTTTGCTGTGATAAAATTAGCTAGCTGTTGACCGGGTGTAATGGTGCAGCACTCAGGAGGCAGAGGCAGAAAGGTCTGAGTTCCAGGGCAGCCAGAGCTACATAGTGAAACTATGTTTCAAAACAAAGAAATAAAACAAACAGAAAAACCAGTGAGAAAAGAATAACACAGTAAGTTGATTGTAGTTCTGTTTACAATGTAAGAACAGAAGAAGACAGGAACTCTGCTGTGATAAGGCAACACCTTGAAAAAGTTCTTTGCGTTATTTCTCCGTAGACTTATTTATAAACACACAAGAGGATATCTAGACTGGCCTTAGGTAAGGTTTATAACTTATCATCAGTTTGGGAAGCATGGAACTTTGCCTCATTCACAAAATTACTATATGTTGTTTTGTTTTTAAAGACTTATTTATTTTATGTATGTGAGTATACTGTCACTGTCTTCAGACACACCAGAAGAGGGCATTGGATCCCATTACAGATGGTCATGAGCCACCATGTGGTTGCTGGGAGTTGAACTCAGGGCCTCATGGAAGAGCAGCCAGTGCTTGTAACCGCTGAGCCATCTCTCCAACCTAGTTAGTATATTGTTATAAAATTCTCTTTGGGCTATACATGTGAGGTATATACAGAATATACATAAGTTTTATCTCTAGACTTATAGCCTATATACTGTTGGGAGCCGACTTTTAGCAGAAAGCGGCTAGAAAGCAGCTATCATCTTTGCAGTCATCTAGAGCCATATACCCTGATGAGAGACTTGTTTTTTAACAGCCTACAACAGCTGAACACACTCTGATAAACATCTTGTTTATCCTACATATCTTGTTTTGCTGTTTAGTGACCCCAGCTGCATGGTGCACGTGGTAAAAAGTCTTCAGCTGTGTTCTCCTGGTGTGCTTATAAATACCCAGGATTTTCTTGCAAGGGAGTGAATGGGAGACAGTAAACGAGACTTGACTACACACCCTGTCTTGTCTCCATTCTTCGAGTCTATTCCCCTTCTTCCCCCCACTCTCTCTCTCTCTTGCTAGACCCTGACCCTCGAACGGAGCAACAGAGCATTCCGGGACATTTTGGCCCCCAAGCGTGGGGCAGCTAGGGCTGGGACAATATACAAGACATATCATTATGTAAATACAAATATTTTACAATTTTTAAAAAGAAATTTGAGATTTAAAGCATTCCTGCTCCTAGGCATTTCGACTGAAAGTCAGTCAAGTGGTGTCACAGATGAAGTAAATGCACCCAGGTTACTTAAATTCTACTTTGGGTGCATCTCGTTTACATATGTAACAATTCTTCAACCCTCTATAAAATTGTTGGAAGTATTAAAAGAGGTAAGTGAATGTAAATACTAAGTTCTATATAGTTCTTTAAACTTGTGTTGTTTGGGAATTTCCTGCATTGTGTCTGTTACATTTTGATCAAATCTACTCCCCAGTTCTCTTTGCTCCAACTCTTACTCTGTCTCCTGCCATTCTATCCCTCCCAAGTTCACGTCTTTCTTTTTTAAAGTCTTCCGAGTCAACTTTGCGCTGCTTGTATGTGCACGGGTGTAGGACCATCTACATGGGTGATCCCCCAGGGGCCATATCTCTGAACAAAACAGACTCCATTCCTCCCCTTAGCAGCCATCTGTTGCCAATAGCTCCTCAGGGTAGGGTAAGTCAACAGCGGCAGCTCCCTCATCTATGCTGGGATTTTGGCTACCTTGATTTTTTTTTTAAAGATTTATTTATTTTATGTATATGAGTATGCTGTTGCTGCCTTCAGACACACAAGAAAAGGGCATCAGATCCCCTTACAGATGGTTGTGAGCCACCATGTGGTTGTTGGGAATTGAACTCAGGACCTCTAGAAGAGCAGCCAGTGCTTGTAACCGGTGAGCCATCTCTCCAGCCCCAGGTACCTTGATCTTATGTAGGCCTTATGCATGCAAATCTATATATTTCTTAGCTGAGATTACTCATATACTTCTATTGATTGATAAACCTCTACACATTAATTACTATGTGTTAGATCAATGGTTCTCAACCTTCCTAATGCTAAGACCCTTTAATACAGTTCCTCATATTGTGGTGACCCCCGACCATAAAATTATTTCATTGCTATGACATAAATGTAATTTTGCTACTGTTATAAATAGTAATGTTAATATCTGATATGCAGATATCTTATGTTGTGACCCACAGGTTGAGATCTGCTGTGTTAGTTTTTTTTTAAGAGCTAAATGACATGCCACTCTAACTAATTTAAATTAGTATGAATGTCAGAGAGTGAAACTTAGAGGCAGCAAGCCTGGTTTCAATGTTGACTGTCTTTTTGAATACCCAATGTGACCTTGGGAGAACCATCTGTTCCTTCTGTCTCTCAACTGTCATCTGTGAACAGGAAATCTTTTATATAATGTATATCTTTTAAGAATTTATTTAGTCAGGTTTTTTGAAACACTTTTTTGTAGACCCAGCTTGCCTCAACCTTGTGATGGAGCTACAGAGTGAGCCCGGCCTTGAACTCTCTACCCACCTGTTTTCAAGACCCAAAGCTGGTATTATGAGCATGGTCCTCTAGGCCTGGTTTTCTTAGGGATTTAAAATTAAGGAAAAGGCTAGTAGCATTCAGAGACTCTCCTACAAATGTGAAATTGTATTTTATTACAAATATTTATTGAGGAAGGAAAAATAAGGAAGGAAAGGCAAGTAGAGCTCATGCCAGTGACTAAATTTTCCCCATAGAATGTGAATCTTTATTTAATGGAAAATACCACTCAGGTGTAAAAAACCGAGTTTCCTTATGTGAGTGTCCTTTTTAGAGGACTAATTTATAATTGTTAGATTTTAAAAAGGAGTAATGCTAGCTATTTCTCTCCAGTTTGCAGGCAATGAAACAGAAGTCTCAGAAAGTAAAGAGATTTCCCTGCGACTTGAGCTTCTCAGACTGTAAACAATGCCTGTTGACTCATAACTTCTCTGCACACATGTTTGTCTAGCTCTTCTGTATAAATTCTGATCGATCTACAAATACCCCAGATACAAATTATCAATGGGGAATTTGGGGACATCAGATTAATTCTAAGATGATTGAGTGCATCTGACCCAAAGTGAGAATACAAGCCCCAGGCTCTCACCTAGAATCTGCTAAAAGCCCCTTTTCTGATATCAATAAGCTGTTATTACAGCATCTGGGATTTTCAGGGAAAGCTCCAGAGACATTCTAATTTGTATCATCTCTGCCTTTCCATCATGGTCATGATCTGCAATGTCTCTAAGTCTGAATCTCAGAGCTATGAAAGGTTTGTTTTTTGTTTTTTTTTTTTTTTTTCCCCTTAGCTTACTCGCAATGCACTCAAAGAATCAAAAGCATTCAAATGATGCCTTCTGCAAGCAAATGCCTAACTGGTAATGAACTCAATGGAGTATAGTAACTGGAGAAACTCCAGAGAACTGAAGGACACATTGTTGCTCTGAGCCATAAATACATTATACCAGGCTAGGTGGAGCATGCCGGGCTCACACTTAAGCAGTCTTATGTCTGTGTGCCCATGCTGCATCTCTAAAGCAAAGACAGCATTACTCGCAGTACAATGTGTGTAAGGAACACAAGCCTAAATAATGGAGACAAGAAAAAGATGTACGATCCTACAGAGGTAACATGTAAAACATTGTAAAATGAAATGCTAGGTTGTGCACCTGTTATTTATTTATTTTTTTAAGTCGCCAGTGTTGATTAAGGCTGGGAGGAGAGGGAAATACTTGTTTCAGTTCGTATTTGGAGAGGAGGGTCTAGGGCTCAGTGGTAGACCCCTTGCTTAGCAGATAGAAACACTTAGATTCTGTTTCCAGCACTGCGGACAACAAACTGAACAAAGGACTTGGAGATGTAAACAGGAAGCTCAGTGCCGGGTGTTTCATGTTAGGCCTTGAGCAATCTGTAAATCCTTGTGGTGAGCAAGAACTAACAGCTCTAAAGTGCTCAGGGTAGATGATGCCCTTCGAAGGGGAATTTACTTAGGTGACTTAGTGTTTGGAAATTCTCCCTACATATAGAATGGCTCCGGAGAGCCGAATCCACGTCTTCATGTTTTTCTGATAATTACTTTCTCGGAACATGGTACTGTATGCCCCACTATGTTTCTAGGTGTTGTAAGGACCCACCAGAAGAGACTATTCGAACACAGGTTCGAGGCAATAGGATATCTTCTAGTAGCCCACCATCTACTACACTGGGTGCTCAGGACCCAAGTACTGTCCTAAGTCTGTCCCAGGATGAGCTTTTAAGCATAAAATCCACATCTCAGTTAGCAAGAACACTTAGCCTGAAGCAGAACTACAGAAGCCAAAACACAAGGTTAGTACATTTAGGGACTTTCCCAGAACTATGGACTTTGATGGTCTTTGCTCTCTCTCTCTCTCTCTCTCTCTCTCTCTCTCTCTCTCTCTCTCTCTGGCAGGTGTTGCTGCCTACATGCTGGTTCCAAGGCCCGAATAGTACTTTCATCAAGCTCTCTGCTGCTCTAAGATGGGGACCTATAACACAGACACCCTTCTGAATGCTTGTTGTTAGAAACAAGGTCTCACTATGTAGCCCTGGCTGGCCTAGACTAAGCTACCCTAGAACTCATGTGATCCTCCTGCCTCTGTCTCCATAAAGACATGATGCACCATGGCCTGCTAATTGCTTGCTGTTAATTTAACTCATTGACCTTCTACAAAAACTCTACAAGTTATCAGCAGTGGCACAGAGAAATCAAAAAGCTCTCCACTGTCTCACAGTTGCTCTCAATGGCATAATTCGGACCCATACTGATGGCTAAAGGGATCCCTTCTCTCTATTTCCTGGTAAGGATTGAAAGGTGTACTTATTAGGTGTGAGTCTGATGAGAACTGAATTTCGAGAATACATGTGAATTGTTCTTAAGTGACCCTGCCTTTTCTACTCCAGTAAAGTCACACTATCTCAACCAGTCTCCACTATATCTCTTGTCCAATGGTATGAGGATGGTCAATTTCCCATAGTTAGTGTATGACCAAACTCTATAAGTAGCCATTGTTGAGGCTGAGAGTCCAACTCTTATAGGTAGAATTCTACCTACGCTGCCCAGGATACGTGGGTTTCAAAACTGAAGCCCACATGGAAGAATGGTTTTCTTCACTCTCATTCTTAAGCAAAGAGGCTCTGGAAAGGTATGAGTCTTCTTCAGGGCCTGTGGTACCTCAGCCCAGCTTCTGTGAAGTCTAGAGAGTCAATAGTGATTAGAAATCAGTAATAGTAATAGAAACAATAACATACAGCTATGGCTATTCAAGTGTTCCTTAAAAGTCTCTGTGACACCGTTGGGAGAAGGGGGAACTTTCAAAGGTGGCGTCTAGAAGAAGGAGCTTAGGCCATTGGGGGAATGCCCTTAAACAGTATAGGTGATCATAGCATTCTCAGCTACCATGAAATGGATTAGCCACTACCATACAGTCCTGCCCTGATGTACTGTGCTTCGATGATGTGAACAATTGGAGGCATTGAGAATTGAAAGACCAGAGACTTGGAAAGATGTCTCAGTGGCTAAGACATTTTGCAGCCAGGAGGACCAGGGTTCAGATGTTACTACCCATGCAATAAAGAAGCCATCCCCTACATGCCTCTAACCCCAGTATCCTGGATAGTTTTATGTACTCCACACAAGTGAAAGTCATCTGAAAAGGAGGGAACCTCAAGCAAATGCCTCCATAAGGTCTGGCTACAGGCAAGCCCTTAGGACATTTTCTTAAATAGTGATTGATGGGAGAGAGGCCATTCTGGGTTGTGCCACACCTGGGCTGGTGGTCCTGAGTTCTGTGAGAAAGCAGGCTGAGTGAGCCATGGGGAACAAGCCAGTTAAATACCACCCTTCCATGGCCTCAGCATCATCTCCTGCCTCCAGGTGCACAAGAGATAAAGGGAGCATGGGGAGAGCAGGAGGTGGGTAGGAGTGTGTGCACGAGGCTTAGGTCTCCAGCAAGGAACTAAAGGCAGTGGCAGAGGTCTCAGCTGAGATATAACAGTCAGCAGAATCCTCACATTTAAATCCTGCTTTGGGGTTCTACACTGTTATAAGATACCTGCATACTTCTGCCACAGCTGAAGGACATCCAGAGTGAGTTTAAAGTGTCTTTGCTCAGATAAGAAGCTTGCTTTCGCTGGCATGGAATGTATATTTTCTTTAGCTTAAAACTTTCCTGCCTTGTTTCTTTGAGAGGATTGAGAATGAAGCCCTTTGGTCTACTTATGTATTACTGAATTTGCTACTGGTGTCTTGAAATGGAAAGATTATGTGAAGTCCCAGTTTATGTTAATTTGGTTGTGTGTGTGTGTGTGTGTGTGTGTGTGTGTGTGTGTATCCTGTGCATTGAATCTAAGGCTTCCTTGTACATGCTGGCCAGTAACTCTATGACTAAGCTATATTTCTGGCCCTTGGTTTGGTTTTGCTTTATACTTGTTTATAAGTATGTGTATGAGTTTTTATTTTATTTATGGTACTTTGCCTGCATTGATGTATGTGCACCACGTGCAAGCCTGGTGCCCTCAGAATCTAGAAGAGATTGTTGGATCCCCTGAAATTGCCTTAGCTTTTCCAGAGTTGAAATTGTAAATGTATGCTATCATGCTTGGCTTTGAATTTTGGCATTTTAAGGTACCTGTTTCCCTGGATCTGAGTCCAGTACTTATTTTCTCTCACATAGAGTCATTCTTACCCTTTGGAGACAACACTATCCTATCCCGTAGGTTCTTCAGTGTCATAAAGCTCACAGCCATAGAAAGTTACAGCCTCTCCCCTTAAATATCCCCGTTCTTTTCAGAAACCTGGACATAACTTCTGAACCCAAGTCATGTGTTTGGAACCATGCCTCTAAAGTCTGGCCTGCAACTCTGATGTCTACTAAATATGAGGAATTATGAAGTGACTGTTAAATGTTTGAACAGCTAAGGGAAACAGGAAGTAATGAGAGACAAGAACACCCTGCAGATCTGAGTCACAGGACATCCATTGTGGCAGGCCCTGTCAACCTCAGCTCCAGTCATTGTTTTATGTGTATATATGCCCAAAGAAAAAGCTGTCTGTCTGAAGGTCCCAATTGCCAGCCATTTAAACTGGGAAGAATAGAAACATGGTTGGAAAGCCTCACACTTCCACTTAGCGCTGACCAGAAATAGTTGTTTGCCAGGACTTAGAGGCCACTGGAATATCTGTATCTATATGGAACTATTGCTTTTTACTGGTTACTCTTTAGGTTTTAATTTTCCGCTGTTATATGGAAAATATGTAAAGTCAAGATGTATAATCATGTTCTTGGGAGGATGAGGCAGAGGGATTGTGAGTTTGAGACTAGCTGGGACTAGTTTCCATCTTGTTTGTTGAGACATAGGTTTAATCTGTAGCCTAGATTGTCCCATGTAGTCCAGGCTGCTTTGAACTTATGGATATCTTCTTACCTTAGCTTCCAGAGTGCTGAGATGTGAGCCATTATACATATTATATGTATACATATTTCTTAATATATGTATATAAATTTCTCTCTATATATATATGTATACATGTGTAAATGAATATATTTCTTAGTAGATAATCAAATATATATTATATATAAAATCATGTTGTACTCAAAAATTTTTTTAAAGTCTATATCAAGAGACAAGACCTATCATGTTAAACATTTTAAAATATACAGTTTAGTATTAAATGTATTGACATATGTTCAACCAAGTAATCTTTAGAAGCTTTTCATCTTGTGAAACTGAAACTCTCTTCTCATTGAAGAACCACTTTCCATGTCCCCTCCCCCATATCCTAGCAGACATGAAGTTTTTGTTTTTATTAATTCCATTATTCTAGGAGCCTCATATGAAATCATAAGGAGTTTTTCCTCTGGTAAATGACATGCTTTTAGTATAATACTCTCAAGATTAATCTATGATGAATTAGATCTCATTGTGAGTACTTCTCACATTTGTATTCTCAGTCGTCCGCCAGAAGGCATCAGGTTGCTTTTAGGTTTGAAAAGTGTACGCGAGTTTGAAAATCTATATCTCAGAGCACATTAGATGGCTCAGTGGTAAGGACACTTGCTGCTACAGCTGATGACTTGAGTTGACGTCACTGGACCTACTCATTGACCAGCCACCATGGTGAGTACACTGCCTAATAAGAGCCTTAGTCTCAACAGTGTAGAAGGGGAGGACCGACACCCAAGATTGTCTGCTGACTTCTACCCCACACACACACAGAGGACCGACACCCAAGATTGTCTGCTGACTTCTACCCTACACACACACAGAGGACTGACACCCAAGATTGTCTGCTGACTTCTACCCTACACACACACA
>JANHMN010000015.1:55734299-55757890 GCA_030674055.1 Rhabdomys pumilio
GACTGACACCCAAGATTGTCTGCTGACTTCTACCCTACACACACACACACACACACACACACACACACACACACACAGATGAAAAAAAGTCAACTAGAGAATAAGGACTCATTTCTGTGATTATCACCAGTATTGCCCTGGCTACAAACACAAGCGCTGCCACTGAAAAATACATTCACATGTTTTAAATATAACATATATTACATGTAACATGGCTACATCTTAGCTATATGCTGAAAATGGAGTAGGCAGTTCACAGTTGTCATTGTTGCTGTTATTTCTGCTAATGTAAGGTATGATCCTTCTTTAGCCATACCTACCCTCTTAAGCCCTCTTAAATCCCCCAAATCATCATTTTCATATACTGTTTTTTTTTGGGGGGGATCTCTGATTTTGGTGGTATCTCCAAGTTTTCTTTAATTAGGATTGTTTTTTCCTCCATCAGCCCCATGTAAGTGTTCTTTACTAGACAGCTGCACTCTGCAGATCCCCAAACTCTCAGAGACTGTAAAGTACATTTGCCAGGGAACATGTTGGCAGAAGTGCCAACTTGACTCCCAAAAGGCCTTTTGCCCAGAACTAGAAAATTTGTTTACTGATAAATCTCTCTAACTTTCAGCCATAGTCCCTTTTATCCTTAGAGACACAAGTATAGAAGCATGTTGAGGAATCCATGTGCTTTGCCCCCACATCCCATGATAATAGGGCAGGTATTGGCACTGAGACATGCTAACATCCTAGTCACGAACCTGTGACTATTTCTCTGAGTGCTAAAAAGTACAGATGACGCAGGGAATCTTATTTTCAGGTCCTGGGGTCAGGACTTTGAACTATTTGGGTGTACCAGTGTGACCACAAGGGTTCGTGCAAGCGAATGACAGGAAGAATTCACTATGTGCTTCTGGCTTTGAAGGTAAAAGCTAGGAGCCAAGATCTGTAGGTGGCCTCTTGAATTGAATTGTCCCCAGTGTTGGGAACAAGCAAAAGAAATTTATTCTAAGTACTACTATTTTGTTTTCGGACTTCATTTAATCACAGGGAGAAATTAGATTCAAGGTCCCAGGCCCTAGGGAAGCTTCCCAATCGCTGAACAGCTTGTGTTGTAAGGAGACAGTTGTCTGAGTGCAGACGTCTTAAGGGCAACTTCTCCATCTTGCTAGCACAGTCAAATCAGTTCATGTTCCAGGCCCAGGGAACAACTCCTGACCTGACTGAGGAAATTCCCTTGCTCAGCCCTATATGTCAAAATATGATTGGAAAATGCTATATCCTGCCTACCCTCCTGGCTCTATGATTTTACCTTTAAATATGGTGTACAAAGTCCCTTCAGGGTCATAGTTAAGCTCCTGAGTCTATTCTCCAGCCCTGACCAATCAGTAGTGGCGTGATTACAATACATTTTTGTCATCTGCATTGGCCTGGTGTTTGAGTTATGTTGGATGCATGTTGGATTTAAGTGGACCTACAACACCTAGAGGCCCAGAATTAACAAAGCCCTGCTGATACCTTCATTTTAACCCAGGCACAGCTGTGTGGACTTCTGCCCTCCTGAACTGTACCACAGCAAATGCCTGCTGGTTTGTACTACTAAATTCAGAGTACCCACAGGAATGACACATTTCTTTAGTGACCTTGTCCTCTCTCTCTCTAGGTTTACATTTTCAAGCTCTTTCCTTCTTTTTTTTAAGCCCTAAATCAATCCTCCAAGTTAATTCACATAGAGAGGATAGCTCTTAATAGGAGACCTCTGTTTACTCTCATTCTTCCGTCTTATTTGGCCTTTTGTAAACTTTACATTCAAGGTCCCACTGAAGACACTTCATGCATTACAGACCTATGGTGCCTCTGAATATCTCTCAGTGAGGTGCTGACTGTCCTGTAGCCATCTATCCAGTCACCCATAATGAAGATTATAAGAGGCTATTTTGTGCCCAGCACTGAATTAGGGTTAGGATGAGGGAGCACAGTGAAAAGTCTGTGCTTGTATGTAGACCACGGATGTCTGATTTGTATATATTTATGTGTGCTTCTACATGACCATGTGCAAACGCATGTGTGTGCACATACGTGTGGAAGCCAGAAGTCAGTGTTGGGCGCCTTCCTCAATTTGTCTCCATGGTTTTTGAGACAGTCTCTTACTAAACCTAGAGCTTGCTGCTTCAGCTATACTGGCCAGAAAGACCCAGGAAACCTGTTTCCATCCTCCCCCATGCTGTGATTACAGGCTTGCACTGTCACTCTGATATATATATGTATGTACTAGGAGTCGAACTCGGGTCTTTATACTGTGTGGGGTCATCTTCCCAGCCCTAGCTATTAGGTTTTATGACTAGAAAACAGTAAGCACATTTTTTTTCTTCAAATAAATATTTCACAGTTTATTACTTTTAAGGAAAGAATTGGGGCACAAGAGACGTCTTTAAGAAGCAAAGGGAAGGAGATGCACCCTGGTTCTACCTGGCATTCTAGTTTGCATCCAGATCTAGGCAAGAGTTAAAAGAGTAATGTGATCGATAAGCACAGATGAAAACCAGCACAGCCCAGAGCCTCTCTGCTTAGGAAAACACTCCCTGTGGCCTCTCCAGCCCTGGCCATGCCTGCCTCTGACGCAGGGAGCTAAGGGTCTAAATGAAACCTGTTGGAGGCTCCAATTAAGTCTTTGTGGACAAAGTGCATGTGCACACACACACACACACACACTATCCAGGCGGCAATAAATCCATCAGTACATCCAGTTTCAGAGAACAAAGTCTCCGCTGTCTGCCAGCAGCTGCCAGTTCCTCTTGGAGTACCCCACATCAAGATGAGCTGTAAGGTAAGATTCTTTTCTTTTTTTCTGTACGAGTTTAATTCTTCCTTAAAATCTTTGTTTCCTGTTAGAGGGTTTTGACTGTTGAGTTTACTGTGAATGGCTTGACAGATTTCTTGTTCTGTTTTTGTTGTTTGTGTGTTTGTTTTGTTTATTGTATGTTTTTGGTGTGATTATGTTTACATCATTTTATTGTATATTTAGTCTCACTCTATGTATTTTACTCTGTTTAACCACTTTTTTATTTCTGTTGCTTTTAGTCATTTCTCACTTTGATTTTTATGTGTCTTAAGTAAGTTTGTAGTTTGAAATTTATTATACAGAGAAAGGAAGGGTCTCGGATCACTTGGATGTGGTTCTGGGTTCAGAGTTATCCAGGGATTTGTTTCACTTGAGAGCTTGCTCCTTGAGCGGTAGCATGGAGGATATTCTTCTGGCCCCAGGCTTAGAAGACACTAGCTTGGTGCCTGGGGTACTTCTACCATTTGAGGCTGATGTCTAATCCTAGAGATAACCACTCAAAACCATTTACTGCTTGTATTATGAAAGTGGCTCATCATAGAATTATTTAAAAATGAGAAGCCAGGTAAAGAGTGAAGTCACTGACTGTAAGTAACCAGCGCTTGGATGTGAGTCTTTCTAGTCTTAAAAACAAGCACACTTAAAAAATCTCTTTAAAATTTTTTTTATTGCTTTTTTGTGAATTTTATATCACGTACCCCAATCCCACTCATCTCCCTGTTCCCTCATACCTTCCCTCTACTCTGGCAACAACCACCCACAAAGAAAAAAAAACTTCACTGTGTAAGCTGTAGTGTGTCACAGAAGCATGCTTCTTTTTTACACACATATGCCAAGCTATGAATACAGCATCGTGTATGTATCATACATTTTATGATAGTGAACCACTTTAATGTTAAATGATTGATATTGTTGGCATTGTCACAGAAGCCTCATAAAAAGCAAATGAAATCCTCTCAGAAACTGTGATTCCCTGAGGTTAGAGAGCAATGGTGACATGACTGTGATATCTGATACAGGTTCCTCCACTAAGGAAACTCATCGTGAGAGTTAACATCTTATTACACAGTGACACAGCTCTCTGAACAGGGTTCTGTGGCTTAAATACAAAACCAGGAGCACTTCTGACATTGTCTATCCACAGAAAAAGTAGAGTGCAAATATACAAGTTAAGAGGCTTGGCATGTTTAGCTCCATTTGACATCAATTGTGAGTTCAGGACAAATCTCTCCAGCTTCTGAGTCTTTGATTTTTTAAAACTGTTTTGTTTCTGCTTAATGCTTGCCAGTAGACAAATAGACAGTGTGACATATTTTTTGCATGCTACGATTTCCTACATTAGAATTTTTGAGAGGTCATAAACGTAAGACTTTTTTTTTGCATAGTCATAAATTGCTTTTATTTGTATTTACTTGATTTTTGGGACAAGGTCTTGCTGTGTAGCTGTGACCTGTATACTCTATGTAGTACAGACAAGGCCCTAGACTTATGCTTCTCCTGGCTTCACCTCCTAAGTGCTGGGACTATGGTGTGCACCACCATGCCTGACTCATGAAGTTGTCTTTTATAACAGTATTTCAAAATTAAAACTGTTTAAAAATTAGAAGGGAGAGAGAGAGCGGTGGCTCAGGAGATGTCTATGCCATTCAGATGAGAGACTGGTGTCTGACAGATGAGAAACAAGAAGGCTGTAGTTTACTTAATGTAGTAGGTATAATTTCAGACCTAAATCTCTGGACAACAAAACTTCTCTGGAAGGCATTGTGGGAAATGTCGAGTTATTGAGATTACATGAGGAATGAACAAAGAGGTACAAAAAAGTCAAACTCTTGTGCTACTTACATCCCTTCATGCTTTTCATTTGAACAGTGAGCTTCACTGGACCAGGTAGTCTTTGCCTTCTCCTGTAAAGGTGACAGAAGACCACACCTGTCAAGGGACCTTCCTAAGCACCCAGAGAAGGCCCCCACCATCCCACTCCCTACCCAGCCCAGCCTCCTGCAGCCCTTGCCATGTTCCAGGTTGTTCTGGGTGCTCCTCAGCGGCTGCTGAAGGAAGGGAGGCAGTCCCGGAAGCTGGTGCTGGTGGTGGTGTTTGTGGCTCTACTCCTGGACAACATGCTGCTCACTGTGGTGGGTACGTTTGGGGCTTTGGTGCTGAGGGTGTATCTGCCTTGGGTCACAGCAGGCAGCATGTACCCTGCTTGACTGAGGGTTGGCTGGAACTATAGACAGAAGGGTCCGAAGGCTGTCTTTGAGATTAATGACTCCAGAGTTCTTAACAAAAGCATGTTCATAAGCACCTGGCAGAGAGGGAAGACCTAAGCCAGGATGTCATGTTTTCACCATTATTTTTATCAATGGTCACTGATGACTAGAGTCACCTGGATAGTGAGCTTCATTTTTCTGTGATGCTCCTCCAGCCTCTTCTTTGCAAACACAGGACATCCAGGTCCTTACCAAGCCCTGTCTTGTTTGCAGTTCATTGCCTCACATGATGGTCTGATTGATACTTCATTAATTTTACACAACATTACAGAAGTGTATGACTAAGTTCTAGCATGCTGTCACTCCTGGGTGAAATATATGCTTTAAAGAAGAGGCTTCTTGTGACAATCAGATAATACAATAGAGTTGATCCCCATTTCTCTTGGTTCTATAGTTAGAGTCATATTCAGAAAACTCACAAACACTGACATAGCAAATATGGAATCTTTGCATCAAAGGGAACTATGCATACATACACTCCATCCCACCATAGAGATTATTAAGTCTCGATATCAATGCAATTTGGTCGGTTCTGTCTCTTTTACAAAAGGAAAACAAGGCTGAAGATGTTAACTGACATGTCCAAACTTTCCCTTAGCAAGCGCTGGGGCTGGAATTCCGTTCCTGTGAACTACCTCAGAGTCAGAGCTTCTCACACTACACCACCTGGGTACTTAGCCTCCTCCATCCTCGGTCATCTGGTACCTAATACAAGGAGGCAGAACCTCTTAGTTCTACTTCAGCTGGAATGTGCGCATATTCTATGGGTGAATGTGCCTATATAGAATACGTGCATTGGGTTACTATGTTTCCCCATTCTGCTCCCATCTGTGAAAAATCATTATGGATTATCATCAAGTGTTGATGCTCAGGTTAAACATGATACAAGCAGGTAAATTAACCAGTAAGGATGACACTAACTCAGGAAAACTAACTGAATCTGGATAGAATTTGGCCCTTCAGCTAGTAGGACGATCTGGGCAGGTATCATCTTCATTAGGCTTTAAATAATGTCACTTCCTTCTACATAAAATTGGACCTCAGAGTAATTCCTTTCCACATAGTAGAGGTTAAAGGACCTCTGTCCTCGACTCTCCTCATGTATTCTCATTGATTTTCAGTGCCCATTGTGCCCACCTTCCTGTATGTGACAGAGTTCAAAGACATCAACTCTTCTCTGCATTGGGGTCCTTCTGTAAGCTCCCAGCTCCAGCAGTCTCTCACCTCTCCCGCCTTCTCTACCATATTCTCCTTCTTTGACAACACCACCATGACTGTAGAAGAGCACATACCCTTTCGTGTAACATGGACAAATGGTACCATCCCTCCTCCTGTCACCGAAGCTGGCTCAGTACCTAAAAACAGCTGCTTGCAAGGGATAGAGTTCTTGGAAGAAGAAAACGTCCGGATTGGGATTCTATTTGCTTCAAAGGCTTTGATGCAACTTCTGGTCAACCCATTTGTAGGACCTCTTACTAACAGGTAACTCAGTAGCTACAATTTCTGTCTTAGTCACTGCTCTATTGCTGAGAAGAAACACCATGACCAAGTGTTTAAATTTGGGGCTTGCTTACAGTTTCAGAAGGTTTGTACATTATCATCATGGCAGGAAAAATGGCAGCATGCTTATAGGAACTGGAGCAGGGGCTGAAAACTACATCCTGGTCTACAAGCAGAGAGAGAAAGAATGATTCTGGAGTTGGTATGAGTTTTTGAAACCTGAAAGCCCACCCCCAGTGACATACTTACTCCAATAAAGCCACACTTCTTACATTTTCTAACCCTTCCAATATGCCACTCCCCGGTAACTAAGTGTTCAAATATATGTGCCCGTGGAGGCAATTCTCACTCAAACACCAAAGCACCTCATCTGCAAAGTACAGACTCAGGCTTAGCACAGAGGCCCAGGCTTCACACAGGGCAGTGGTTCTCAACCTTCCTAATGCTGTGACACTTTAATACAGGTCCTCATGCTTTAGTGACCCCCAACGAAAAGTTACCTTCATTGCTATTTCATAACTGTAACTGTGCTACTGTTATGAATTGTAATGTAAATATCTAATATGCAGCATATCTGATAGGCCATCCCCGAGAAAGGGTCACTCATCCTCCAAAGGGTTGTGACCCATGGGTTGGAAACCACTGATATAGGTGATTAGAAGAGCAAAGAAGGAATGCTCTGGTCCCCGGGGAAACAGCAGTGTGGAAGCTTGTTATCCTAAAGGATGACAGGTTATAGGTGAAAAGGTTGTAGGCTTCACATTTTCTTAGTGATGTGAACATTGATGCTGAGAACAGAAGCAGTGAATAGCTGGCAGTTGGTGAGCATGGATTGAGTGGGCTGCTGGAGAGCATGGGGCAGACTGAACGCAGTGTGAAGGAAGCTCTGGCTTCCTAGAAATCTCATCTAGGGTGATCCCGAGGTTTTGAGAGATGTCTTTTCTGGGAAGAATACTTTGGGCCTTGTGTGTGGGTAGATTTGCATGTTTGTTTACATACATGAGTATGTATTTATATATTAAAAGCATTCTCTCGAATTAACCCCATCTTTCTTCCCACTCAGATTGAAGAACCCAAGTGTATGAATGCCTGCTGCAATGCTCTCTTGCTTTGTTCGCTTTCGTTTTAGGGTTGGCTATCACATCCCCATGTTTGTCGGCTTTGTGATCATGTTTCTCTCCACACTAAGTAAGTCAATTGCTTTCCTTCCCTAAGCATCTTTGATTCCATCATATAAATGAAGTGTTAGAGCAGGACTGAGTTACCCAGAGAACAAGGCAGCTGGGACATTGACTGAACGTTTCAGTCACTGGAACAGGGACAGTGACAGTGTCACTAACCAGCTCCTCTAGTTGCAACCATTCTCATCTCCTACAGGGTAAGAATGAGAAATGTATATACTTCATATTTATTTATTTATTTCCTTTTATTGGATATTTTCTTTATTTACATTTCAAATGTTACTCCCTTTCCAGGTCTCCCCTCTGGAAACCCTCCCATCCCATCCCTCCTCCCCCTGCCTCTATGAGGGTGCTCCCCCACTCATCCACTCACTCCTGCCTTCCCGCCCTGGCATTCCCCTACACTGGGGCATCAAACCCCCTCAGGCCCAAGGGCTGTTTCTCCCACTGATGTCCAATAAGGCCATCCTCTGCCACATATGCAGTTGTTGCTGTGGGTCCCTCCATATGTTCTCTTTGATTGGTGGTCCAGTTCCCGGGAGCTCCTGAGGTCTGGCCAGTTGACATTGTTGCTCCCCCCATGGGGCTGCAATCCCCCTCAGCTCATCCACTGGGGACCCTGTGCTTAGTCCAATAGTTGGCTGCGAACATCTGCCTCTGTATTTGGAGAACAGATTCTTAATTCAGTGTGAAAATCATGAGGGCTGCGTGTATGTACATTTACTTGTTTGGGGAGGTAGGTGTGTGTGTGTGTGTGTGTATGTGTGTGTGTGTGTACATGTGTGTGTAGCTAACCTCTTGGGCAAGCTTACTGCAAGCCTTCCGTCTTTGAAGAGATAGTATTTTGTTGATATGCTATGTAAAGGGTGACTTACAACAAAAACGGATGTTGGATCGTAGTAACTAGAAAAGTCCCCAAAGTCTGGTGTTTCCCAGCTAAGGGCTTTAAAGGTCATACTTTAGGACAGTAAATTTGCTACAGAAACCAGAAAGTAAATGACAAATCTCATCCAGTATCAGCTTGACGTCACTAATAAAATGGAGGTGGACTCAGTACAGGGAGATGAATAAGCCTGAGTATTGCAAACAGGACGTCCACATTAGCGTTAATGTAGGGAAGGCACCTGGGAACCCACCGTTGCTTCCTGCTGATTCTGTGCTCCAAACCCCACAGCTGCTCCCTTTTGGTTTCTTTTCTTAGTTTTCTATCACATATCTGTCTTCTCAGCTTTTCTTCCCTCCCAGATTAATAACTGACCCAATGCGAAGTTAACAAGAAGCAATTGCATTTATGGATGTAAGAACTTGAGATGGGACACTAGCTGACAGCAGGAAATCCGTTTGTACAATTATAACTGAATGAAAGAAAGTGAAGTCACCAGACTCTGATGCCTAGTTCTAAACTTGGGGTCAGAGAGAAGATCCTCATCAAACTCTGTAGGACACTAAACAAAACCAAAGCCAGTTAATGAAGGCAAGGGATTTATGGGGGCTGGAGGGGCTGATTGGTTTAGGAGGAAAATGGGAGATGGTGGTAGGTGGGGACCAGAGTTACAAGTATGAAGTTAAAGAAGAACAAAATTTACTAAGGAAAAAAAATAGAAAGTTCAGATTGGTAGTGTCCATCAGTCTTCCATAAGTTCAGCTTGTGTTAGAGAGCAAATTAAGGATCTCAGTCATGCAATGTGACTTAGAAATTCATTTAAAATATGTTCTAGCCAGGCGGTGGTGGTGCACACCTTTAACCCCAGCACTTGGGAGGCAGAGACAGGTGGCTTTCTGAGTTCGAGGCCAGCCTGCTCTACAGAGTGAGTTCCAGGACAGCCAGGGCTACACAGAGAAACCCTGTCTCGAAAAACAAAAAACAAACAAACAAACAAACAAAAAATTCTGGGGCTGGAGAGATGGCTCAGTGGTTAAGAGTACTGGCTGCTCTTCCAGAGGTCCTGAGTTCAATTCCCAGCAACCACATAGTGGCTCACAACCATCTATAATGGGATCTGATGCCCTCTTCTTGTGTGTCTGAAGATGGCTTCAGAAGATTCACATACATAAAAATAAACAAACAAACAAACATTAAAAATATTCTGGAACATATATAAAGAATAAAATATGATCCATGTGTGTAGAGAAAGTGTGGTGATTGCCTTGGGAATTGTGACCGAACCCTGCAAATAAGATCACGAAGTGTATCTGCAACCCAACCTATTTAGCGTAAAATTCTTGCCTGTTCCTCTGCCAAGAAACAGTAGATTAAAAGCTTTTCCATTTACCTCACTGTGTGTGTTAAATAACAATTATGGTTTCTATGATGTCACCAGTGTTGCTCTATTGAGTTAGCTTAATTCTGTACAAAAGAAAATATATTTGAATGTTAGGATAGGCTGTGTAAACCGTAGGGTTTGAATAAAATAATAAGCAAGAACTGGGTGTGAGGCACAGGCCTGTAATCCTACCACTTGGGAGCTAGAAGCAGGATGATTAGAAGGTCATTGTCATCCTTGGCTATAGGGAGTCCAAGGCTAGCCCACACCACAAGGGGCCCTGTCTTAAAAGAAGCAAAATTACTAAGAAAATGTTACTGATGCCTGTCACTCCTCCCTGGAGCCTCTCTCTGGGAATTGTTAATGTAACAAATAATGGCCCATATTAATTTAGAAAAAGAAAAAGATAGTTTTTTTCTTTTTTAATATTTATTTATTTATTTATTTATTTATTTATTTATTTATTTATTTTATGTGTGTGAATACACTGTCGCTGTCTTCAGACACACTGGAAGAGGACACTGGATCCCATTACAGATGGTTGTGAGCCACTACGTGGTTGCTGGGAATTGAACTCAGGTCCTGGAAGAACAGTCAGTGGCTCCCAAGTGCTGAGCCATCTCTCCAGTCCCGATAGTGTGACCAACTGTCCCGATTTTTCCATGACTGAGGTTTTGTTCGATGTGGCTTTCGGTTCTGAAACTAAACAACTTTCAGGTAATGCGAGACAAATTGGCCACTCCCTTCTTTGAGATCATAAACGTGGTGGGGTTTGAGCTTCCTAGAAATTAGAAAGTCCGAGAATGGGCATTCTAGGCCAAAATAAGGAGGGACCAAGAATGTGTGCTTTGGGGAGACAGTGAGTAGTTGGGTGTGGTCATGTTGGGCTGCAACTAAGCTCATCAAAGGCAACCAAAGACACCTGTAATGAGTGGTCAGGAAGATTAACGTTCCTCTGGTTCAGACATCTTGAGAAGGATTTCCCCCCTTTGGAGGTATTGTTTGGGAGTGGAGGATGAGGGCTGTCTGGGTCTACCAACCCAGCCTCCACAACCTGTAATTTAGTTTGAGACAGCACTCTCTAGTTTGTCTCTCAGTTTTGTTTGTATTAGTTATTAATAGATGGTGTGTCTTCAAGACCATGAGTTGAATGTGCTTTTTTTTTTTTTCACATCTGGTACCAGTCCAGCAGAGCAGCACAGCCAGTATCATTTAATAAACCCCAACTGTTATATTTAAATGTTAATTCTTTAAAAATTTAAATGTATTTATCTTTATGTGCATTGGTATCTTGCTTACATGTATTTCTGTGTGAAGGTGTCAGATTTCCTAGAGCTGGAGTTAGACTGTGGTAAGCTGCCATGTGGGTGGTGGAAATTGAACCCTAGACCTCTGAAAGAGCAGCCAATGTTCTTAACTGCTGAGCCATCTTCCCAGCCCCTAAATACGTTAACCCTGTGAAATAATGGGTCTCATCTCATCGTGTATGCTTAAGATCCATGTAATAGTGACTCAGCTCTGTCTAGGACATCTTCGATGGAATCTGAGTCAGCTTGCTAATGGAGCTGACCTCCTCCTCCTGTTTTTCCTCTTCTTCCTCTTCCTCCTCCTCCTCCTTCATCTCTTGTTTGTATTCTTAAAGGAATTCTTGATGTATGTATTTATTTATTGTATTTATTGTATTTATTTATTGTATTTATTTATTTATTTATTTATCTGTTTATTTCGTTTACTCTATATGTATGCCACAGAGTGCATTAAGGTAAGAGGACAGCTCACAGGAGTTGCTTCTCTCCCACCATGTAGTTCCAGGGATTGAACTCATGGTAGGCTTGGCAGCAAGCACTTTTACCCACTGAGCTATCTCTCTGGCCTAAAAATCATTCTTTTAAAAAAGAGTTTTGTTAATATCCTATTTTGTTTCCTGTTGTTATGATAAAAAATGTTTTTTACCAAAAGCAACTTGGTAATAAAAAAAAAAAAGGGTTTGTTGGACTTACAGAGTATAGTCCATGGTTGGGAAAAGCTAAGACAGGAACCCAGAGGCAGAAACGGATGCAGAGATCATGAGAAAAAGATGCTTACTAGCTTGCTCCTTATAGCTTGCTTAGCTACCTTTCTTGTACCATCCTGGACCATCTGCCTAGGAATGGCTCTGCCTATGCTGGGTCAGGTCCTCTTGTATCAATTAACAAGGAAGAAAATGTCCCATAGATGTGGCCACAGGCCATTCTTGTCTAGGCAATTCCTCATCTGAGGTCGCCTCTTCCCAGATGACTCTGGGCTATGTTAGGTTGATCTCCAGATCTAACTGTGACAGTTACCCTAATTAACCCAGTATCTAACAATGGGTTTTGTTTCAAGTTTCATGCATATGATGTGTTCACCCTCTTCCCTAAGCACCCTCTTTTATCCATCCTCATTCTCAATGATGCTTCTTCTTCCCAAGGAATCCCCCTGCTACAAGTTGAATTAGGGTTACTCACAGATGAGTGGTTGGGGGGCTATTTACAGGACCCAAGCAGTCCACTAGTATATAAGAAAAATGTGTCTCTTTACCCCAACCTGGATCACTCTGTTTCTTCTCTTTCCCAGTGTTTGCTTTCTCTGGCACCTATGCCCTGCTATTTGTGGCCCGGACTCTCCAAGGCATTGGATCTTCATTTTCATCTGTTGCAGGTAATACTGCAACGTGCACGCACACACGCGCACGCACACATGCACACACACACAGACACACACACACACACACACACACACACACGCACACACGCACACACGCACGCACGCGCGCGCACGCGCACACACACACACACACACACGCACATACATGCACGCATGCACACGCACACATGCACACACACACACACATACACACACGCACACGCACACACGCACGCACACACACAGCTCTACTTTAGGTACTACATAGAACTTATATAAAGAGGTTAAGAAGAATGTCATCCATGGAGGTAGCAATTGTGATTCAGGAATGAACTGATTGTAGATTTGTGGGCAGGGCCCATAAATTCTGGCCTGGATTAACTTCTGATGTTATTCAGGTGCTGCCAGCTCAAGTAAGAATAAGCCTAAGGTCAGGATTTTATCAATTGCCTCTTCATGGCCCTTCCTTTGCTTTGCTTTTAATTTAATAGAAATTGTTATTTCAGTAATGTTATTGGAGTTTTCTAAGTATTGATAAGCAAAAATGTCACAGTATCTCAGGAGGCTGCTATGTTATGCCATTTACACAGCTGAGTGGCCTGACAGTATACTTGCCAGATATTGCCAGCCTATGCTCTCTCCTTCATGTTCCTCTTTGAGCACCATACTGAATACAATGGTCCACTCATTTGTCTTCCTTCCCCTGACTTCCTGGCCTATGACCTCTTCATGCAGGGAGGTGTATAAGGAAATGATAAAGCCCTATGCAACATGAAATAACTAGACAACAGTATTATTATATCACCCTTTCTCTAAGGCTTCTCACTTTTAACAATATTATCAATGTCAGCACCAAAGTAAGAAGCTGTGTGTAGGGGAGGATGGAGAGGCAACTGTGGAGGACATTATTTGTGATATACTGTGAGCTAAGTCTTATAAAATCCCTCATATAAAATATCCAGTAAAGGCCATCACTCAAGATATTACAGGGCTGTGGCTAAGCGCAATCAGCAACCTCTCATATGCCAACTCTAACTGTTGTTTTCTCTCCAGGGCTCGGGATGCTGGCCAGTGTCTATACTGACAATTACGAGAGAGGGAGAGCCATGGGGATTGCTTTGGGAGGCCTGGCTTTGGGGCTTCTGGGTAAGTAGTGCCTAGACAAAGACCTGAGCTCAGGGGATGAGGCATTGCACGTTCTGTAAAGATGGCTCCAGGAGGCAGGTACCTTCTGTCATGGAAGACAAGTATTTTCCGTGCCTCCCTGGCCCAACTGTGTTCACTCCTTGAGATCAATCACTAGGAAAAGGTGACATTTCTTTCTCCTCAAGAAGCTACAAAATGCAGGAGGGTCTGGGGACGTCCTGAAGGCCAATCTGTCTGAGAGAGTGAATGTCCGCACGTGAGTGACCATGCCCCCTCACCTCTACTTCTATACACAGCTGGGGCTTTCCACAGGACAGCTGGTCTTTTGCCAGAGTCTCTGCTGAATTCACAGAAGTCATCTCTTTTAATCCTCATTACCAATTTGTGAAGGATGAATGATTGTTCCTAGGGAAAAGATAAGCAAAAGAAAGATTTAGGAGCTATCAACAGTAATTCGAGAGCCAGGAATAAGGCCTCAGATGGTCTATACTCAGAAGCCCTAGCTCCAAACAACATGCTTCTGTGAGGCATATACTTCATACTGACTAACTGAACAAACTTTCCTTTTGCTGAGCACTCTCTCCATGCCAAGCACAAGGCTGGCACAGATGACATAGAAGTTACAGGTTTCAACAATGTTCTGCACTCAGAGAGTTTACAAGATTGCTGAGGGAAGACCCACGTCTCTTCTCTGAACTGTGCCCTGCCAGCCACCAATGGTAGAAAAGAGAGGGAAGAAAGCGTTGTTCTTTGTTACCAGCCAATGATACCCACCGTTGGATGTGATGTGGGTCATATTAGGCTCCTGCATCACAGTCACTATCAGAAGAATGAACATGCTCCATCCCTTAGAGCCCTTCCAGGTCAGCTTTTCCCTCTTTCTTGGTCGGAACGTGGCACTAGCCTCCTACTGGTTCTCTTTTATACCCCCTCCTCCCTTCATGGTACATACCACCCAAAGAATCTTTTGGAGCCTACAACAGGTGGTATTTCTTCTCTGCTAAAAACTATCATGTTTCTCAATAACCAGCAAAGCCCAGTAGATACCTCTTCTGGACATCTAGAGCCCTTGATTAATGCTGCCTCAACCATCTTCATCTCCACATTTCCCCTCAAAATACACGTGTTCCATTCACATCTGCCTTCACCCACTTTTAGAGACATCAGACTTGCTCCTACCCATCACCCCAGGGGCAGTAGACTTGATGAGGAGCTTGTGGTCACCTGGCCTTTCTGAATCATTTCACTAGTGTGACAGTATTTTGTGCATAAGACCATTAACTGCTGAGCATTTTTGCCACATGTCAATTTATATTACCTCCCGGACCCTGCCCTGCTAAATTCCATTTACTAGAAAGGTCTTTGTCCTCAAGGACAGAGACTGAATCTTCTTGACCCCTGAGCCCCCAGCCTCAGTAGAGCTTAGCCCCTAAAGGCCTTCAGTAATGGCTGCGCAGGTGATGGGGAAGCGTCTCACTGCAGGTGTCTGTGCTGCCTTTCCTTTCAGTGGGAGCACCTTTCGGAAGTGTGATGTATGAATTTGTGGGCAAGGCCTCACCATTCCTCGTCTTGGCCTTCCTGGCACTTCTGGATGGAGGTAGGTCAATGCTGGTGCCTTCAGACAGCTCACCTCAGGTTGGCAGTGCATTATGCCATGGTGTCTGCCTTGACATGCTTAGATGGGTCAAGGACTGCTCCATTCTAGAAAAAGAGAAACTGAGGGAGTTAAGGTGGCAGTTATGTGGCCATTAGTAGAGCCCCAGATAACCAGTGAATAAACAGAACTATTCCCATTCCCTCTTTTTCTCAGCTCTCCAGCTTTGCATCCTATGGCCTTCGAAAGTGTCTCCTGAGGTAAGTAGTCATGAAACTCCATCCTCATGGCTGAGCCCAGAAGAAAGGGGAAGTCAGAAAAAGTGAACCACAGATTGAGATTCCAGGCAGGCCTACACTTAGGGTGGCAAAGGCAAAGGCCTTGGTATTGGACAAAGATGGAAATGTGGCTATAGAAAGAACCATTTTCTAAAGGATGAAGAAGGTGACAGAGGTTTCCCGACAGCCTTCTCCAAGAGCATCTCCAGTTGAACACCATTCAGTCATAGTTAATAAATACCAGAGTCAGTCCTTATCCGACTCCAAGCCAAAGATGGCGCTGAGCTGTATTGTGAGGGGGATGGGTGCAGCAGTGAGGGAGGAGTTGCCCAGGGTGTAAGCACTGATCAAGGAGTGCTTGATCGGGGTGCAAGCATTTTTTTCTGTGACAGAAGCAGTGGTGTCAGCTGGAGAAGGAACGAATGTGTCCACCGTTCCTGGGCCAAGTCCTCTCAGTATGGGCCAAGTGCCTGAAGTCAAAGGAGAAGGGACTAGAACAACAGAAGTAGAGAAGAGATGGACACCATTGGGAAAGCAAGGGTGTGTCTGAGCTGGAGGAGATCCTATACAGGAAGAGCAAGGAGGTGGATGCTCTACAAAGTTGATAGAAATGATATGATGACACTGGGGCTGGAGGGTCAGTGGGAAGACCATACAGAAGTTTTCCTTCAATTAGGAAGAAAATCTTAGAGAACAAACTAAAGCGGTGAAGAAAGCCGTCCAGAGACTCCTCATTTACCCCGCTGTTTGCCTCTAAGAATGGTCAGCAAAATAAGGCAAAAGACATGATTTTTCCAAGGACTAGGAAACTGAATAAGACCAAATCAGAGTCAGACCCAGTCTCAGTAGCCCAGGCTGGCTCTTACCTCACTGTGCGGTAGAGGCAGAGGGTGACCTTGAACTCCTGTCCCCTCTTCCTCTACCTCCTGAGCTCTAGGATTACAGGGCCTAACAAAATGCCTGATTCTGAAATTTCCTTTTTAAGTCAAAGACAAAAAAGAACTGAAGGAAAACAAAGAAGTCTCCAGAAGATAAAAGTTTTAAATCCTGGAATTAATGATAGTTTAAAAAAAGCTGAAATAAGAAATGTATAGACAAAAATGAGAGCAGTTCCCCTCATTAAACAGGGGAGAGAGCTCAAATAGGGCAAATGGTAGTGCCACGGGGTGAGGCTGGGGGCAGGGTGAGGGGAAGGGGTGGGAGTGGGCCGAATAACAAGGTGACCAGGTGACCAGCCAAGTGGGAAAAAGAAGCCAGGAAGACTAAGGAATCAAAAGAGATTAAGAAACTAAAACTAGGACCGCTTTCACAGAGAAGGAAGCTATACCTAAAAGCAAAGCAAACTGAGGCCCGCAGAGGTAACAGATAGAGTGAAGAGGGAAGCGTCCGCCCCACCCCC
Organism: Rhabdomys pumilio; assembly: GCA_030674055.1. Lineage (NCBI taxonomy): Eukaryota > Metazoa > Chordata > Mammalia > Rodentia > Muridae > Rhabdomys > Rhabdomys pumilio. Next base: position 55,751,423 of record JANHMN010000015.1, read on the forward strand.
TCGGCAGCAGAGGGAAGGGCAGTGAAGGAAATCTTTAAAATGCAGCAGAGCAAAGCAGTGCTATCCTGTGGAGAAGGAAAGGATCAAAGGATAAGGAAGTGCTCCCCCCCACCCCCAGGAGTTACTGCAGTGGGAAAAGCTGCCACAGTCTGGGCTTTTGCAAGACTTTGGACCTGCACTTTGTCCTCTACATTGTTTTCTTCTTTTCCTGGTTTATTTATTCAGGATTCTGGTGAGGTCTGTCTGGTATTGAACTAAATGGTAATCCTCCTGCCTCAGCCTCCTGAGTTTTAGGATTAAATAACTGTGAGCCACAACACCCAGTTTCCACTTGTTTTGTTTGTTTGTTTAACAGGGCTTAAAATTATTTCTTTTATTTTTGAGATTATAATATGAATACATCATTTTCCCCTTTCCTTTCCTCCCTCCAAAGCCTCCCACATACCCTTTCTTCTCCTTTCCTCTTTCTTTCTTTCTTTCTTTCTTTCTTTCTTTCTTTCTTTTTTTCCTTCTTTCCTCTTCCTCCTCCTCCTCCTCCTCCTCCTCCTCCTCCTCTTCCTCTTCTTCCTCCTCCTCTTCTTTCTTTTCTTCCTTCTCCTCTTCTTCCTCCTCTCTTTTCTCCTTTTCCTCCTCCAAGATATATACTCTGAGTAGCAATTGAGGGCTGGTGGAGTGCTGGTGGTGCATACCTTTAATCCTCTGCACCAGGGAGGCTGAGGCAGAGGCAGGTGAATATGGGTTTGAGGCTAGCCTGGTCTACAGAGTGAGTTTCAGGACAGTGGGGGCTACACAGAAAAACCCTGTCTCCAAAAACCAAGATAAACAAACAAACAAACAAACAACTAATAAGAAAAAGAAGTTGAGAGCTAATTTATTAGTGGAATATTTTTGAAGGCAGGCCTGGGTAATGTGTGGCATGGTCTATACTACAGCCTAGGCCTATAGTCCCACCATGCTTACTTTATTAGGCCTTAAATCCTACTTGATGTTTTTCTTCCAGTGTTTTAAGAAGAGCATACATTTTTTTTGATTAAAAGTACACAGAGTACATTAATCTTACATTTTTAATTCTTATAAAACATTTAATAGATTTTATTCTATTATAATTTTATTTAGATTTATTTCACTTTACATGTGTGTATGTTCTCTCTGTCTCTCTCTGTCTCTCTGTGTGTGTGTGTGTGTGTGTGTGTGTGTGTGTGTGCGCCTGATGCCTGTGGAAGCCATCAGAGGGCGCTAGATCCTTTGGACTGGATCACAGAAGGTTGGAAGCCACCATGTAGTGCTGGGAATTGAACCCAGGTCCTCCATAAGAGCAACAAGTGCTCTTAACCACTGAGCTTTGTCTCCAGATATCATTATAATAATTTAAAGAATAACTTTTGAAATGGAAAGTTTCAAAATTTGGAACATGCATATACACATATATTTATTAAGGACTATAGAAAAGATCAGTTTCTTTCTTGTTATTATTCCTAACATGAGGGATTTATTTTAAGAAAATCATTTTAGAGGTTCTATTTCAGTAAAGGTAGCAGAATGAGTGTGATAGGTCACTGTAACTCAACACTAAAGAAGCTGCAGCAGGAGGATTATGGGTTTAAGGCAGTCTGGGGTATACAGTGAAATTCCCTGAACAAAACAAAGGTGTTTATGGCAGTATTATACTGAGGAATTAAATGCTGATAAAAAAAATCTTTCTAGCAATAGGCAAAACAGTTAAGCAGTTGTTAGTATATCAACCACAACTTGAATACTAATTATAAAATTAATTAACAAATATAGGAAAACTTTAGAAAATATGACAAGGAAGAAAACCATCCATGTATGTGTACATGGTCACGTGACAATATCTGTGTAGTAGAAGTAAAAACAAATTATCCAAGCAAGGTTGCAAGAATGAAGGAGGCAGAGTGAGTGAAATGTAAAAAGGTATCCTTTGTTAAAGAAACCACCACAAAGCCAGGCAGTGGTGGATCATGCCTTTAACTCCAGCACTTGACAGGCAAAGTTAAGTGGATTCCTGTGAGTTCAAGGCCAGCCTGGTCTACAAGTGAGTTCCAGGATAGCCAGGGCTCTGTTATACAGAGAAAACCTATCTCAAACAAACAAATACATAAAAAACACTATGAAGAAATAATGCAAAAAAAAAAAAAAGAATGAAAAATGAGGGCACGTGTATGGTGTGAAAGTTTGACTCAAAGGCTTAGTAGATCAAGGTATTTGAGAAGTAACTAAAATCATATATAAAAGTCCTTGGCATTTTATGTCTCAGGAGTTCTGTCTAGCATACCATCTGTGGTTTGTCTTACAAATTCCAGGAAATGACTATTTCAGTCTCATTTTACAGACGTAGAGAGCTCCTGAAAGAAATAGGGACTGTGACACAATAGCTACTCTAAGAGTGCAGTTCCCCTCAGTGACAGATGCCTCTTGCAGTCTGCTGCCAAGGTGTCTAGAAGTAGGAGTAACCACCCACCCAAAACTCCTCAGAGAAAAGCACCAAAAGCCTGCTTGCAGACTCTGAGGCATGGAAGGTGTTTAGTCCCAACACTATTTGGGTAACTACCTGCCCAGGCCTGGAATATTCAACTGGATGGTTCTACCTTTCTTTTACTAAGTATCCTGTGTGGCAGTCCCACTGAATACTCAACAAAGAGACTAGCTTGTGACGATAGGAAAGTAGAGTATGTGTAAACAGTTTTTAAAAGCTTGAAGGCTGGATGTAGCTCAGTTGGTAGAGTGCTTGGTTACCACACATGCAGCCTTGAGAGATCTCATACTCCACCTTGTCTCCTTGCACTGCAGTGTGAGTTTCCATGGATACAGAATGCAGTGCAATGACTGTTTCCATGGTAGAGACAGTATACACAGGTTAGTTGGCACCAAGACCCCCAGTTCCAGATCACTCCACAGCACTTGGTTTGCTCAATCTATATCTCCTCTGTATACATTTATAGTGAGAATATTTAACAATTGTATTTACATATTTCTGCAATCCTACAATGTGCATAATCGGTATGTCCATACCCTCTATACACACTCACATATGTACATACACGTGTAAAAACACACACACCTACTAGGGAGCAGCTTAGATGTTTGCAATTCCTGTGAGACATACAGCCTTTGGCCTTCATACTCTGCTTAGAAAATACACTCATTTTTAATTTTCACTTTTATTGTGACTATTATGTATAATGCATTTAAAATCCAGTTATGTTCTTTTGTAGATCTTGAGTTTTGTTGGTTTGTTTTGTTTTTTTTTTCTTTCTTTCTTTCCTCCATTCTTGCTTAGTGTACTAGGGTACTGGGCCCCAGGACAGACTGGTGACTTAACGTCTATCCCTCAGGAGTGTCAGCATCGGCTTCTGTGATAACTCTCTACCTGATGTATGATTGGTTAGCTTGTCCCATTCGTCCCCTTCCCCAGTGTCTTTCTGTTCCAGTTTATTTCTGTTGCTGTGACAAAATACACTCATACAAGTGAATTAGGAGAGGAAGGACTTATTTGACTTATAATTTCAGAGTACAGTCCATCACTGTGGTGAAGTCAGGGCAGGAACTTGAAGCAGATAATCACATCATCCCCCACAGTCGAGGGCAGACAGAATAAATGCATGCATGCCAGGTTCTCTGGTTTATAATTCAGGACCCAAAATGGGCAATGGTGCCACCAACTTACAGGCTGGATAGTTCCATATTCATTAGGGCAGTCAAGACACTCCCCACAGATGTGACCATAAGCGCACCTGATTGAGACAATCCATCATTGAGAGTCTCGTCTAGATTGTGGCAAAGTAACGACTGAAACTGATTATCACATTTTCCTTGATGGGTGTGCCCAGCGATGGGTCATTTCCTCTTCCAGTTAGAACACCAGTCCTCCATCCACACAACTTCCTTCACCACCATAATGCTTTCCTTTAAATCCCACACTGAGGTAGTGTGTTAGGGGTTAGGACTTTGTTGTTTTAATTGGCGGGGACACAGTCACTTCACAACATTAGTATAGTACTTTGGGGATGTATTCAAAGGATTTTAATCTCTCTATTGCCATCTTCCCTTTCTTTCCCTCATCTATATCTCTTGGTGGACACTTTAATTCTTTTCTTAATGTTTTTCCTCCCAAATGACTTATGAATGTTTTCTTCCTGCCCTCCATTTCTTCCACAAGAGGCACCATACTCATATGTTTCTTTATACTCTTTTTTTCCCCTCAGTTAAGAATGTATCCTGGAAAAACAACCGACCTTGCTGCTTTGCAGTTGTATGGTCCTCGTGACTGGCAGAACACGTTTCATTCTGCTTCCTGTCTGTGCCTTTAGGTGGTTTTCTGTGTTGACATCACAAAGCGCTTTAGTTAACAACAGCACGTGCACGCATTTTATAGTGTTGGAAGCGGTCCTCTTCTCTCTGTGTGTCCCTCGGTCTCTCTCTCCCTGCCTCAGCAACACTGTAACGGGGACTAAACACAGCCTAGACACACTCTCACTGAGCTCTCCCTTCAAGCGTAGCAACAACCATTCCATACCTATAATGTGATGCCTGCATACCTCTTTGTGCGTATGTTTACGGTTTACACCAGTTTCTTTACTTTGACTTGCATATATATAGTAAGGGTATTATAAGTTTGGCTTTGGCACCTCTATACGTGTCCATCATCATATGCTCATCATATGTAGCTATCATATCCAGACCATTAAATCTCGTATGTGATAGAGCACACTGCACACCGGAGATTAGGAAATACTCTGTGGTTCCAACCACTGAGTCAGGAAGCACTGTGGGAAAGGTGAAATTTGAACTTGATCTTGAAGATCAGGTAAGATGGGGAACTCTGGAGATGAGAAGGATGCTAATTTGGGTACAGGTAACAAAAGGATAACAGCTTGCCCAGGTGTAGCTGGTACAAGGGTAATGTCCTGAGAGAGGGGCCATCAAGACTGGTCACTAGGACCTGTGTGTTCAGCTTCCCCAGCTCCTCATCTGAGGGGCTTTCTTCTGTTGTACTTCCACAGTTACCTTGAGGTTAAATACTCTGCCTGGTGGAGCAAATGGTATTTCCAGAGAGATACGATGAAAGGCCCTGGACACCTACTGACAATCCTGGCCTTGCTTCCATTCTCTGTGGGCATTAGATCCAATACAAAGTATGCTACTCTCATTGCCTCAGGACTTGTACACAAAATGGGCTCTAGCCCTAGCGGAGACACTAGACAGGTCACTTTCTTTCCCTAGACCTGAGTTTCCTGGACTCCACAGCAAAGGAGCCAATGATGTTTAGGGTCAGATCTTGTGAAAACAGGAGTGTTGTAAACTCTAAAAATAAAGGTTCATGTTATTTGTTTTCTCAGAGTGCCACGGGGACTCCACTTTTGACACTTCTCAAAGACCCTTACATCCTGGTAGCAGCAGGTAAGCTGGCCGTGCACTCCCTCTCTGTGGGAGTCAGGCTTCAGGTAGCCACACCGGCTCACAGAACTGTCTCTCAGGTTCCATCTGCCTGGCCAACATGGGAGTCGCCATACTAGAGCCCACGCTACCCATCTGGATGATGCAGACCATGTGCTCCCCTGAATGGCAGCTAGGTAAGTGAGCTGGGTCCCCAGCAAAGCTCAGATACCAGGAAGGTGCTGTGGGCCTTTCTGAAAGTAATCAACAACCATCAGGTCCAGGTCATCAACCTCGCAGAGGGTGCACTCTCCCCTCAGGCTCATCCCTACACCCACACCCATGAACTGAGTCCAGATCACCTTGTGAGTAACGGTGGGCAGTGGACAGGTAGCAGATCGAGTGCTAAGGTGAAACTCAGCATGTCCAGACAAAGGCCTTTTTCTTGTTTTGTTTTTCTAGCCTTGACTGGCAATATAAATTTCTGCAAATAACATAATCTTTCTGTATTACTTTTCTCATGCTTGTGACTAAATATTCAACAAAAGAAATGTAACAAAGGATGGACTTCTTTTATTCATGGTTTGAGAGGAAATAGCCTATCTTGATGGGGAAGGCTTACAGCCACTAGAACACCTCAGATTTGGAGAGCCCATGAAGCAGAGAGCAGGAGATGCCTGCACCTATCTTGAATTCTCTTTTAAAATTCCTTTTTATTTTGTCTTAAGTCCCAGTCCAAGCCATGGTGCTGCCACATTTAGTATGGGTCTTCCCTTTATTTAAAACCCCTCTACAAATGGCCTCACAGATTGCCCAGAGATGTGTCTCCTAAGTGATTCTAGATCCGATAATTGCTAAGATTAACTGCCATGCTTTCAAAGCATCGCATTTAAAGAATGGTAGTCTCTTATTTATATAAAACGAGAAACTAAAAATTTGTTTTCTTATTTCAGCCAGTGAGGCTGATGGGCCTGAGAATATCAGTTCCACTTAACCGACACCTGAGCACACAATGTTCTTTCCTCTCTCTCTCTCTCTCTCTCTCTCTCTCTCTCTCTCTCTCTCTCTCTCTCT
>JANHMN010000015.1:55815316-55826264 GCA_030674055.1 Rhabdomys pumilio
GAGAGAGAGAGAGAGAGAGAGAGAGAGAGAGAGAGAGAGAGAGAGAGTTAGCTTATTTTTAGCTCAATGGCTGGGCTCTTCTAACCCTTCTTCAGCTATGGCACCCTTCTTTCTTTTCTCTCCCAGCTAAACCTGCCCTCAGCTCAGTTGGTCTCTAATCTCCCACCCGCTATCCCAGTCCCAGTCAGGGAAGTGGCTGATGGCCACTCTGCCCTAGATCTCACATGGCTGGAGACTCTTTCTCTCTCTCTGAAGCATCTTCTTCTCTGAGTCTGCTACCCTGCCTGAGGGCGGGTAGAGGGACCAGACTGTAAGTCCCACCTACTCCACCCAACTCATTGGCCATTAGCATCGTTATTGATTGATCAAGAACAAATTGGGGACCAGGACCTTCAGCATTCCCATGCAGATTCCTGATCAAAGTGTCGGAATCACTCCCTACAGTGTAGGGTTCAAGCAATCCCGCTGCCAGGTCACTCGTGTCCTCCTCACTGATGTCCTTTGCCAGCAGGTGGATAGGCTGGGCCTGCCTGTCTCGGATTCGAATCTTAGAGCCATGTTCAGCTTGCTGCAGGTGGATACTGGCCTCTAGCTCCTGCTCCCACATGGCTTCAGCTGCCCAGGGCTCTGGAGTGTCTTGGGCATGACCCTGGGAACCATGAGCCCTCAACCCTGCAGAGCCCTGTGCCCACTTCTCACCCAAGTCAGAGTGGGAGGCCTGGTCCTATGAGTGCCACTGGTATAGCTGAGGGCTCTGCCTTTACCTCCCAGACCTCTGTCACCAGTTTCCCTCCAAATCAGACCTGTGCCCTGGGTGTGTCACCTGCATTCACAATGCCCCCTGTGCTCCTGTCACCTCGTTGTTCAGTCCATGGATCCGGCTCTGACCCTTATGAACCAAGGACTGTGAGCACCAGTCAGTGTCCAGACCCATGTGTGGATTCAGGTGGTCTGCCCTCAGGAACCTAGCAATGGCTTAGGGAAATGTAACTTTTTCCTCTCTGAGGCTTTATTGCCTTTGTCTGCTAACCATAGCCTAGTCCTGGAAGCTTCTAGACTCTCTGTACACAGAGGCAGAGAAAGCACCCAGCTGATCTTACCACTCTACCCAAGACCCAGGAGAAAAAAGCTTTCTCCTTCTCCATACTGTCTTAAATCTCCTTCAACTCAAAGGCCCTTTTTGTTTACTAATATCCACGCCCTGTCAGCTGCTTGCTTGCTCTGCCCCCTGACCTAGGGTTGACTTTATGTAACTCTTGGATTACAGATATGTGCTGGGGCTGAACCACACCCCAAATACTTGTTTACAATAAACAAAAACACGCTAGGATCAAAGGCTGAGCCGCAATTAGAAACAGATTCTTACAGTTCACAATCTCCACATTCACAATGCAATTAAATATCCTGAAACAGGGGCCGTCTGTCTTCGCCTGCAGCTAGCTTGTTCCCTCTCTGCAACCTGTCTCTGTACAACTGTCCCAGAAAAATGGTGCGCTCGCGCTCTCTCTCTCTCTCTCTCTCTCTCTCTCTCTCTCTCTCTCTCTCTCCCTGTCTTTCTCTCTTTTTCTCTGTCTCTCTCTCTCTCCTGCTACTGCTGTTGCTCTGCCCTCTCTACTCCACTGTTCTGCTCTCAAATTGGTTTCTCCACAGACAATAATGAACCAGTTCAAATCACAGGTATAAAGGCCGGTTTAAAGGGAGGTTTCATTGATCTAGTCACACGCCCTGGCTAAAGCAAGTGGATTTTATGGGTTTGGGGCTCGAGGTGATGATGAGTGAGCTAGGAGCTGGGATTATACACCCTGAACCTTCAGTCCCACAGTCCGCAGCGGCTGCGTGAATGTGGGACCCTCCGCCGGCGGTGTGGAAAGTCCGCCCGGGACCCCGCCGCCGGAGGGCTACGCGACTTTGTCCCCGCCGCCGGACTCCCCCTCGAGTTTTTTCCCACAGCTGGAGCAACCAAAGTGGACCACGAACACCCACGCTACTTTAAGAACCGGGCCACACAAGTCTGCCAAGCAAGTATACATCCCGCAGGGCGCGGTCCCAAGGCTCTCTCTGTCTCCCTCGCCTCTCGGTGCGCGCACGAGCCTGTCGCGCGTCGCTTGACACAGCACAGCTCCATGCACTCCCAAAGGTCTTCGTTCTGCCGAGCCTCCCCCCAACCCCCGCGGAGTCTGGGGCCACAAACGGAGATCCCTACTTCCCCACTGGAGAGAGCCTTGTTCCCTGCCCGGGCTCGACCCCCACAGCAAACACTCCCCAGAAGGCGCCGGCGCCAGAGCCGCCTGTCCCTCGCCGTGCAAGCCGCCAGCTGCGCTTGCGCGCCCGTCTCTAATTTTCCGTGCCTCCCCCACCAAGTGGCGTCTGGGGGCTCCAAATAGAAACATCGACCACCGGGTCCCCATGCGAGGTCTGCCCCCACCTTGCAGAACGACGCTGAGTGAAAATTTCCCACGCCGGGCGGGACACCGTAGCGCTCTTTCGGTGTAGTGCGCAAAACCGCTCAGCTACACCTCTTGTGTAGTGCGTCTGTTTCTACGAAGAACAGAAGACGCGCAGACTCACTGCTCAACACAGCAGTAAACTCCACGCCCGCGCGTGCCCCAGACGCGCGGACCTACATCGTTTCCACAGGTGGTAGACAACGCGTGCAGAGCCAGCTCCAAGAGCGCCCCCTGCTGGCGCCTGCAAAAACCGTGAATAACATCTCTGTCTACCCACCCTCTTTCTCTCTTACTCCTGGCTAATGTCTTTTCTCTGATTCTTAGCTACAGTCTAACTCCTGCCTAGTTCAAAAAGACTAGGTCTCTTTCTCTCCCCACGTGTTCTCCAGCTCAAGGGCAAGACAGCTGCAGCTCCCTAGCCCCCCAGTCTTCCATCCCCCTTAGCTCCACAGAGGGCTCCTTCACAGCTAACAACTGTCCTTCAAGCCACAGCGCCTGCTGTAGCCCTCCTTCTAAGACTCTTTCCCTTGGTTGAGAGACTCCTTCTCGGGACAGCTTCTTCCCCTGTTCCCCCGTCATTTGTGACAGGCTACAGCTATTTGGCTTAGCCAGCTCCCCTGGCTTTTAATAGGGAGGGGGAAGAGGGGAGAGAATAACTTAATTAGCTACGCCCTCGGCCACACGACTTTGTCCCCACCACCGGACTTCCCTTCGAGTTTTTTCCCACAAGGCAGCCTAGGGTAGGAGAGGCAAGAGTCAAGTGCAGAAGCATTTGGTTGACCATTACCCAGGAACTTCTGGAATCCCTTCCCGGAGAAAGGGGAGGATGCAAGGTGCTAAGAGAAACAAACAGATGAACCCCAGCAGCCCTGCGAGCAGGGTTAGCCACGTGAGGAGTGGAAAGTGCTGAAAAGCACGGAATGGAGCTGTACTGGCTGAGTTCTTCTAACGGTTTACAAAGTGACTTGATATCAATCTCCACCAGGTCAGACTCTGACATAATCTGGCTTGCCCTGTGACTGTACACTTTACTCACATAGCTCCTCTAAACCCTCAGTGTATAAATTGTCTGATGATCTGAATAAAGTTTGAGACTTCTTCACGAGACTTCAGTCTACCTCATTTATCAGCTCCATTCACCCGGGTCCCACTGCCCCTAGAGCAATAAACATGAGGGGCTCAGAGCAACCGTATCTAGACCACACACTACTCACTGTGTGCTGGGGAGGAGTGTCAGGCAGGGCTCCTTGGCAAAGGGACAGGAGTTGAAACAAGAGCACAACAGATTCAGGGACCTGGAGGACTTCCTTATCCAGAGAGACACAGGAGCCCAGGGCTCTCAGGAGGCATTCCTGAGCAGCGAGCCCCACTGGTGAACAAGATTTCTGAACAGGCCCAGTGCTGTCAGGTCTGACTCTCAGGGGACTAAAGCCGATGACCAGACCAACCTCAGGAGATACTGCCGGCTCATCTTATAATCTCAAAGATTGAGTCTATTGGGGAGACAGGTGCCCGATAGGGAGAACATGGCTCTTTCTGTTTCTAGCACCCCAAACACAGGACTAGGCTGATAAATAGGCATCCCAAAGAGGCGATTTGGCTGCCAAAGCCTATACCTTATCTGATAGAGGTGAGAGCATTATGTCAGGTAAGGAAGGAAGAGACTGAAGCTGAGCAGATGGTCACGAGCTGCAGAAGTCAGCCCAGCAAAGTTGTCCACAGAAGACAAATGTGCCAAGACTGTTTTGACTGTGGTAGAACTCAGCCAAACACACCAGAGCAAGCATTTTGGCTGTGCAGCTGCCTCAGGCACAGATGCCACAGGCTAGGAGGCCTCCCAGGAACTCCGCTGTCTCTGCTCACTGCTCCTCAGTCCAGCTCTCTGTTGCTAGGGAAGACATTCCCAGAAACACGGCCCACAAAACGGATGGTGAAAGTGTACATTTGGCATTTCTAAAACAGTCATAAAGTAAGTCACATGGGCCTGGCTTGGCCCAGGGGCTTCCCTGAAGCCAAACCCTGGGCAAGGGCTGGTGGGAGACTACGGTAGTGGACTGTGATAAACACGTGGATCGTTCTTGGAGTTGGGGCTTGGTTAATATCATCTCCACCAATGGGTTTAGAGTAAGTGGATCGTCAGAGGAATCTTACCGTTCAAGAAGAGGGAAGCCAGGAGGTAGTGCACACCTCTAATCCCAGCACTCAAGAGACAGAGGCAGGCAGAGGATCTCTAAGAGTTCCGGGACAGCCTGCTCCACAGAGAGAAGAAACGTTGTCTCAAAAAAAACAAACAAACAAACAAAAACAAATCAAGAACAACAACAAAAGAAGACTAGAAAACAGTTGCTGGTCAGCCAGATAACAGAGAAAAGCAAATACCACAATGGAAGAAATGGCATGGTCATCGGTGCTCACCTTGACAGGCAAAGGTGGACATGGTCATCGGTGCTCACCTTGACAGGCAAAGCTGGACACACAGTCACCCACGTTTTACCAACAGCTTCATGGCTGTGCCAGCTGGACATTACTAACAGTGGGTTCCAAACGTGCCTCCCCTCCACCAGTTCAGGCCCGAGCTCTGACCCAAGTGTACGTCTATGGACTGACAATACTAGACATATTGAGAGAACTCTCAGAGGCCAGAGGTACCCAAAGGAACCTGAAGAAGAGAGACACCGTTGTGTAGGTGTGATGATAATCATGACCGTGAGGACGGTGGCAGGGACGGCAGCGATGGCAGCGATGGAGGTGACGGTGATTATGGTGATGGTGATTATGGTGATGGTGATGGTGCTTCTTGATATGTTTTGTAATGCAGTGGCATGAAGCGGTGGGAGGGGGTGCTGACACATCCCCCTCCCCAGGTACCAGCCATATGACAGGTCTAGTATAAAATGAAGTTGACTTGGGGCACGGGAAGGAGGGTGTGAAGGGAGTAAAGGCAGAGAAAGGGGACAGAGGATAGAAAGAGAGAGGAGAGAGAAAGAAGGGAAGAGACCAGCCAGGAACATGGGGAGGGCGAGGGAGGGCGAGGGAGAGAGAGCCCGAATAGTCATTTTACAGCAAGCCGGGCGGTTGCTAGGTAACTGTTGGATGGAGCCTAGAAGGGCTAACACTTGTGAAGATGCGGATAATGGTGGCATTACGTCATCGTCAGTCGAGATCTCTACAGACATTCTCCTCCATCTGACCACACAGCAGAGAGGAAAACAGATGGCCACAGCATGCTGAACAAGAGTTGTTGCAAACTGAAGTCACACAGAGTTCTTTTAGAAGGAGCTTCGGTTGCTCAGACCCACTTTGCCACATTGCTGAGCACCTCCAGGGACACCAGAGATGTTTTAAGTGGGGATCACTACGGAACAAAGATCTCAGGGCTGGTGAGATCCCTCACTCAGTAAAGTGCTTGCCAGAAGGCCTGAGACCTGGATTTGGATCACCAGCAAGGCATGATGGTACAAATCTGTGGCCTCAGTACCATGGAGACATGCAGATTTCTGGGCTTGCTGAGAGACCGTTTCAAAACAGAAAACCAAGAATAACAAAGGGAGCAACCTTCTGTCGACCTTGGGCATGCACACACATGCAAATGCCATGCATACACACATGCAAGTGCCATGCACACACACACACACACACACACACATGCAAATGCTGTGCACACACACACATGCAAATGCTGTGTGCACACATGCAAATGCAATGCACACACATGCAAATGCCATGCATACACACATGCAAGTGCCATACACACACACACACATGCAAATGCTATGCACACACATGCAAATGCAATGCACACACATGCAAATGCCATGCACACTCATGCAAATGCTGTGCACACACATGCAAATACCTCCAACAGCTCCAACCCCTCCCCCAACACATTTGCCCACATGTCCAAGGTAGGAGTTACTAATATGGCAAGGACCCCAATGGGAGAGAAGCCAAGAGGAGGTAGGGGAGGGGCAGCTGCTCCCCCTGTCAGGCCGGGCTCTGCGGGAAGCTCAGCAGAAATCTTGGGAATGGGAGTGCACCAGGCACTCTGAGGTCCCATTTCCATCTCTTCAAGGAGACTAAGAAGGGGACAGAGCCACAGGTTGCTCTCCATTGCTGGGCCCTGTGGGAAGGAGATGTCCCTTGGTCATGGAATTCTGAGGCAGAGCATGGAGCCAAGAGAGGGAGGGCTGGAGGGAGGAGGATGAAGAAGGTGTAGATAAAGAGCCATGTGGAGCGGGGCTCACACTCTGATCAGCATGAGAATGACAGCGTCCACCTAGGCCAGACGCTGACACTCTGCTCTTCATACTTATTCCAAAGTTCTCATGTCAACCACCAATCAAAAAACTGCCCCACAGACATGCCCACAGGCCAATCCGATAGAGGGAATTCCTCAATTGAAATTCCCTCTTCCCAAGTGACTCTAGTTTGTGTCAAGTTGACAAAAACTAACCAGCACAGGCTATCTTCTGAAAATGCATTACATTGTGTAATTGTGTTACTTTGTGAATATCCGGCGTGTATAGACAAAGTAAGAATGGCTACGGCATCAGCAGGTTTATGTGATCTACGGTTGACTGAATCAGTTTTTGTTCAACACATAACTGGACATACAAACAGACATGCACATGACACAGCATACTATATATACATGCATGCCAAGTCACACACAGTCACATATACATATATACATGCAAAAAAGACACACTTACCTGTGCATACACATGAAAATGCAAACATAGGTATGCATACATGAAGGAACACATAAACTGAGACACACATGAAGATACACACATGCAGACTCACATATAAAAATGAATATATATACGGGTACACACTCGTGCAAGCTCACCTATGCAAACTCACCTGTGCAAACACAATGCTGGAATGCACGTGTAGACACATGATATATGCAGGATCTCACATGCAAGCATGTACACATGATGGTGCATACATACGCAGGAATGTTCATGCACACATATACACACTAAGTAAACACATGAAAGAATATAATACAACCACACAAGTAAGGAATACATTTATGTAATAATACATCTATATATGCACATACACATACAGGAGACATACATGTAGGCACACTCATGCAGGAACTTATATATGTAGGCATATATGCATGTACACATACAAAAACATACACATAGGCATATACATGAACATATATACATGTTGGCACACATATGCCAATACACGCATATAAACACACACACACACAGGCACATACATATTCAGGCAAACATGGATACACACACAGAGTCAGGGGACAGGCTCACTTCTAGGACTTGCCCAGTTCCTGAGTTCCCCTGGCTCACAGGGCCCCTGCCTTCCACCCTCTCTCACCTAATCTGATGCTGCTTCTGAGACACCAGAGGTTAAAATCTAACAGGATTCTACTCTCTGACTCCCCATTCCTCACTCTTCAGGGTAACTTCACTCTCCTCTGAGCATGTCTAGTCACAGCTCCAGTAGACAGCACCACCCTCGGAACAGACCCTCATTCACTCTCCTACTGTCCTAGTCCAGGCTCCAGTAGAGACAGCAACACTGCAGGAGGTGACCTGCTGTCCCTGTACCCCCAGCTCCTGCTTAAGAATGATGGCTTAAGACCTCTGAGCCTTAACAGTTAGTGGCTTAATCTTGCAGTTTCTAAGCCCTGGAAACCTACCTCCTCTACTGGTTCTCCCTCCCATAGTGGCACCAGAGGTCAAGATTCAGTAACAAAAATCAGAGGTTGTCAGCTCCTCCCAAGGCTGCTCTTCTGGGCCTGTGGACGTGGTCCTCTCTGTGACCTTTCATGGTTTTCTTTTCTGGGATTTTGTGCTCAGACTTCCCTCCTCTATGAGGCCTCTTGATTAGAGGAGCCATCAGCTGGGATGCTCTGCACAGAAACTGGCCATGGTGAGCATTCCTTGGGCTGCTGGTGTCACATGGCCAGAAAGGAGGTGGTTGATCCCTTTCTTGCCAACACATGCCTGTTCTCTCAGACCTCTGATTCTTGCTCTGAAGGGACTTGGAGGAACCCTTCATAGAAATGATGACGAAGAGAAGCTGACCAGGCTACTGGAACCTGTACGATGTAACCAATCCCTGGAAAGGCCACAGCCATTGCAAGCCTTTGACTTTCTGCCACTGGAGCTGGCTTCTTGATTCCATTTTCGTTTCCTCTCAGGTGATGCGCTGTATCCACCCATGAACCAAGTCTGCACTCAGCTCAGGTCAGTTCCTGTTACCTGCAGCTGAAGACACCTGTGCCCAGGTGCTCCTTACCTTCCAGCCCCATGATTAGGATTTTACAGGTTCCTTCCTCTGGGTGTGTGATGTCTACAGACCAGAGATGGTGGCAGCCAGCAAGGATGTAACCAGATTTAAAGAGCACTCATGTTAAAGTCTTGGTCTTCAGGCTCTAGCACTCTCAGGGAGATGAGGAAACATGGGACTCAGATCTCGGCCTCTTTTTCTTTTTCCTCCCTCCCTCCCTTCCTCCCTCCCTCCTCCCTTCCTTTCTTTTTTGCTTCCGGCCTGCTATGAGTGAGCAATTCCCTCTGCCCCCCTCCTCTTGTGATGTGCCTATCCCCCACTGGTCCAAAGCAACAGGGCAAAGCAGCCATGAAATGAACTCTCCAGGTCATGAGCCAAACCAGCCTTTCCCTGTAAGTCATTTGTCTCTGGCATTGTGCCACAATGAGAGAAAACTAATATTCGCACATGTGTTCTCTTGTCTGGGCACAGGGAGCCCAGCCAGCCTACAGGAGGATGCAGTGTCTCAACTAAGGTTAGACATCCCCAGAGGGATCGTCAGAGCCACTCACAGAGCACAGAAGGACCCCCGGCAGTCACACGAGCAAAGGTAACTAACTCCCTGCATGCCTCTAATGTCTGAGTGGCTGTCTTTACCAGGGCAGCTCCAGGGTGAGTTGACATGCAACTCAAGAGCTGCTGTTTCTCAGTGTCACTGGTGAAGAAAACCATGATCCTCCTGTGCGGTCTTCAGTGTTGAGCAGTGTTGAGCAGGGGGAAGTCAGTGGAGTCTGACCACCAGCAAGCTGTCTCCCTTCCTGTGTGGTACCTTCTCTCCTGGGATCCCATGTTCCTAGGCATCTGAAAAAGAGTGCTGGAGGTGACAAGTTTCATGAGGCAGTTGGCACAGCCTCATGCACAATTTCCTTTGATAAAGTTGTTTAAAAATTTTATGTGTAGTGCTGAAATTATTTAACTGTTATTATGAGTTTTTAAAATTATTTGGACTTAATTGATGAATTAGATTAAATTATATAGTAGTGAAAGCTGGCAAAAGCCCAGGTGAGAACTGGAAGAATGTGAACAGCACACAGTCCTAACTTTGATATCAAGCACAACTTTTTTTTAATGGTTAAAACAAATTTTTAAGCTGTGGTGGTAGTGATACTTTTTTTTTTATTAATCATTTTATTCATTTACATTTCAAATAATATCCCTCTTCCTGGTTATCCCTTCACGAACACCCCATCTCATCCTCCCTCTCCCCCCTCCCCTTTGCCTCTATGAGGATGTTCCTCCACCCACTCACCCACTGCTCCAGCATCCCCCATGCTGGGGCATCAAACCTCCACAGGACCAAGGGCCTCCCCTCCCACTGATGCCAGATAAGACCATCCTCTGCTACATATGTACCAGGAGTCACAGACCCAACCATGTATTACATTCTTTGGTTGGTGGTTTAGTCCCTGGGAGCTCTGTGAAGTCCGGTTGGTTGACATTGTTCTTCCTATAGGGTTGCAATCCCCTTCAGCTCCTTCAGTCCTTCCCCTAACTCTTCCATTGGGGTCCTCAGTTGGCTGTGAGTATCTGCATCTGTATTAGTCAGGCGCTGGCAGAGCCTCTCAGGAGAAAGCCATATCAGGCTCCTGTCAGCTTGTCTTTAAATCCCAGCACTTGGGAGGTAGAGGCTGGTGGATCTCTGTGAGTTAGATGCCAGCCTAGACTATAGAGTAAGTTCCAGGACAGCCTGGAATACACAGATACACAAAGAAATCCTGTCTCAAAAAAAAAAAAAAAAAAAAAAAAACCTGTGTGTGTCTGTGTGTATCGTGTGTGTGTGTGTGTGTGTGTGTGTGTGTGTGTGTATGTGTGTGTGTCTGTCTGTCTGTCTGTGTGTATCGTGTGTGTGTGTGTGTGTGTCGGTGCCGGTGTCTGTGACTGTGTGTATCGTGTGTGTGTGTGTATCGTGTATATCGTGTGTGTCTGTGTCTGTGTGTATCATGTGTGTGTGTTTGTGTCTGTGTCTATCATGTGTGTGTGTATCGTGTATATCGTGTGTCTGTTTGTGTCTGTGCCTATCATGTGTGTGTATCGTGTGTGTGTATCATGTGTGTGTGTCTGTGTCTGTGTGTATCATGTGTGTGTGTATCGTGTGTATGTGTGTCTGTGTGTATCGTGTGTGTGTCTGTATCATGTGTGTGTGTGTGTATATCGTGTGTGTATCTGTGTCTGTGTGTATCGTGTGT
>JANHMN010000015.1:55826274-55842989 GCA_030674055.1 Rhabdomys pumilio
TCTGTGTGTGTGTCTGTGTGTGTGTGCACGTACACGCACACACTGATTCTCTACAAGAGCAGCAGGTGCTGTAGCAGTATAATTTCTTCATCCTTTGCACTTTAAAGATGAAAAATGGGACTGTGACAGGTTATTCTAACAGTTTGCAACCGTGAGCCAGCTGATGTGACTGTGACATTTCTCCGTGAACCCTGAAGGGGACATGTATGACCAGGCTCATTCTGGTGTCTGCTCAGGATGCTGACTTCACATGGTGACGGGAAGGGTGTTCCCAGCCTTGCCCACGGTCTGCCTCTGTTCAGTCTCTACTGTCTTCAGTCAAGGCTAGTGCACCTTACATGTGACCAACCCATACAACTCCAGGGCGCAGTGAAGGGGAAGACAAAAGAAGGCAGCTTCCTTGTTTTTTTATTTGTAAGTAAAACTACTTTACATATGATGGCCCAGAAGGCCAGGGCACATCAGAGAATATATGTAAGTCACCTCAACAGAGTCTCAGCATATGAAAACCCAGATTGGCTAGTTCCAATGACAAATGTAACAAAAGGACTCACGTGTTTTCGAGGGTGTGTGCAGTGTTCTTGTGTGTGGCTAAGAGCATATCAAGGCAAGGTGGGCCCTGAATGAGTCCAGTCTTAACTCCAATGCACCAATTTGGTCCCATCAAACCTAAGGTTCTGGAACATCCCCAAGGTGAAAAAAGTCCCTTTTCAGGAGGAGCACTTATCATCCTCTTGAAGACTTGACCTACTTTATGCAGCTCCCTGCCTCTGTCTCTTCCTAGCCCCAGGATCCTTCCACTGAGAGACACCAGCCCATGACAGAAGCACACACTGGTGAGGGACAGCTAATTTGTCCCTGAGGAAAGCCACCAACTCTGTTCCCAAGCCTCGTCTGAGGCCAGCTTGCCTTCCATCAGTGTGGAAGAGTTTGGTCAGGGACTCCTGGCCTTAGCAGCCTCGGGTGGACAAGGGAAGGCCTTGTCACCTGCCCTGACACCCTTCCCAGCCCTCCACTCCACTCTCTTCCTCTCCTACCCAGCTCAGGTCCCCCAATTCTACATAACACTTAACATGTTGTCACACCATGGCCAGTGTGGCCCTCCATGGTAGTTGCTTTGAAAAGGAACACTGCCCCAAGAGTGGCCCCTGTGGTCTGCAGAATTCCAAGAACATAAATGCCCTCTAGGATGTTAAATACACTCAGTCCTTGGGAGCGCATGGCATGTAGTTTCTGGGAAGATATGGACCCAAAGGCAGCAAACCAAATCACTGGAACCCAAAGCTTCATAAGAGTGGTTCATAGGCTTGAGAAGAAGCTGTGAGCTGCCAGAACCACAATAGTCTCTTGGCCCCACCTATCATGGTCAGATCAAACCTATGCAAGGGTCTGCTCCACCTGTCTGGAGTCTTCCATTTGAGACACGACTCATCTCTACTTCTTCCAAATAGACGTGCAATAAGTCAGATGTATAAGGACAAACGTAGGACATCATCTCACCTGACATGTCCAGACTAAGTCTGGAGAGATGCAGTGCACCCAGGACATGGGGAGGAAGGGGGTTCATTGCTTTTAAGTACCAGGGTTCTGTGAGACACTGGACCCATTCTGAACTAGACATGCGCAGTGGGGACAAACACACACACACACACAACAATAGTAATTCAAAGAAGGGAACCCTATCTCAGATTTCCACAACTTCTGAGGATTTTGTCATTTGTTAATGGTCCAGATTATTTTAATCTTTTAAAAATATTCATTATGTATATGTGTCTGTCTCCCAATACCAGCCCTATTTTGACTTACAGTTGCAATGGGCTAGGTTGATGAACAGGTATTTCCATTCACAGAAGGGGAGACAGCAGTGACAGCCTGTGGGTAGTGACGAGTCCCTTTAGGTGTGTGTCCATGGTCCCTGAGCTCTAGGGGTTCCACTGGCAATCATGGCCCTCATCTCAGGGCATTACCTGTCTTTCTGAGTTACAGCCCCAGCACACCCTTAATGCAGACACCTTCCCAGTATCCTGGGAAAGCTGGTTCATCAGATTGTGAGTGATGTCTACAGGCAAGGTCCCTACTACTGTGAAGCCAATACAGGCTGAGGTCTGCTGTGTCCACAGCAAACTTTCCCCTCCACCTAATCCTAGCTCAGCTCAATTGTGTCACAAGGTAAAATATAAGGGCCCATAGGCCAGATGCAGGGGGCTGGAGTGCCAGGTGTGAGGGTCTCAAGAACCCAGCTGTGAAGTCCTGCAATGATTAACCCAAGTCCTTGGCCCTGGAAAGATGTCGTCAAGGGAACTCACTGAGTCAGGCACTATTGGCATCCTGGCTTTGCCTGCAGACAAGGCTACAGGGCTCAGAGAGCTCACGAGGGTTACATGGTGTGGAGATTGGAATATGCTTGGCCCAAGGGAAGTACTACTATTGGGAGGTGTGGCCCTGTTGGACGATGTGTGTCACTATGGACGGGCTTTGAGGGCTCCTATTGCTCAAGCTATGCCCAGTGAAGAAGAGTCTGTCTCTTCTTTGTCCACCTTTGGATCAAGATATAGAACTCTCCACTCCTCCAACACCATGTCTCCTGGATGCTGCCATGCCTCCTGCCATGATGAAAATGGACTGAACCTCTGAACCTATAAGCCAGCCCCAATTAAATGTCCTTTATAAGAGTTGCCTTGGCCCTGGGGTCTCTTCACAGCAATGGAAACGCTGAGACACATGGGCTCACCAGTGAGTGACCAGTAACACCTGACTCAAGTCTTCTCTACTGTCCCGTTTCCTGCCTTACCTTCCACACAGGCCTAGGGTGCATGGTCAGTATAGGTCATGGGGACAAGACACCAGTTCCATCTTCCCAGAGTACCTCCCTCTTCTTGAGAAGAGCAGAGCTGGAGAGATGGATTCGCAGGTAACAGCACACACTGCTCCTGCGGTGAACTTGAGTTTGCTTCCCACGTCTATGTCAGAAAGCTCACAGCTGCCTGCAACTTCAGCTCCGGGAGAACTGACGCCCTCTTCTGGACTCAAAGGGCACCTGCACTAATGTGCATGTACCCATAACATGCACACACACAGTGTGTGTGTGTGTGTGTGTGTGTGTGTGTGTGTGTGTGTGTGTGTGTAACAGAAAATCTTTTGCTGTTTATAGAGAAATGATATTTATCTGTGTAGTCCTGGCTGGCCTCATACTCAAGAGATCTGCCTGCCTCACTTAGCCTTCTGAATGCTGGGATTAAAGGCATGTGACACCATGCTGAGCAAAAATAAATGTTCAGGGTGGGGCTGGAGAGACGGCTCAGCAGTTATGAGCACTGACTGCTCTTCCAGAGGTCCTGAGTTCAATTCCCAGCAACCTCATGGTGGCTCATAACCATCTGTAATGGGATCCAATGCTCTCTTCTGGTGTGCATGAAGACAACTACAGTGTACTCAAATAAAATAAATAAGTCTTAAATAAGTAACTGGAGTTACAGACAGTTGTGAGCACCCTGTGGTACTGGGCATCAAACCAGGTCCTCTGGAGAGATATGGTTAACCCTCAAGCCCTCTCTTTAGCCCCATTCTTTTTGTTTGTTTTTGTAGTAGGCCTCAGATGGGATTGACCTGCCCCCAAATAGTCATAAAGAGTATTGTGTCATTGTGGGTCAGTGGGTCAGTGGTCCTATGGGGAAAAGGGTTCAAACTGCAGGGCTTCCAGAAATGACCACACAGCCTCTCAGCCCAGCCTGTGCAAGAAGCCGGGCCTTGGCCTAGGATTGACAGAGCACCAGCTGATGCTGCCTTTCCTCTTCTTGGCTCCCAGGGTCGGGCAGCAGCATTATGGCCCTTTATACAAAGCCTGCTTATACAAAGCCTGCTGGCCTTGACCAGACCAAATTGCATCCAGACAGCATGGCCAGTTTCTGGAGCTGTGACCACTTCAGGATGCTAGGCAGAGTGAGCACATAGCCTGAGAGGAAAAGAGAGAGAGCCAGGTACGTGGGAGGCTGAGGCAGAAGGATGGCTGATTTGAGGACAATGTAGACAACACAGCAGGTGAGTCCATTCAAGAAGTCAAGGAGAGTCAGTGCCTAGCTCAAAGGCCCAGACTAAGCCCCAAGCAGCACAGCACACTAAAGTGACAAAGATTTTTTTTTTCTTTTTGAGACAGGTGGCCCTGGATGCAGAGATCCATCTGCCTCCCCTCCCAAGCCCTGTGAGTCCACTCACAGCACTCCTCCCAGCACTAGGGAGGCAGAGGCAGGCCAAGGCCAACCTGAGTTCAGTCTGGTCTACAGAGTGCGTACCAGGACAACCAGCTTGTCTAAAAGTCACAAAATGCAAAAAGCTGAGTTCAGAACCTGCTCTGGGTCTTGTCTTCCAGGTGTGGCCAGGTGGTCTCAGTCACTAGGGTCACTGGTTCACACCTTGGCAGTGGTGGCTGTTTCACATGTTTGTTCTTCAGCTGGTGACGTCACTTTGGGAGGCTGTAAGGAAGCCTATTGGAGATGGCAGGGACTGGACACAGAGCCTTGGAAAGAGGCCTCTCTGGCCCCTTCCTGTCACCCCATCATATTCTAGCCATAAGCTGAGCTGCTCCGCTAGGCCTCTCAGGCCCTCCTTTCAGATGTCTGTAAAGCATTTATCACTGCACAGTCAGGCAAGCTGGTGGCTCAGTCTAAAGACTGCCCTGCATCTGCATGCACATACACCCCAGCACCACTGGTGTGGCCCAGACCTATCACAGCAGCTGGAGGTAGAGGCCGGACACCAGGAGTTCAAGGTGTCCACACAGAGTGGACTGGGAGGGCCAGGGTGCTGGACACTGGTGCACTGACGGCTCATCTTAGGGCTCCCTGCCCAGGACTCACGCACATCCTATGGTTTCTGTCGCAAGGGCAGGTGAACAGGTTAACCCACAGCCACAACCATCCAAAGCCGAAGCCCTCCAAGCTCTACTGCCTGCCACAGGCCTGGGTAGGCCAAAGGCATCAGTGTGGCCTGTTCTAGCCACACACTCTGCTGTAGCCCAGCCTCTAACAGCAGTACCCATAAAGACCTGAGGGCTCTGTGGCTAAGAAGCACTTGGAGAGAACCCTGGTGGCTCCCGAGGATCTGACGCCCTCTTTTGGCCCCTATGCACACTGCAGGTGCGTGCTGCAGACATGTGTAGGCAAACACTAATATATAAAATAAAGACTAAAAACGTTTAGACCTGAGACCATGCCTGTCACGCCAGCTATTGGGATTGCTCCAAGTTCTTGGCCAGCCTGGGCTATTACTACTGCCTCAGTGGATGCATGGAGATGGCTCAACTGTTAAAGGTGTTTGCAACTAAACCAGAGCATGAGTCCAAGCCCTGAACCCATACAGTGAAGGATGAAAGCCATCCCTCCAAGCTGTCCTCTGAGCGCAACAAGTGTGCCAAAAAATCCAAAGTAAGCCAGACCAGAGAGCCACGGTGTGGCCGAGATGCTGGCTCCTGCCCTCCGTCAAGGCTGTGGGAGGTAGGTTGTGTCCACCTTGGAAGGGGTAAGGCCGCAGCGGACTAGTGTCAGGAGAGCAGTTGGTCATAAGGAGGCTGGGGCTCACTCCTGTGGTCTCACTACATGTGACTTACCCCACAGAACACACTTGTGGGGCACAGCCTTGCTCTTGGACTCCAGATGATCTGTGCCAGCAGCTCTGTACCCACCTAGCACCCACCCGGAGCCTGCAGTACAAGCGGCCTGGCTGGTGACCGCGCACAGCCCACAGACGCTTCCCACTGGCCTGGTCTGGAGCTGTGAGGCCGGAATCAAGGCTCTACAGAGTGGGTGCCCATCTCACTGCCTGGGACAGCACTGGTACACAGCCATGACACTGGGTGTTCCAGCAAGCTCCAAGGGTACCACTGCTGTAATGAAACACTATGACCAAAATCAAATTGGGGGGTGGGAGAGAGGGTTTATTGGGCCACAGCACAGCTCAACACTGAAGGATGTCAAGACAGGAACTCACAGGGCAGAACCTGGAGGCGGAGCTGATGCAGAGTTCATGGAGGGTGCTGCCTACTATCTTACTCCCCATGACTTGCTCAGTTTTCTTATAGAACCCAGGACACCTGCCCAGGGATGGCCCCACCCACAATGGCTGTGCCTCCCCCACGGAGCACTAAGAAAATGTCCTGGGCTGGAGAGATGGCTCACTGGTTAAGAGCACTGACTGTTCTTCCTAAAGGTCCTGAGTTCAATTCCCAGCAACCACATGGTGGCTCACAACCATCTGTAATGGAATCTGATGCCCTCTTCTGGTGTGTCTGAGGACAGCTGCAGTGTACTCACATACATAAAATAAGTAAATCTTTTTTAAAAAAAAGAAAAAGAAAATGTCTCACAGGCTTGTTTACAACCTAACCCTATGGAAGCATTTTCTCAATTGAGGCTTCCTCCTGTCAGATGATGCTAGCTTGTGTCAAGTGGACAGAAAACTACCCAGCACACACTACCCTTCGTTCCTTCCTAAATGGTGGCTAGATTCACTTGGGAAGAGGAACCGTCAATAAGAAAATGCCTCCACCTGACTGGCCTGGCTAAGAAAGCAGACTGACCAGGTGAGAAGCAGGCACCCGCCATGGCCTCCGCGTCAGCTCCTGCCTGCACTCCTGCCCTAAAAAAACCGCTTTTCTTAAGTTCTTTATGGCCACGGTGTTTACACAGCCATAGAAACCTAAGACAATAAGACCAAACGCTCAGCCATCTGCTTTATTTTTTGGGGTTTCTGAAACAAGGATTCACTATGTAGCCCAGGCTGGCCTGGACTCCACATAGATCCTCCTGCCTCTGCAACCTGAGCTCTAGGATAGAAGGCATGGAGAGCTGTGCTTGACACATGACAGGGCATGTACAGGTGACAAAGCAGCGCGGGGTCACGTCCTTGGTGTTGGAGATAGAAGCTAGGATGTCACACGGTGGCTCACTCAAGCTCGGTGTCTGGCTTTCCACATGGAGCACAGCTCTAGCCTGGTCAGAGCGAGGAACTGCCGTTCCCAGGTCGCCCTGCAGCGTGGGGCTAGAACTCCACCTTGCAGGCGGGGAAGGCCTCGTCCTGCATGGACACCAGGCTGCCGCTGCCCAGCACCCTGATGCCCAGCGCCTGGTGCTGCTCGTGTGTCTCCTCATACCACCTGTGCATCACCACGGAGTCGAAGGTGGGAATCAGTGTGACCTGGGAGGACAGCAGACAGAGAGTGACCTTCCTCCCTCCCTGATGACCCGTCTCCTCTGCAGCACCAACAGACTTTCAGAGTCAGGTGCTACCACACAGCCCAGGCTGGCCCACCACTCCCCACACCCCCACCAGTCTCCCACACGCCACTGTGGTTGAGCCATACTGTCCCTGGGCTCTCTAACGGCTCTACACCCCTGGCTGCAGCCCCACTGAGGTGGTACAGCTCTGGCATGGGGCCTTTGTTCCTATTGTCCCAGAAGCAGACATGCACACACTGGGCTGCCTGGTCATCTGCTCCGCCTACAATATGCTTCTCAACCAGAGACTCTCAGCCCCCACGCCCTGGCCCCACACAGCCTTAGAGCACTCAACCCTTTGATGGCACTTCTCAGCTACACAAACACCACCTGTTCCCCAGAGCTGTCCAGCAGGGGACAGGGCACCTAGGCCCCATGTCCCCGGGTCCTTAGGCTAAGCAGGAAACACCTCTTGGAAGCAAAACCTCAGAGTTCTGTGATCCACCCACCTGCAGGTCAAGGTCCCACTGCCGCTTGCCAGCCAGCAGTGCATCCAGCACGGCGCGCAGGCCCTCTTCCTGGCGCTGGCCTTGCCCACTGATGACATAGCAGAGTGCACGCACACGCAGGAAGAAGTTCTGGTCCAGGTGGCCAGCACCACCACCGGGCAGGTAGGCCAGGTCTAGGTACACAGGGGAGCCAGCAGCAAGCGGTGCAGGGCGGCTACTGGGGCCTGTGGGGATGTACAGGTTGCTGGTGGCATCATGTAGCTACAAGGCACCTCTCTAGGAGGCTATTACCTCCCACTGGCAAGGACAGGACACCCCAGATCCCTGCACCCTGTAATCAGTGGGCGTTGCACTGGGCCATGGAGCCAGGTGCTCAGAGAGTCAGCTCAGCCTGCAGTCTGAGGTGCACAACTGAGGCTGCTCACAGAACTAGTCACGTGGTAGGTGCTGAGACACAAGTGACAGCGAGCCAGCACAGCAGATACCCTCAGCAGCCTCGGTGCCATGAGGAACAAGGTGCCTGCAGAGAACTGCCACAGTGTGGCCAGTGGTGGCCCTGCTGGGGATTCTGTAGAGGGACAGGGCAAGGCCCTTCTGAGCCTGGGCCTCTCAGGGTACATGTGAGGCCTGAGGAGGTGTAAATATCATCCCTGCCTGGATCTGACATAGACAGAGTTGGTGGCATGGTTAGCTGTGCACGTCCTCAGAGGTGTGGGCCTATCTCCAGTGAGGTCACTAGGAGCCACTCTAGGTAGATGGATCTAGCAAGTCTCTCCCAGTCACTTAATCTCTCGTCAGTGAGGTGCCATCTGCAAGTAGGCCCCCAACTGATCTGACCTGCAGTAGTGCTTATGACCAGAGCCCTGCTGGGGACAAGCCAGAGCCAGGACTCAGTGCTGCCTGGCTGGACAGTGGGCAGGCCTGGGGGTCCAGAAGGCATCGCCCTTGGAACTCACATGCACTCACAAGCTCAGGCACTCACCTGAGCATTCACAGAGGGAGGCAAGATCATTTCGGGTTCTAGACCAGCCTGGGCAGCAGTGCAAAACCTTCTCAGTCTGTCTCTGAGACAGGGTCTCTCTCGTGGCTAGCCTCAAACTCCTAAAATCTACCTGCCTCAGCCTCCCAAGAGTCAAGATGAAAGTCTGCACCACTATGCCAGCAAAAGCTGCTCAAAACACCAAAAAGAGCTAAGCCTAACAGCAGCTCGCCCTCTCAGCCTCAGCAGACAGGACATGAGCCATCTCAAAGCACAAGACAAGAGACGGACAGCATAAGCAGGTGATAGCTAGAGAAGGCAGTGGTGGACAGGACGGACCACACACCCTGTCAGCAACACCCAGCACCCAACAGAGGCCATGCGGGGACCAAGACAACAGACGTCTCAAATATCATCGTTTCAACAGGATGGAGAGAAGCAGAAAAGCCCAGGATCTAGTGGAACTTCCTAGAAAGCAAACTTAGCCAGACTCAGACTGGAAGACCTCTCAGAAGGTTAGGTAAAGCAGGAGCAAGAGGATTAAGGGACTCACCAGAGGAGATCCTTGTGGCAGGGGCCGTTTTGGAGACAGTCTTAGGAACGGAGGGCTTTCTGGTGAGGGGCACGCGGCCAGGCCGGTCGGCAGGCTCGCTGCGGGCGCTGAGAGGCCGGTTCCGGTCCCCCGCAGGGCCCTTTGTCTTGGCAGCTACAGTTGCAGCTCTGGGGGCGACAGCAGCAGAGCTCGGCCTAGCAGGGGCTTTGCGGCTACGGTTGGGATTGGTGGTATTGAGAGGCTGCCGGGCACGAGGTGGTAGCGCCTCTGGATCCACCATGCAGATTCCTGGTGCATCCGGCAGTGGTGGTGGCACACGAGGTGTAGGCAGCGGGTCCCTGGCCGCGCTCTCACTGCCTGCGTCATCATCAGAATCCGCCACGGGCACGGGATCAGAGTCAGATAGGGTGGGCAGTGACTCGCTCACGGACGTGGGTGGTGTCTCGGGTGGCCGCTCCTGTGACCGAGCACTACTGTCCGAGCTGCCTGGGGATGCAGGAGGGGGTGGCTTGCGGTGCGAGAACTCACAGGGTGACACGAGGCACAGGTCCACATCATGAGGAGACGTGGAGCGGCGCGCGAGGCGCAGGGGCAAACTAAGCCCCGAGTCGCCTGCTGGCAGCACTTGCTCAAAAGACACAGAAAGTGACTCATCCACCTCGGTTGAATGAGGTGAGCCCAGCTCCGCGGGCAGAGAGGGCGTCGTCAGTGTGGGCGTTGTAGCTGAGGGCGATGCATCAGGGGCAGGTTCCGGGCGCAGAGGGCTGAGTGACAGGCGCTCAGGGCTATTGCCCGGTGCTGTAGGTGGTGGGGACTGAGCTGGGGACAGGGTCGGCAGGGTCGGGGATGGGGCAGGTGGCCGCTCAGACTCTATCATGTTCTCCGTTTCTCCAGGACACTCAGGCACCGGGGCTGGGGGTGGCGCTGCCGGCACTGGAGCACGAGGCCCGTTCTGTGACACGCGAGGCTTTGTATTGACCACACCAGGCCCAGAGCGGCGCGTGTCTCGGGCTGTAGGCCGAGTGGGCCCAGATTTTGTGTCCTTCTTCGGGTCACGGTTGGCCAGGGCAGGCTCCTTTCGCACTGCACTCCTGCTGGTGATGCAGCCGACAGGGCCACGAACTGGCTCCTTGCGTGAGCTGTCCCGCGAGGCCAGACTATCTTGGCTGTTGGCCCTGGAGGGTGCTTCCAGGTCATGCGTGGTGACTACCGGCCTGCGCAGGTACGGCAGGTGCTGCAGGCGCTGTAGCCCATCCAGCAGGCGCGCGGGCGGCGTGCGGCCAGGAAACAGTACCCGCACCACCTTGTCGCCAGGCGCCGCTGGCTGCCACACAAGCAGAGCACAGGCAGGCGCCGCAGGGTCACCAGGAGGAGGGTGCAGCACAAAGAGCTCTAGGCGGCCTACGCCCAGCTTCTCAAAAAGGACAATGGGGCACGAGGGCTGTGGACCACGCTGCAGCGGCAGAGGAGCGATACCCAGGCTCTGCAGCAGGCTCCGCGCGCACACTGCCTCGTCCTCGCCCCCACGCAACCGCGATGCAGCCTCACGAGCATTCAGGAACACCACACCCAGTGCAGGTGACAGCAGGCGACGTAGCCGCTCTTCATGCTGTCCCTGTGGTCCTGCGGCTGCCTCACGCTCTGCCAGTTTGCGGCGCAGCAGGCTGTTGAGGCCAGGCAGGCTGTCAGCACCCGCGTGGGTCACAAGCACGGCGTCCACGCGGTCCAGGTGGCGCACCAGCTTCCAGAAGCTCGACTTGGGGTTGGAGCCACCGTTCACCAGTACCGTGAAGCCGTTGACAGCGAAAAAGGCAGCGTCTCCCAGCCCACCCGGGAACACATAGCAACAGGGCCGAGCTAGGCGCAGAAAGCCGCCCGCAGCCGGTGGCTCCAACAACTCGAAGGGCGATGGTGGCTCCAGCGATTCAGCCACATACTCCAGGAAGGCACGAAGGCCCTCTGAGGCCGGCAGCCGCGCCGGTGGGTTTAGTCGCAGCCGCAGCCCAGGCACAGGGCCCAGCAGCGCCCAGTCCCCAAAGGTTGGACAAGACACAGTGAGGGCTGGGGCAGCTGGTGCCGAGGCCAGCGCATCCTGGACCTGTGAGTCAAGCACAGGACCACCTGGACCAGAGAACTCGACACCACTTCCTCTAATCCCCATCAGCTGTCACTGGTCACCCCAGGCCCACCTGGTGGAGTTGCCTTCCGGCCCACGGACCTGTTCTGTGCACCCTCCCCACTCACTGTGCAGTGGATGAGAGGCTTCCGGCCCTTCTCTCGAGCCAGAGCACAAGCTTGGGAAAGATTCGTGCAGAAGGGACAAGGGAACCGCTCACCTCTTTGTCCCCCAGCACCTGCAGGAAATGGTGGGCCGAGAATCCGCCAGTCTGCAGCAGCAGCTCCCCGGTCTCCTCCAGGCAGGGCCCTGCCAGGACCAGCAGTTTGTGAGGGGCGGGGTCCATCAGGAGGTTCCGGAGCTGTGGGTGAGGTGGGCAGCGGCCTCATGAGCAGCACTGGGCCAGGCCCCAGCTCTGAACTCATTGTCAGAGGCAACTGAGAAGCTGAAGGAAAGCAGAACCAGCCAGGTGTGCCCACCACAGCCCTCCCTTCCCCGAGGCGGCTGACATCTGCCTGCCGAGTAGGGCTCCTGCAACATCAGAGTCCTCTGTGGAGACCCAACCAGCCCTTTCTCTTTCTTTAGGCAGGGTTCCTCTATGAAAACACAGGCTAGCCTTAACCTATTCCTGCTTCTGCCTCTTACTGCTGGGACAACAGGCCTGTGACAACATTCCCAGATCAGATTGTGGGTGCAGCAGAGTCCCAGAGCTATCTTCCGCCTGGGAGGAAGGTGCAGGCTGGTCAAAGACAAGACTCCTAGCCACCCAGGGCACAGAGACACCCAGTTCCTACCGCCCCCAGTTAGACACAGTACATCCCATGACTCAGCCCACCTCTGAGAGGAAGCAGATGCACAAGTGTGAAGCATACATGCCGGGTCTGAGCAAGGATAACACAGGCCTGTTCCTACCTCATCACACAGGGACTTGTCTGAGGGGTTCAGCAAGACCAGCGTCTCCAGGGTCTCTCCACGGTGGTGCAGGCTCCGCTGCCCTGTGGGATGACAGGTCCAGGCCCTGACTCAGGATGCCTAGTGCCAAATTAGGGTCCAGTGGACCCTCAGGTACTCAAGCTGCAGGACCCACACAGGGTGCTATAGCACCCGGTATAGCTCAGAACAAATATGAGAGAAAATGGAAGAAGCCCATGGGTGCCTCAGGCCTCAAGCAGGGACAACACAGAAATCAGCCAGAGGTGCTAGGCTGCTCACCAGCACCAGCACAGCTCAGCATCTAAGCCGGAGGCACCAGGAGGCTCCATAGAGCAGACAGAGCAGCTTCAGTCGTCCTCCCCTGCAAGCTGCTGCTACGACTGCAGCAGACCAGGCCAGAGAGCACGTGACTGCCCAGAAGGGGCTTGCAGAAGGGCTATAGTACACAGTAAGTCACTTCCAGCTTTTTCTCCATTGGATCAGAGAACAGGAAGTCACTGTGACCCAAAGGGACACTTCCTTCCCCTCCTGCAGCTGAACGTGGTGACTCAACCCACTGGGTGGGGCCGAGCTACAAGCAATACCCACGAAGGGGCTGCTCTAGCCAGCCAGGATCCCTTGAGAGCTTGCTCTGTGTCTCTGCTTCCCTGTTGGTTCTCAGCTCTAAGGCCCTTCCCTCAATCACTCCAGCCTTCTGTAAGTTAGGGACAGAGTATATATGACTTGCTTCTACTGTCCCAGAGCCAAGGCAGCATCCACACACCAGAGGTCCCTCTGTGCAGGCCTTAGCAGTGCCTCACCCCATGCCCAGCGTACAGCTGCCACTCAGCAGCTTGGCATCCAGTGAGCGGTAAGACCCAAGGGAGGCAGAGTGGGGCAGGTCACCTTTTACAATGCTGGAGAAGGTGGCCGAATGCCGGGACACAAAGGCCTTGAGCTGCTCATCCAGGCTGCAGACGGCGGGGTCCACATCCTCCCACGAGCGAACACCTGCAGACAGCAGGAGACAAAAGCTGAGCAGAGCACCAGTGCCATCCCTTCTGCCTGCTTGGCTCCCACAGCTTAGATCTTGGGGAGGCAAACTCAAGGGTCTCAGCAAGGCCTCGGCATTTCTGACTTGAGGCCTGACCAACAAGATGACCAGTGCCTGCCTGGCTATCTGCTTCACATCTCTGCTCTATTAGGATTCTGACCTTTTGGGGGATTTTTCTGTATGCACATGTAAGCATGTGCACACCTGTGTACCTATGTGTGTGCATGCACATGCATAACTGTGTACATGTGGAGGCCGAAGGTCAACACTCAGTGTCTTCCTCAACTGCTCTAGATCTTACATTCAGGGACTGAGTCCTTCGATAGATCTTCAGGTCATCAAGTGAGTGGGCTGGCTCCCAGTGAGCGCCCAGGACTATCCTGACTCCACCTCTCCTGTGGGATTACAGGCACATACTGCCAAGCTGAGCTCTGACAGTCACAGGTACTCAGCACATGACCTACTGGGCCATCTCAGCCACTGAATCGGGGCAGCAGTCTCTCTCACACAAGCACACACTGGCTTGCACAGCAGTCCCCTGTGTCCAACCCCAAAGTGCTGACATTACACACCCGGCTCCCTTGGGCTACTCCGACCCTTGCACCTTTCTCCCATGTGCAGGGTCCCTAACTGTGTCCCCTTCCTTCAGACTCTAAGTCAGGCATCTCTCTAAGCCAGTGGTTGTCAGTCTTCCTAATGCTGTGAGCAGTTCCTCATGTTGGGACCCCAAATCATAAAATTATTATTTAAAGACTTTTAATTGTGTACGTGAATTCTCTCTCTCTCTCTCTCTCTCTCTCTCTCTCTCTCTCACACACACACACACACACACACACACACACTCACGGGTGTGGGCCCTCATGGAGGTCAGTGGTTTTGGAAACCTTGGAGCTGAACTGACAGGTTGTTGTAGACAACTGATGTGGGTGCTGGGTATTGAACGCAGGTGTAACTTTAATTTTTTTAATCTTATTTTTAATGATGGATTTTTAAATGTTTTAACCTCTCTTGTAGTCTATCACTCACTAGAAGTAGTGGAAAAAAGAAAAGATATCAGAAAAGTAGACCTGTTTAGAAAGGTTTTTTGGAGTAACTCTCATCTGTGTTGTCTAGAAATCAGTTTATAGGTTGGCAGTGTCAACTTGATCTATCTGTAAATCCTTTATGGACATGTCAGCAGTCTAGTTTGGTAGAGTCCGGTTAGCAACAGTGGTGATATGACCTAGGAGATAGCCAGGCCTCTGCCTCAGCTTGAGCCAGCAGAAGGGACCAACAGGAACATCAGGAGAAGTTCTCAGCTGTGCCTCTCTCAGGGAACAGAAGATCAGCAAAGTTGAGAGACACAAGTGTTGCACAGCTTGCTGGTAGCTCTGTCTCTGTCACTCCATGGAGCCTATTTATACCCTCAAACAGGTGTCCACTATGTGTCTTGTCTCAGCACCTGTATCTAATCAGTCAGAGTGTGGCAAGAAACTGTAGTCATATACCATCAGCAGTTTTGGGGGGTTTTGTTGTTGTTATTGTTGTTTTTTGTTTTTTGTGGAGTCTCAACAAATGTAGCTCAACTACACAATGGAAGGAGGACCAATACATGTGTGTTGTTAGTAAAGACTCTTTTACCATGTGTCTTCTCTCTCCTGTGTCTGCTTCAGTGAAATGCTCCTTTATGAGTCTTTCCTTGGCCTTTTATATCTGTGTCTATTTTAATGAAACGTCTTTCAAGTGTTTGTCCCCAGCAAAATCCTATCCAACTAACTTTCTAAAGAACCCTTAAGTTTCCACCTCATTCAGGTTCTCTGGAAAAACAGTTTACTCTTAACCACTGAGCCACCTCTCCAGCCCCATAAACTTATTTTCATTGCTACTTGATAACTATAATTTTACTAGTTACAAACTGTAAATATTGGATATGCAACCCCTCTCCAAAAGCATCGTGGATCAGATTGAGAACTCCGGTTCCAGGCCTTCAAATCCTGAAATACCTGACACCATGGAAGACTTGTTTGTTTTGGGTCCTCTGCCCCAGCACATCACTGTTTCTCAGAGGGCAAGGGGACGTTGCTTATCATTAGGCCCAGCCAGTATGCTGAGCCTGTCCCACTTAGGCTCAAGGACCATGCACCTGGATGGGCATTCTACGTTGTTCTGGGGATTTTATTTTTTGAGACACAGTCTCATGTAGCCCAGGCTGGGTGCAACTGCTCTATGAAGTTCAGGACAAGCCCCTTATGCGGCTTCCATCTCAAAGGTGCTGAGATGACAAATGAAGGATGCTGGACTTGAAGTCCAGGATCGAGCATTCCAGGCAACTTCAGTTCTATCAATTGAACCCCAGCACTTATTTTGAAAAGGCTGTATTGTAGCCCAGGCTGGCGTGGAACTTGTAGTGCTACTCTGGCCTCAGCTCACGACTGCAGGGGTGACAGGAGCATGCATCGCACTGGCTGCCCCGTTGCAAGCGATGCTGCCGCACCCGATGCCCCAGTGTGGCAGGTGCTCCTGAGTCAGCTCCCCTCGTGCCAAGCATCCCCAGGGCGGCCGCGCCACCCACGCACCAATTAGCATCGGGGGGGGGGGGGGGGAAAGCAGGCCCCCGGGCGCCGCAGGAACGTGCGAGCCAGAAGGGAGGGGCCGTGGGAGAAAGGCCGCACCCCGCCGGAACCCCGAAGCCGGGGACGCAGCGCCCACCTGGCCCCAGGCCGCTCCCCGAACCCTGTACCCTCGGAATCCGATGCCCCATCTGCCGTGCCCCACGCAGATCCCAGCCGGCCGCGCCCCACCCAAACCCAGTAACCCATGTGGCAGCATTTTGTCCTGGCGGCCACTAGACACATGCGCACCCCCACGCCCGCCTGGATCGTAGGCCACGCCCGGAACGTTGCGTCCGGGGACCCCACACCCCACCCGGACCCCGGCCCACCGCGCGCCGGAACCCCCAGCCCCGGACGTCCCGCCCCGCTACCGTCGCCCCAGGTCCCCATGGACCCGACCTCTTTCCAACTCCTCCAGGACGTAGGCCAGCAGCCCAGGGCAGCCACACTCGCCGCCCACCACCAGCAACAGCAGGGAGCTAGGCGCCTCCACAGCCTCCGGCGCCGCCATCACCGCCGCCATCTTCGCACCGCCCCGACGCTCTGAGCGCCCCGCCCGCTGGCCACGCCCCTTCAAGGAGCTTACCGGAAGCATCGGAGACCCTGGCCGGAAGCGCCCCCTCCTCTCCACCCTTTTGTCAATGCTCTTTAAGCTCTGGGAGACCTTAACGGACTGAGACTGGCTCTGTACTAAGATGCCGTTATCCCTCCCAAATTTTCATCCATTCATTTTTCATTCATTCACTCATTCATTCTCCCACTTAGCAACGTTTAGAATTTCTGCCCCCCCCCC
>JANHMN010000015.1:55852989-55866228 GCA_030674055.1 Rhabdomys pumilio
ACAAAAAACAGAGTCTAAATAGAAACCACGATTACACTCCCAGGATCCCCCACGCACGATGATGGGTCGTGCCCCCGGAAAAACTTGTATAAGTTCGTCGCGCTCCCTCCTGGGAATTGTAGTCTTCGTGAAGGGAGGCGGGAATTATACTACCTGATCGGTAGCCAATAAAGAAGATAAGAGCTTAGAACGCTAGTAGCTTTATCCAATGGACGCACGACATCAGGAGGGCGGGACTTCCGTCAGAGACCATGGTGAGAGCCTGCGCGAAAGACAGGACTTCCTTTTGTGAGTGGCGGTGGACGAGTACGCAGTGCCATGAAGGCGTCGGGCACGGTAAGGAGGCCGCGATGGGGCGAGAGGCGCGGCGTTGGCGACCGGGCCGCTCAGGCTGGCGGTGTCTGCCGGGATGGCGTCGCGTTCCGCCGCCGGGGTCCCTCACCAGTCACGGGCAGCTCTCCTCGCCCGCAGCCGCCTCCTCACAGCCAACATGGCGGCCGCCGCGTGCTGGGCGGCCGGGGAGGGAGCGGGTTAGATCACGGGTGCCCTGTAAGGCTCTCTCTGTGCATTCGTGCATATCAGTGTTGCGCTCTTTTTCACTGCCAATTTTTTTTTCTTTGGTTTTTTGAGACAGGGTGTCTCTGTGTAGCCCTGGCTGTCCTGGAACTCACGCTGTAGACCAGGCTGGCCTCGAACTCAGAAATCCACCTGCCTCTGCCTCCCAAGTGCTGGGATTAAAGGCGTGCGCCACCACTGCCAGGTTTTATTCCGTGGTTGTTTAGTCTTTTATGAGGCTGACACCTTCAAATTCAAAGCTGACCTGGTGTACTTAGACTCGAATGGACGCACAGCTCGGCCTCGGTTTTAGCGTTTGATAAGCGTTGCGGCTTGTTCCAAGCTCTGGATACACCGAGCCTGATGCCACACACTTACCTCAGTACTTGAGATCCAGGCAGTGGTCACTTGAGTCGTGAAATACTTGTGCGAGGCACAGGGCTGGTGTGTTGGGGACAGATGCAATTCTTCTGGCTCTTGGTGAGAAACTAGTCTGGAATCATCCATTGGTCCCCATCCAGGGACAGTTTTTCTGTGTAGAACAGGCTGGCCTGTTCTAAGATTAAAAAACATGAGCCACCATTGTCATCTTGGCCTGGAGTTTCATGGAGAGCAGAGAAGCCTGCCACATGTATATGAACTAGGCTCTGGAACTGGAGAAACTGAGGCAGCTTCCTAGCAGGGCACAAGCATTCTGACATGCCTGCAACTGGGCTCTTGGAAGGTCACGTGTGTGAGCCCAGTTTTGGAACTGGTCACCAACATGGGGTGGGATGACTGGATTGCAGACTCCACCTCCTCCCCCACGTACACTAATTTCTCTCCTTTCAGCTTCGGGAATACAAGGTGGTGGGGCGCTGCTTGCCAACCCCCAAATGCCACACACCACCACTGTACCGTATGCGAATCTTTGCACCCAACCATGTGGTGGCCAAGTCCCGCTTCTGGTACTTTGTGTCGCAGCTGAAGAAGATGAAGAAGTCTTCTGGGGAGATTGTGTACTGCGGGCAGGTGAGGCCTGGGACCCCCGCAGAGTGACAATCACTGGGTACCGTCAGAGCCAGGGCAGCATGCCTCATGTGTTCCTACCTCCCACAGGTGTTTGAGAAGTCGCCCCTCCGTGTGAAGAACTTCGGCATCTGGCTGCGTTACGACTCCCGAAGTGGCACACACAACATGTACCGGGAATACCGGGACCTGACCACTGCTGGCGCTGTCACACAGTGCTGTGAGTCTCCTACCCTCTGCCAACCCCTGGCACCCAACCCAAGAACTGCCGCTGCCTGTAGTGGCTGTTTAAACAGAGGTGCACACAGCAAAGGAGCTTTGTCGCCTTTGGGGGGCTGTGCAGTGCCCCCCAGAGTGAATCAGTAGGTTCTACAGTCCTGAGGACACTCTGGGTGGCAGGGGCTGACTTTGCTCTCTTTCCACAGACCGTGACATGGGTGCCCGACACCGTGCCCGCGCACACTCCATCCAGATCATGAAGGTGGAAGAGATTGCAGCTGGCAAGTGTCGCCGGCCAGCTGTCAAGCAGTTCCACGTGAGTGACCCTGAGTGCGGGGCTGACGCGGAGCTGCAGGGGGTGGTTGCGCATGGACAGTCCCTGACATTCATCTCCTCCCTCTCCACAGGACTCCAAGATCAAATTCCCATTGCCCCACCGTGTGTTGCGGCGCCAGCACAAGCCACGCTTCACCACCAAGAGGCCCAATACCTTCTTCTAGACACAGACCCACTGAATAAAGACTTCAGATTGTCCTTGCTTCTTTGCTTCTTGTCCCTGGAGAGGTCCCAGGTGGTCCCTAACAACATGCTAGCCCTGCCTGCCTGCTTTGGCTCAGTGGCATCTTTCTAGAGTTGTGTTTCCCATTAAATTAATTAACTTTGTCCCCACTGACTGTGTAGGGCATAGCCTGAGCCCTGCATGTAACACTTGAGGGGTAGCAGTCTGTTTCTGAAGTCTCCAGCGTGCTGGCTCATGTCTGAGAATTCCAGACATGAGTATAATCCAAGCTTGGGGACCTGGTTGAGCTCTTTATCCTGTTGGCTCTAAGCCTCTGCTAGGTGGAAATGAGGCCAGCCAAGCCCCAGGGACCTTGAGCCTCCAGTGGGGATTACATTTTGGTGGATCATGGAGGAAACAGGCTTCCTTTTGTTGGGTGTGGCCAGCACCATCATGGTGCCCAATTTTAAAGGGGTACAGGCCTGGAGCTTCCTGGCACTGCTCTAACAGGCTTCCTGCTGGAGAAACATACTGCAGTTGCTGGCTGTGAGGGACTTGCCCCCAGCCCCTTATACTTGCATGCATATGTGCACATAGCCCAGAGGGATTCTTTGATGGGTGGTGATGTGTGAACACTAAGCCTTGCTTAGGAGTGAGTTCCAGACCAGTACCAACTACAAAGACCCTGTCAAAAATTGATACGTGTGTTTTAAAGCCCAACCAAGTCTGGGGGCTGAGAGGTAACTCAGTGGGTAGGAGCACTGACAGCTCTTCCAGGTCCTGAGTTAAATTCCCAGCAACCACATGGTGGCTCACAACCATCTGTAAGGACATCTGATGTATTCTGGTGTGTCTATAGACTAAAGTTAAACAGTGTGCTCACATATATAAGCCTATTTAAAAAAAAAAAAAAAAAGCCAGGCAGTGGTGACGCCTTTAATCCCAGCACTTGGGAGGCAGAGGCAGCTGCTGGAGGCCAGCCTGGTCTACACAGAAACCCTGTCTCAGAAAAAAAAAAAAAAAAGCCCAAGGCTATACCTTTTAAGGCCATAAGAGGGCGTCTGGTCTGGGGATGAGTCATTTTCCCACTAAGTCTGTTAGTCCCACATCAAAGGAATGGGCGAACCCTATGACTGGTGTTTCCCTGTGCAGAGTGTGGCGGGTGGCTACTGCTTTGGAGCCCTGAATCCGTGGTCATCACTTAAGGACCTGGTTTGTCCCTAGCACCTGGATGATGCCCACGTCTGTAACTCCTGCTCCAGAGCGTCAGACACCTCTGCAGGCACCTGTGTTCATAGACAACTGTCCTTCACCACATGCATAATTTAAGTTTGGGAAGATGTCTGTGGTGCTTGACTAAGCCCAGCCCTCAGGAGGCAGAGACAGGCAGATCTGAGTTTGAGGCCATCCTGGTCTTACACGATGGATTCCAGAGCAGCCAGGGCTACGCAGAGAGACCCTATCTCAAAAAAAATTGAGCACCAAAAAAAAATTGGGTAGGCACACAACCAGCCCCAACTCTCCCTGATGCCAGAGCACCGGACATGACTGCAGTGTAGCCCCAACATGGCAGTCAGGCCTGCCTGCCTCTGCAGAGTAGTACTGCCTCGGGAAGGCTCTTCTATCCCTCCTGCTTGTCACTGTTTCCTCCCACATGACTTCAGAAAGCCTCGTGCACATGCCATCTCGCCTTAGTTCTACTCATTCCGAAGCATTTCAAAACCCCGAAAGCCCAGGCTGGAGAGATGGCTCAGTTAAGAGCACTGACTGCTCCTCCAGAGGTCCTGAGTTCAATTCCCAGCCACATAGTGGCTCACAGCCATCTGTAATGGGACCCGATGCTCTCTTCTGGTGTGACTGAAGATAGCTACAGTGTAAATATAAAAATAAAGTCTTTTTAAAAAACAAACCTGAAAGCCCTTTCAACCTCTTCAGTAACTCCCTCAAGCCCGCCCGCCACCTAGGCTTCGGAGACTGCTCTAGCCTGGCCTCAGACAGCACCTCCAGGCAGGCCGTCGGGCCGATATACAGCATATGAGGCCACCAGGGGGCGCGTGCCTTAGTTCTGCTTGCCAGACCATCTGAGATGTGGGGGGCTCTACAGGGAATCAACCCTGAACACCCCAGAAACTGCCAGTTCACCAAAAAGGGTCCCACGGTGACAGTTCTGCATCACCCCAGGCCCTAGGTCGCTTGAAAGCCACTACCAGCAAGCTTCTGTTCTGGACCAAGTTATGCCAAAGTACCTGCTATAGAAGGGAGAAATTGGTGCCCAACGAACCCTCACTTGTCATCGCAGCACTAGGGAAGCCGAGGCAGGAGGATTGCCACACCTTTGAAGTCAGTTTGTGGGAAAGAAAGGAAAAGAAAACAGGAAGGGGGAGGACAGCTAGGTCCGGTGTAGTGCACAATCTTGTTCCTGCCAGTAGGGTAGCCGCATGTCAGGACTCCAAGCCAGCCTGAGCTGCGTGAGACTCACCCTCAAACGCGTGCGCGCGCGCACACACACACAAGTCCAGACTGTCCTTGTGCAGGTGGGGAAACTGAGTCCTAAACAGAAGAAAGAAATTCTCCAGGAGAACCTGAGTGCCTCCCACCGGGTTAGCAGAGGTTGGACAGTTCCTTCTCCCACGCTACGGAGAAAGGTAGATGCTTTCTGGGGGAAGGGCTCAAGTCGCGCGCTTTTCCTTATGGAGCCCGGAAGTCTCCGAAAGTGAACCCCAGTCCCGGGTTCCTTGTAGCTCCGGTTCCTAAATTCCGCAGGCTGTGGGAGCGGAGGTCTGAGCCGTCCATGGCCCTTCCCGTCTGTCCACAACCCCACACGGAACAAGCCCTAGATGTGGGAGAAAGGGTTCTCCCCCACCCCCACTGCCCGCACCCCTGCAGGCCCTCTAGTCCCAGGACCGAAAGGGTGCGGGTCGCGCCCGCCTCCCAGGCTGGGGGCGGAGCCGCGCTGACCCCGGAGCCCAATAAATCCGCAGCGCGAAAAGCGAGTGGATCGACGGCCCAGCGGGGACTCGCGCCGCGCCGCTCGCCTTGACCGAGAATCCCCGACGAACTCCACATCCTCTCCGGGCCGAGTCACCTGTTTCCATGGAGGGCGTGGAGGCCCCGACCCGGGCCACTTTCGGCGCCTGGGACTACGGCGTGTTCGCGACCATGCTGCTGGTGTCCACGGGCATCGGGCTGTGGGTCGGCCTGGCCCGCGGCGGCCAGCGCAGCGCCGACGACTTCTTCACCGGGGGCCGGCAGCTGGCAGCCGTGCCTGTGGGGCTGTCGCTGGCCGCTAGCTTCATGTCCGCTGTGCAGGTGCTCGGGGTCCCCGCAGAGGCGGCGCGCTACGGCCTCAAGTTCCTGTGGATGTGCGCCGGCCAGCTGCTCAACTCGCTGCTCACGGCCTTTCTCTTCTTACCGATCTTCTACCGCCTGGGCCTTACCAGCACCTACCAGGTAGGAGACTTGGTCCCACGGGAAGGTTCCGGGAAGATGCCGCGGGCACCGGCCAGGGCCAGGAAGGAGGAAGAGCGAGCCCGGGTCCCACGGCTCTCAGCAGCCTCCGGGCAGTGGCCTCCCGGTCCCCGCGTGCGCCCCAGAACAGCCACCCACCGGCGCCCGACAGAGTTCAAACGCCTGAAGCCAGGTGCAGGATTCCCCAACCGCTCAACAACCGTTGTGTAACCGGGATAGCATCGGTCTGTAGTCTCAGCACTAGGGACACTGAAGCAGAAGGATTGCCATGAGTACCAGGCCAGCTTGGACTCACTAGCGAGACCCCAGTTTCAAATCTGAGGGCGCAATTGGGCACCCTGCAACCGTCCAACAAGTGTAGTGACAATTTGAAGTCCCATGTCTGATATCTCAGTACTAGAGAAGCTCTGGCAGGAGGATTGCTGCGAGTTCCAAGCCGGCCTGGCCTTCACAGAGACTCTGACTCTGTATAAGCACAGCTGGGCACTCCGGGACAGAGTAGGAACGTGAGGGTGGCTGAGGGGACAATTGCCCGGCAACTCCAGCCCTTGGTTCCCTCTGCAGTACCTAGAGCTGCGCTTCAGCCGAGCGGTCCGGCTCTGCGGGACGCTACAGTACTTGGTGGCCACGGTGAGCGAGCTGCCCGGCCTGCCACGCCCACACGAGCAATTCTCACAGCCCGCCCCAACCTGACCTCACGCCACACCTTCCACCCTACCTGACTCCGCCCCTTCCCAGCTTGAGCTTCTGCGGGACAAACCAGGACCACGCCCATAGCTCCTCCCTCATCATGCCCAGGGGCACCCTCTTGCCTACCTCCACCCCATCCCACCTAAAATCACCCTCTTGCAACCTGGCTCCGCCCCTCCTTCTGCCTGATCCCGGCTCTCCTTTCTGGCTCCACCCCGTTCGCCTGCCCCTTGCCATCACCGCCCTCCCCACCCACAGATGCTGTACACAGGCATCGTGATCTACGCGCCTGCGCTGATCCTGAACCAAGGTCTGACTGTCGGGAGGGGGAGGGGCCAGGAGCCCAGGCTGGACCTTATGTGAGCAGGAAGGATGAGGGAGACCTGACAGGAGGTGTGTTTTACAGTGACCGGGTTGGACATCTGGGCATCGCTGCTGTCCACAGGAATCATCTGCACCTTGTACACAACCGTGGTAAGTGGATAAGTGGGTTGTGGTGACTGACACTCGGGGAAGCCCAGGTGGGCAGCACCACTCCAGCTCCCTGGCTCCTGAGGTAGCCCCTGCCTAACTGGCCGCGTGGCCTCTCCTACATAAGAAGTGATGGACATGTGAGCTTCAGGTGCAGCTGGATCCAGAAGCACTAACAGAGCTTTGCCTTCCCGTGGTCACTCTGGTGCTGAAGCTGGCCCTTCACCTTTCCTGGCTCCTGCCCAGCAGTGAACTGGTTTCAGCTGGATCTGCCTGAGACTCTGGCCTGCTCTTCTGGTCCCCTGATTGGCTGTGCCACCTAAGGGGCTGGCATGTTCTGGTTGCTGCTTCGAGGGATGGAGGCTCAGGTTTCTGTGAATGGCAGGGAGAATAATAGTTTGTGAAACAGAAGTACCTGCCTGACTCCTGTCACAGCAGCTTTGGGGAGGCCGGGGCTGGAAGCTTGTAAGTTCTAGGCTAGCCTGGACTAAATGGGCCAGAAACAAACAAAAGGGATAGTGATACTACTAGGTTTTGGACTGTCTGCTGGGTTCCCTGTGCCACAGGGAACCAAGCAGGGTGAGCTGGGGGCCCTCCAGCCGTGCCCCAGCAGCCCTGGGCGGGCCTGTGACCTGTTCCCTCTCCCGCACAGGGTGGTATGAAGGCCGTGGTCTGGACAGACGTGTTCCAGGTCGTGGTGATGCTTGTCGGCTTCTGGGTGATCCTTGCTCGGGGCATCATGCTCACAGGGAGTCCCTGGGACGTGCTTAGTCTGGCTCAGAACCATTCCCGGATCAACTTGATGGAGTGAGAGATGGGGCCTCACTGTGCAGCCCAGGCTAACCCCACGTCTGTCCCTCAGCCTTCCCAGCACTGTGTCTCAGAGGAAAACAAAACTCAACATAGAAAACTCCTACTCATACTTCAAAACTCACTGCAAATGTCCCTTTATGATCTAGAAAAGCCATGGGTGATCTGGGAAGGGTGACAGCTCATGAGGTTGTTAGCCTGCCTCATTCCCTACTCAGCTTTGACCCTGATCCTCGGAGCCGCTACACCTTCTGGACGTTTATAGTGGGTGGCACCTTGGTGTGGCTTTCCATGTATGGTGTAAACCAAGCCCAGGTACAGCGCTACGTGGCCTGCCGCACAGAGAGAAAGGCCAAGCTGTGAGTATGCAGGTGAGGGACCCACACAGAGGATTCTGGAACATGGTGCCCGCTCCCTACACACTCCTAAGGCCACTCCATCCCCCAGGGCCCTGCTTGTCAACCAGCTGGGCCTCTTCCTGATTGTGGCCAGTGCAGCTTGCTGTGGCATCGTCATGTTCGTCTACTACAGGGACTGTGACCCTCTCCTCACAGGTCGCATCTCAGCCCCTGACCAGGTGAGCACACATACATCAGACTCGTCCCAGCTTTCCCATCATGGAGTGGGGCTGAAGAAGCATTTCTTCTAGAAGGCACAGGTTGCAAACTTTGTGAGACAGAGAGCTCAGAGGACGGTCTGGGGAAAGCCGGGAGGTGAGCTTGGGAGGCCATAGGACCATTTCAACTTAAAGTCACAGAAATGCCCTTGAGGACATCAAGAAGAGTTAAGACCTCAGGCCAGTGTGACAGAACACTTAAGATAATAATAGCATGTAGCTTAGGCTGACCTGCAACTAACAATGTAGCCAAGGCTGGCCTGTCTCCTTGTCCCCCATGTCACAGAGGCCTCTGTCTTCTGCAGTACATGCCACTGCTCGTGTTGGACATTTTTGAGGATCTGCCTGGAGTCCCCGGGCTCTTCCTAGCCTGTGCCTACAGTGGCACCCTCAGGTGAGCTCCCACTTGCCCCTCATCTTGACTCAGTCCACGGAGGCTCTGGTCGTCACTGAATGAATAGCCATCATCCCCTGGAGGATGCCAAGTTCTGGTCCCGTGCATCAGTTATGGAGATAGCCCCAGACAGGGGGACTGCACCAGCTCTGTCCAATGTGTCTGTGACCTGTGCCTAGGCAGCCTGCACCGTGTCCTAAGGCTTGCTTCTCTTCCATCCACAGCACCGCATCCACCAGTATCAACGCCATGGCAGCAGTAACTGTGGAGGACCTCATCAAGCCGAGGATGCCTAGCCTGACATCTCGGAAGCTGGTTTTCATTTCTAAAGGGCTCTGTGAGTTTTGGGCACTGGAGTTGGGGACCAGGGTGGTACCTCACACTGACTGAGCTACCCCTCCCCCCACAGCATTCATCTACGGCTCCGCCTGCCTCACTGTAGCTGCTCTGTCCTCGCTGCTGGGAGGTGGGGTCCTCCAGGTGAGACCTCACCCCACCTGCCTTGCACCTACAACATGAGTCTCAGCCGAGGCTCAGCAGGTGGAGGTGGCGTGGTGTTGAACGCCTGTCATCCTAGAGGCTAAGGTGGGAAGATGAGGCGTTTAAGGACATTCCTAACTACATAGAGAGTTCGAGGGCACACGTGAAATCCATCACTGACTGTCCACCAGCCTGGGGGAAGAAATAGGATTGAGGAAATTAGGGCACAGAGGAATCTCAAGACCTGCAATAGGGTAGACTGAGTCCCGAGAAGTGGTGGGTAAGCCAAGCCCTTTCCCACCTGCCTTACAGGGCTCCTTCACCGTGATGGGTGTCATCAGTGGGCCTCTGCTAGGCGCCTTCACGCTCGGGATGCTGCTCCCAGCCAGCAACACGCCAGTGAGTGGGGAGGGAGGTGGGCCTGG
Source organism: Rhabdomys pumilio (assembly GCA_030674055.1). Taxonomy (NCBI): domain Eukaryota; kingdom Metazoa; phylum Chordata; class Mammalia; order Rodentia; family Muridae; genus Rhabdomys; species Rhabdomys pumilio. Next base: position 55,862,625 of record JANHMN010000015.1, read on the forward strand.
TCTGTGAGAGGCGTGGTCAATGTGCCCCGCCCCTCACTGTGGCTCCGCCTCCAGGGCGTTCTCTGCGGACTGGTAGCAGGCTTAGCTGTGTCCCTGTGGGTGGCTGTTGGAGCCACACTGTACCCGCCTGGAGAGCAGACCATGGGGGTGCTGCCCACCTCGGCTGCGGGATGCACCAATGCCTCAGTCCTCCTGGACCCACCCGGAGCCACCAACGCTTCTAGTGTGATCCCCAGGTGAACAGCCAGGGGTCAGGGTCCAGAGTGTGATGTGAGGGTGTTAACAGGAATGGACTGGGAGCCAAGGAAAGAGCATTCCTAGGGGACAAAAGTAGTTTGTGGAAAGGCCCTAGGGCCACACTACGTTCAAGTTCTAAGGCTACAGGGAGGTGACCTGTGCTTAATAGAAGGGCAGAGAGGCCAAAGGCATTAGAATTGGCTTGCTTTTACTCTTTAAAAAGATTTATTTATTTTATATATGTGAGTACACTGTTGCTCTCTTAGACACACCAGAAGAGAGCATCAGATCCCATTTCAGATGGTTGTGAGCCACCATGTGGTTGCTGGAAATTAAACTCAGGACATCTGGAAGAGCAGTCAGTGCTTTTAACTGCTGAGCCATCTCTCCAGCCTGCATTTTAGTACTTTGAGAGAGAGTCTCATGTAACCCAGACTGACCCTAGAACTCTCTATGTAGCCAAAGATGACCCTGAACAAACCCCTGCTCCTCCTCCTCCACCTGCTGTATGCTGAGGTGACACGAGTGCGCCAACTTCTCTGGCAACTCTGTTTCTTTTTTCTTTTCTTTCTCCTCCCTTTCCCTCCCCTCCCCTTCCTTTGAGGTTTCTCCAGACAGGGTTTCTCTGTGTAGTCCTAGCTGTACAGAAACTCACTCTTGTAGACCAGGCTGGCCTCAAACTCATATAGAACTGTCATCTGTCTTTATTAATTATTGTATTTTGTATTGGGATGTAATTCACAAGCTACACAGCTAACCATAAAAGCTTAGGTTTATCTGGGTGTAGTGGCCGAGCTTCCCAGCATTTTAGAGGCAACAGGCTAGATCATAGACTATCCTTGACTACAGAATAAGTTTGAAGACAATTTGGTCCACATTAACAAATTAATTTTTTTTTAATTCTCCCAGCTCCTGAGAGGACCCATGTTTTAAATCTGTGGGTTCACCTCTACTAGGCACCTCCTAAGAACCAAATCTTAGGATATGTGAACTTTTGCATCCAACCTTGTTTTGGACATTACCTATGACTAAAGTGTCCACCATCAACTCCTTCCCTTTCAGGGCTGAGTAATATTCCACTGAATGGATATATCACATGTGTGTAACTGCTCATCAGTGGATGGCCATGTGGGTGATGCCCTGGTTGGTGCTGTTGTGAACAGAGTTCCATAAACCTTTCTACACAAAGCCAAGCATGCACGTGCTCCTCTTCCCAGCCCTGGGGAGGCTATGACTTCAAGGCCTTTGAGACTTTGTTTCAAAAAGAGGCCTGGGCTTGGGATGTTGCTCACTGGTTGAGTACTGTCCTAGCATTGGAGAAGTCCTGGGTTCCTGACTGTGCAGTGGTAGTGCACGCCTTTAATCCCAGCACTTGGGAGGCAGAGGCAGGTGAATTTCTGAGTTCGAGGCCAGCCTGGTCTACAGAGTGAGTTCCAGGACAGCCAGAATGATACAGAGAAACCCTGTCTCAGAAAACAAACAAACAAACAAAAAAGTTCTTGATTCCTTCTAGAAAAAAACAGAAAGAAGAGGAAATACTAGGCACAGCTCCATACCCATCTAAAACCTTCTGCAGCTTGGTTAGGTCCTGTTGACATTTTCCTGTGTGTGCCCCTTCAGAGGGCACATCTAGGAACTTACTTCGACATGTACAGCCATGGAGGTTTTGACCAGAAGGTTTCTTTCTAAGCATTCAGTTTCATTTAATTTGCAAGGTCATTGGGCAGCCATGGTGGGTGGTAGGCTGTAACAGAAAGACGAGAGATCTGACCACTGCACATATCTCCGTATCTGAGGGATGGTTGAAGTTAGGCCCAGCTGACAGCGGAAGAAGGCATCTCACGCCTGTCCTCTCCCACCTCAGTTCTGGAATGGACGCCAACCGCCCTGCCCTTGCAGATACTTTTTACGCCATCTCCTATCTGTACTACGGGGCTCTGGGCACGCTGACCACTATGCTTTGCGGTGCTGTCATCAGCTACCTAACTGGTAAGTGCAGCGGCCTCCTTCGGGGTCAGTCGTTCGTCATCCTGCCTCCATTCACGACTCCCCAGAGGTAGAGATGCAAGAGGCTCCCATCCAGCTGAGAGCTAGCACGTTTTTGCATCGTCCTTGCCATCCTCGAGGCACCCCGCGCCTCACAAGGCCGGCTCTATCTTGCAGATGCGGGAACTGAAAGAGGCGGGTTCCATCCCGACTGTGGCCGGGTTGCCAAACGCTGTCCGCGGTCCTGAAGCAAATCTCAGCATGGGGAGGCTCTGGTGCTCTAACAGCATCCTGTTTGCTTGGATTTGAGATGGGGTTTGGGGTGTCTCAGTCTGCAACTCAGGCTGACCCTCGTGACAATCCTCCTGCCTCATCTTTATGAGTGCTTGGATAACATCCGTGCATCACCACACTCAACACAGGCTATATTCTCCTTTAGTCATATATTTCCTTTTGAGACAGGGTCTCACTTAGTCCAGGCTGGCGTTGAATTCCTTATGTAGCTGAAGCAGACTTTGAATTTAGGACCTCTTCTTCCACCCACTCCTGAGTGCATGCACCACCATGCCTGGTGTATGTGGTTCTGGGGATGGAAGCCAGGGCTGCCTGCACAGCAAACACTCTCTCTACCTTCTGAGACACACCTGACCCTCAGCCCCAGCCTGGCTTGCTCCTGTGATTTAGTGACTTGGTGCCCTCAGGCTGTGGCTGAACTTCTAGACATAAGGGTTGAAACAGTGAGGGGCCAAATGCTGGGCACTCCTAGCCAGCTGAGTTGATAGTGCCCATCTGTGATGCCAACACTTGGAAGGCAGAGGCAGGAGGACTGCCATGAGTTCCAGGACAGACTGAGCTGTAGCTGGAGACACTGTCTCAAAAGAGAAAAATAACTTAAGACTGAAACCAACTGGACCCCTCACGATTCAGATGAAGCAACTGAGATGAACTGGGTGGGCCACCATGGCTGAAGATGGGGCTGGGTGAGCATTCAACCCTGAGTTCCTGTCCTCTCTGCCCCTCAGGCCCCACCAAGCGCAGCTCCCTTGGCCCTGGATTGCTGTGGTGGGACCTCGCTCGGCAGACAGCATCTGTGGCCCCAAAGGAGGACACAGCCACCCAGGAGGACAGCCTGGTGAAGGTCAGATCTAACCCAAGTCACTGGGCACCAAGGCCATGGGGACCTGGTGGGTGTGGCCAAAGGAGCTTGGCAGATTCCTCTCTGTGGTTAAAGTCATCCCTTTCCCAGGGACACAGGAGTGTTGTCTATTTTTATCATATCTGTTTTTTTAAACAATTTATTTCCTGCCTGTGGCAGGGGAAACTGGTTTCCTCTTGAGAGAGAGAGAGAGAGAGAGAGAGAGAGAGAGAGAGAGAGAGAGAG